>LPNX010614327.1:106315-379594 GCA_001517045.1 Pseudotsuga menziesii | reverse complement strand
TATATCATTTCACTATCACATTCGACGTTTACCATTTCACAATTCACATTTCATGTTTGCAAGTAATTGGTTGGAGCTCACGGTTGTATTGCAGCTCACTGCTTGGATTTCGCGGTTCACATTTCACGGTTGGATCTCACGGTTCACATTTTGTAGTTGCAGCTCACTGGTTGGATTTCATGGTTCACAATTGACAGTTGGAGCCCAAGGGTTTGCGCTCACGGTTCACATTTCATGGTTGCATTTCACTCATTGGAGCTCACGGTTCACATTTCACGGTTGTAACTCACCGGCTGGATCTCACAGTTCACATTTCACGGTTGGAGCTCAGTATTCATGGTTCAGGTTTCTCATGGATAAACAGGTAAGCATCGGGATCCCTAATTTGTTTGAAAGCCCTAATTTGTTGCATTTATGATGAAATCTCTAGTTTTTTTGAATCTATGCTGAAATCCATGGTTTTTTGGAAAATCGTCATCATACAATTTATAAATGGTTGTATTACTTTTTTTTCCCATTGGCCAAATATTTTTGAAACAATGTAAATGGATGAACTTGGGTTTTTATTTGTCAAAGGTTAAAAGATGTGGTGTGCGCATGAGTGTGTGTGATCATGTGCATGTGTGTTGCCACTTCGTATAGTATTGAGGTTTCCCTTACATTGGCAGCCTCCCCTTTCACCCTTAAGGGTTTCCCTTAAAGTGGCATCCCTCCCTTTTTGCATCGTGTTGTGCATCCCCCTCTATTTCACCCTCCAGGACATGCACATTGACAAACAAAAGATTAATATATATGGGTATAAATTGCTAGGTTAGGGTATAACTAAAAGTTGATTGTTTTGGCATATTTTACCTTCACAACACACTCTGCAATAACACAAAACTCATAGTTCTTTGGGGTTCAAGGTTGATGTCTTTGGACTATGTAATGTTTAAACCTTTTTTCCATTCAAGTTTACTGTGGAATGGTGGATTTTGTTGGGATGTGGTATGACAATGATGGAATGTTGATGGGCCCTTGGAATTTTAGTTGATGGTGTGTGTATGGGTTTTTGGTTTTGATTGGGGTTGGTCGTTCTTGATTAGATAATGGTGGCCTCCTTTGGTAGTATTGTTGAATTACTACTCTCTTGTTGTTCTCATTCTCTTTATTTTTCCTTAGAGCTTTGGATCTTTATAGTTGAGTTGATTTTTGTGAGTAGTTTGCTTGACTTGGTTGTTTAATTGTAATTTTGTTACAATTTATGTTCTGTACATTGGAATTGATAACTTGTCTCAAGTACCAACTTTAACATAGTGACCAGTGGAGTGTTAAAGTTGAAAGAGATGAAAATTATGTTTGAATTTATTGCGGAAGTAATTTCTGGATCTAGCTTTGCTATTTACTTTTGCTTATACAGTGATGATAAAAATATATGTGACAATATACCTTTAGAGAGAGAAAATATTAAATTCATTGGTCTTGTTAGTCCTATGGGTAAAAGGTGTTGTTTCTCCACCATTACGATACACCTTGGTCTTGTGGGTATGGGGGTTGTCTTACCATCTTGTTCTGGCCCCTTTGGTTGACTTATGGTCCTTCATCTTCTACTTGGTCCTAGCACCCTTATTGTGTGTGGTACCTTGACCACCTTTGACATGATGACTTAACCTTATTACTTTTATTGCTTTATTGTTATGTGACCACATGACCTATGGTACACTACTCTAAGTGTACTCAACTTTATTTTATGTTTTATTATGGTAACCACCGTAAAACCTAGGGTTTCCTACGTGACCATTCTAGAAGACTTTCCAAGTTTATATATTATGCTCATAACTTTACTCTTGGAGTATCTTGGCATTAAATAAGTATAGATCTTATTTTTGTTGGACACAACATAGGTTTATTGCTACTGTAAACTTCATTACATTTAAGTAGGGTACCAAAGGTCATATGGTACCTCTTCTAGGGAATCTAGACTTGTTTTGTGAATTATGAACTGTGATCTCCAACCTGTGAGCTCCNTGAGCTCCAACCATGAAATCATGTGAACCTAAACAATCAACACTCTCTCTCTCTCTCTCTCTCTCTCTCTCTCTCTCTCTCTCTCTCTCTCTCAAGTTATGTCTTCTGGCAGCTTGTCCTTACAGTGAAAAGAGCTAACTCGAAATGTATGAGTATAAGCTATATCCAAACAAGATCTATCTATAATTACTACTTTTCTTTAATTATTGTTCATTAGTTAAACTTCATTGTAGTTTTGTTATTGTTTATGTTATGTACATTGGAATTGATAACTCATATCAAGGACCAACTTTAACGCAGTGACCAATGGAGTGTTGAAGTTGAAAGAGATGAAAATTATGTTTGAATTTATTACAGCAATACTTTTCTAGATCTAGCTTTGTTATTTACTTTTGCTTATACAGTGATGATGAAAATATATGTGATAATATACCTTAAGAGAGAGAAAATATTAAATTCATTGGTCTTGTTGGTGCTATGGGTAAAAGGGGTTGTTTATCCACCTTTATGGTACACCTTAGTCTTGTGGGTATGGGGGTTTCCTTACCATCTTGTTTGGACCCCTTTGGTTGACTTATGGTCCTTCATATTCTAGTTGGTCCTAGAACCCTTATTGTGTGTGGTACCTTTACCACCTTTGGTATGATGACTTAACCTTATTGCTTTATTTTTTTATTGTTATGTGACCACATGACCTATGGTACCCTACTCTAATTGTACTCAAGTTTATTTTATGTTTTATTATGGTAACCACCCTAAAACCTAGGGTTTCCTAAGTGACCATTCTAGAAGACTTTCCAAGTTTATGTATTAGGTTCATAACTTCACTCTTGGAGTATCTTGGCATTAAATAAGTTTAGATCTGATTTTTGTTGGACACAGCATAGCGTTATTGCTACTGCAAATTTCAGTACACTTAAAGTAGGGTACCAAATGTCATATGGTACCTCTTCTAGGGATTCTAGACTTGTTTTGTGAATTGTGAACCATGATCTCCATCCCGTGAGCTCCAACCATGAAATCATGTGAACCTAAACCATCAACACTCTAACTCTATCTCTCCCTCTCAAGGTATGTCTTCTAAAAGCTTGCCCTAACAATGATAAGAGCTCACCCAAAATGTATGAGTATAAGGCAGATCCAAACAAAATCTATCTAATTACTATTTTTCTTTCATTATTGTTCACTAGTTAAACTTCATTGTAATTTTGTTATCGTTTATGTTTTGTACATTGGAATTGATGACTCATCTCAAGGATCAACTTTAACATAGTGACCAGTGGAGTGTTAAAGTTGAAAGAGATGAAAATTATGTTTGAATTTATTACATCGGTACTTTTCTAGATCCAACTTGTTTATTTACTCCTGCTTATAGAGTGATGATAAAAATATATGTGACAATATACCTGTAGAGATAGAAAATATTAAATTCATTGGTTTTGTTGGTCCTATGGGTAGAAGGAGTTGTTTCTCCACCTTTATGGTACACCTTTATCTTATGTTTTATTATGGTAACCACCCTAAAACCTAGGGTTTCCTAAGTGACCATTATATAAGACTTGCCAAATTTATATATTATGTTCATAACTTCACTCTTGGAGTAGCTTGGCTTGAAAGAAGTATAGATATGATCTTTGGTGGACACATAGGGTTATTGTTGTTGTAAAGTTGGGTGAATTGGAATTGATAACTCATCTCAAGGATAAATTTTAACACAGTGACCAGTGGAGTTTTAAAGTTGAAAGAGATGAAAATTATGTTTGAATTTATTACAACCGTACTTTTCTGGATCTAGCTTTGTATTAGAGTCATAATTTCTTCTTTAGGTACTAGGTTCCACATTAGTCACCTAACCATTCATGGAAAACAATAACCATAAACTCGACTATTGATTCAAGGAAGACTTCTTGAGAAATAAATGGGTCAGATGTAATCTTGAATGATGTATCCCATGGTCCAGGTTGAACCAAACAAGTATTTGTTAGATCTGTCTTCCTCGAGCGAGGGGAATTTAGGAAGACAAGAAGAAATTGAGACATATAAAAGGTATACAACAGGTATATCAACTAGATGTCAAGAGATCAGAAGAAAATTCCAAAGATGCATGCATTTTTTTCTCATTGAAGGGGGGTCATGTACTTATGAAGATGAGACCATAGGCGACATCGAGTTTCCCTTGAGGTACAAACATATAGTGAAACAATGGGTACCAAAGGATCTTCCTCAACTAAACACATATTTTTGTGTGAATGAGAGGATATATCGAATTGCACCATCGCCATTACATGGTTTTGGGTTGTTTTACATGGATGGCATAATAGTCGGTTACGGAAAATTTATTGAATTGGTGGAGTATGTTGGACCCTGTTGCAACTACACAGAATGGATGTGATTGGTCCAATATACAAGAAGTGTGTGCAGATACAGATTGTCTACAAAGTATTTACAGCTGAAAGACAGGGACAAAAATGGAGCGATGGTGCACATTGACGGAAGGCCAAAAGCTACAGGGAATATTGTGGGGTTTATAAACAGTACACAACCAGGGTCTACACTTAAGAAACCCAATTTCATATTTGAGGGGCATGAAGGAAATCATTTTTTTTTGTGTTCCATTAAATCAATAGTTGCAAGGGAAGAGTTGCTTATTAATTACAATTTGAATTGAATAGATATAAATGTGGTCACTATTGGAGATTTACCTCTAATAATCTACCCAACCTTTAATTACTGAATCTAATATCTTATGTATTTTTTGGTAGTCTATTATTCTATTTTAGTTAAAAAAATCTATATTTAAGATGCAGGGTAGATATTGGGGCATCTCCCCATCAACTGATCAGAGGAGTACACCTGCATCCTCAAGGCAGCAGGTATACATCATTGTAATTGTACAAATATAATATGAAAAAAAGTTTAATTGTTATGTTTTTTTGTGAGTATAATCGTTACGTTTAGATAATGCTATCTATGTTTTTGTTGCAGGGTGATGTTCCTGGTAGCTCCCTACCACTAGTAGATCAGACAGTACATTCCTCGAGGCAATAGGTATACTTCATTGTTATTTTACTACTATAATATGTGCAATATTTTTATTATTTATTTTCATCAATATATTGGTTTCATTTGTATAATCAATTATGTATTTTTCATCACAGACAACTGATCGAGGCATATCCCCGACAGTTCATAAAAGGAGTAGAACAGCCTCAATGCAATAGGTAATCCTCGTTATAATTTTACTACTATAATATGCGCAATATGTTTTATTATTACTTATTGTTCTTGAGTATATTGGGTTCATTTCTATATTGAATTATGTATTTTTCATCACAGGCAAGTGATTTGGTTTTTTTCGTGAGTACACTAGTTTCTTTTCAATAATGTTTTATACAATTAATTGTTGCAGGGAAGTGATCGGGGCAAGTCCCCAACTATTGATCAAATTAGTACATGCTCCTCGATTCAGCAGGTATACCTATTTCTAATTGCACAATTCTAATATGACCAATATGTTTTCTGTGTTAGGTATTTTGCTTGTGTATATTGCTTTCATTATGATAACGTTTTCTACATTTTTGTTGCAGGGTGATGATCGGGGCTCGGCCCCAGTTGTGGATCAGACGACACCTTCCTCGAGGAAGCAGGTGTACGTAATTTTAATTTTTGAAATCGAACATGAGCAATACATTATTTTATTATGTTGTTTTCCTCATTATATTGCTTTCATTTTAGTAGTAATGTTTTATATATTTTTGTTAGGGGCTACTAATTCAGCAATTGATCTAGCATCAGATAAATCAATTGATATTGATTTGGATGAGATCATGTGCGATGCTGACATTGGATCTTCTCTAGACCCAATTAAAATGATAGAGAAGTCCTTAAAAAAAAATAGGGATATCATTTGTCTGTTATTCATTCAACCGTAAACAAACGAGACTAAAGCAAAGGTTATTTTTTGGTGAAGAGATATAAAGCCTTGAAAGTAAGTTGTAGTATCTTGAATTATAAGATAAATTCATTTATGATTTTATAATTTGTACTTGCATATGATCGTGAACTAACAATTTGTTTGTATCTACAGGATTTTTTGCGCCCACGAACTAGTGGTGAGGGCGGTGTTGGTAATAGTGATGCTCATGGAGATTCATCAAATGAGCATACGACTCCACCTGCATCACATGTGATATTGGTGTCGACTAAACATTCGGCAACACAATATGTGACACCCCTGATTCCATATGTGAGTGCAACCGCTAGTGTTCGGCACACCCCAGATGGTACAGAACAAAGGGTCAATGCATATACTAGCAATGATAATGCTCAAGCAGCATTCCCTAGATCTTCTCGTGTCACTAGCATGGGTACACTGGAGACAACATTTTTGGTGGACGACAATATTTTTCCCATAAATATAGAGAAGATCCCAGGTATTTATACATTGTTTAACTTATTGTTTGTAATTTGATTGTAATATTATCAAAAAGTATTGTTTTACAACAAATGATGACATGATCGTCTTACAGGAAATGATGTTTTTTATAAGCATCTAATTGATCTCTCATTGGATATATTTGGGCCCACCATCTGCATGATGTGGGATAAACAAACAAACAAAATTAAAATATGAGCTCATTAATCGCATGGTTAGCCTTATCTGCAGCGAGACCTTCAATAGAACGGAGGTCCTAAAGAAGATTGGCCAACATATGAGTATTGTGAGGGACCAATTTATGGCTCATCTAGAAAGGAACCCTAGGTATGAGTGCCCTCCAATGATTCCCACAAGAGAGTGGAAATCCCTAGTAGAAGATGGAAATGAGAGGGATTTGAGAAAATATGGAAAGCTACCACCAGGCACAGGAAAGTATGCAATACGTATTTTCAGCAAATTATGTAATTATAAACCTTATTATAATTAATTTTTAGATCAAATTTGAAACATGTAACGTATTCCAATATTTCCATAGGTTGTCAGAAACATCAAAGGCCACCAAGCTAGACAAGAAAAAATTGGACACCACAAGCTTGGGCCCGGTGGTTATTCCAATTTGGCAACACAAATTGTAAGTATCAAAAAACCAATATTACATCAAAAAATTGCAACTTACTTTTTTGTTTTATTGAAATTTAAAAGGTAATTTCATGGCATTATGCAAATATGCAAGTTAGTCAATTCAATGAAGTGCCCACGGAGGATTACTTGAAGCTTGGATTCCAGCACGGCTTTGGAGTCGTTGTTGAATGCCGAAAAATCTTGTCTGGGAAAACACAGTCTTTTGGTGATCCATTTTGCGTGCAGGTATATAAAATCAATTAAGTTTATTTAAGAATGATTACTTGTGCAATTTATTCGTTATAATTATTTGCAATAAAATATTCACTCAATTTTGAGGAGGAAATCAACGATCCACCTAATGTCGAGGATGGAGGACAACCTATCGAAGGTCATGCTTCAAATCCAGGTAATGAATAAATTCATACGCTACAATTTCAAATTTCAAATTTCAAATGGTGAATTTCAATTGTACTTTTTAATTTTTCAACTGTAGAGAATGTAGAGGCTCATGCTATACCAGATGAGCCTATACAGGGACACAAAGTACATGTTGTGGCCACAATAGGTAAAAAAAACCTATGTAATATTTTTTTTAATGAAAAACTAGTCATTATAAATTAATAAGATATCAATTTAACATTTGTACATTATTGCAATAAATCCCAACCCCTTGCAATAGCATCCACGTCGTGAGTACTCTACTAGGAAGACAATACGACAAGTTGTAAATGCGACGACAACTGAACGACAAGTTTTAGTAGACGAGTTACTTGTTGATTTTCTAAAAAGAAAAAACTTAGAAATAAGTGACTTAATAAACACTATGTATACTTACTTTTTATAATAAATTAAATCCACATTTTTGCATATAAATTTAATATTTGTGTTCTAGTACATGCATTGGGTATGGGAATTGAGAGTGATGTAAGGGGGGGGAGGGGCCATAAGATATTCTTCCTTCATGTGACTAGCCCTAATCAGTACAAAATAATTTATTGGAGTCGTTTAATCTTGGATAAAAAAACCCCTCGCTCAAACATATCAATATCAAAGTCAATTTTGAATTCATTGCTGCTATGGATCGAGGGAAGTTTGCTCCAATACTAGACGTCTCTAATAAATTATTCTCAAAACCAAGAGGAGCTTATTCATGAGTGTTAGCTTGTTCTATCAAGTTTTTAGTTTGTTCTCATCGAGTAAATCCACGTTTGAATCTGGGATGATGAGGGGCTAGTCCAAAAGGAAGGCTCAGAAGGTGATGGGAATCATTGTAAGGGTATGATGGCATTCTCATAAAATGCATCTTAGAATATTAAATAATGGTACAAATATGGCTTGTATTGATTTTCTATATATTTATGGAGGTTGAATGATTTGGCACTACAAGTAGTACACAAACTTAACAATGGTTGGGTTGTGATGAGGGGAGGTATGTTGTTTCCAATTGCATTCCATACTATGTTCATGTTATGTATTGCATGCCATATTATGTTCATGTTATGTATTTCATGTCATATTATGTTCACGTTATGTATTTCATTCCATATTATGTTTGTGTTACTGTTCATGTTATTGTCATTCCATATTATGTTCATGTAATTTCATTCCAGATTATGTTATGTATTTCATTCCAGATTATGTTCATGTTTTGGCCGAAACAGAGTGACTAGCGGAGTTTCAACAAAGAAAATGATGGAGCTTCAGCAAAGGGAATGATGGGATTTCAGCATAAAGTGGAGAACTTAGCGGAGTTTTAGGAAAGGATATGTTGGAGTTTCGAAAAGGAATATGGTAGAGTTTCGGCAAAGGTGACTGATTTTTAGACCAACATCTTTCAAAGAGGAATTATTGTCTTAGGCCTTTTGTAAGATCTGCTTCATATGACTTATTACATGTTGTTGTTAGAACAACCAAATTCATGTGTCTTGTCCTTTGAAGGGTGCTTACTTTAGGTTTTTAAATACATATGATTGTTTATCTTTTCACTATGTTAAGGATCAACTATAAACACCTTGCTTGTGAGTCCACCTAAGACTATATGAATGTCTTCTTTTATTTCAAACTTTGAAATATATAATATAATTATTTCTTTTTGGAACAATAAAATGATGAAGATCCAAAATACATACAATATTTAGGGAACAATGTGCTAAGTCATATTAACTGCTATTGTGTGCGCCTAGCCTTATTCCTAACCCTTTCTCTCTCAAGTCATGTCATATGTTGCACTGGTGACTTTTCCTTTCATTGACAAGATATGAACCTAACAGTATCTGAGTATAATGTTATATTTTTATCATTTAAGAAATATTATCTTAGGATCTTATCTCAGAGAATAACATGCACAAAAATCAAACACAAGAGACAATAGACACAAATATTTTCCTTGGGGAAACCATAAAGGAGAAAACCCTGCAACTTCTGCAGAGATAGAATGAGCACCAATGGCAGCAGTAAAACCCAGAGATAGAAAGATGATCTCCAATAGTTGTTCTCTCTCTCACTTGTGTGAGCTCCTCCTCTCTCACATATGCACTATAGCTAGGTGAGTGTATGTATCAAATAGAGAGGCTCACTCTCTATTTGTACTAGTTTTTTACTTGACAATTACTTACTAGGGCCGAATTCTCTATGAGAGTCTAATAACCCTAGTGCCCCACAACTGTGAGGACTTTACCCCCGACTTACAAAGGAGGTTTAATCTCTATGACTTTACATGACTTTATTACATTAATGAATCTCTCGGTAGGAACATCAGGGACCAATGAAATACAATATATGAAATATACAAGTGAATACATTCTGAAGTTACAAATACATCAACACTCCCTCTTAACTAGGAAGGTATTCTCTTGACATAATTCATCAGCACAATTCTTATTCTCTGGATCATCATCAAAGTTGGATCATCACTGGATCATCATCATCACTACTTCGCTATCTCGATCAAATGGTGTTATCTCTCAATTCTACTCATCACATGAATTTCTACAAAGCCAACCCTTTTTCATGTTGGTTGTAGGCCTAGCCTCTATGTAGGTCTTCATCTTCTTCAACACTTATATCTGACCATGGGAGGGACACATCCAGCATCCATGTCAGAAAGGCCCACCCAGCACTTATATCTGACCATGGGAGGCCCAACCTGTCACGATGTCAAAAAGGCCCAGCACTTATATTTAACCCATTTAGAAAGGCCTAGTGCTTAGATCTGACCCAGTCAGAAAGGCCCAGCACTTACATCCTCCAGCATGGTATCTACCATCCAAGGAAAGGCCCAACACTTACATATGACCCAGTCAGAAAGGCCCGGCACTTACATCTGACCATGGGAGGAACCAATCCTACCACCATGTCAGAAGGGCCCAGCACTTACATATGACCATGGGAGGAACCAATCCTACCACCATGTCAGAAGGGCTCACAGACTCATCACTTCCTCTTGGAAGGAACCTCAATCTGGAGAACACCCAGCTTCTCCCTAAAGTACTCAAACTTCACTCTAGCTAATGGCTTGGTCAACACATCAACTATCTGCTCGTACATCGTAACATACGGGACCTTCACTACTCCTCTCTGCACCATATCCCTGATATAGTGATATTTGATCTCAATATGATTCAACTTCTAATGGAACACCGGGTTCTCCGACAACTTCACACAACTCTGGTTGTTGCAATATATACAAGTAGCATCCAACTGGAGATCAAACAAATTAGATACTAGCTTCCTTAGCCACACTGCTTCAAAACTAGCAGAACAAGATGCGACATACTCTGCTTTGGTTATACTCAGTGCCACACAGGATTGCTTCCTACTAAGCCAAGAGATCACACTTGATCCCATACTGAAGCAGCACCCCAAAGTGCTCTTCCTATCAATGGCACTACCTACCCAATCTAAATAAACATAACCCTCCAGGTTAATCTTTTGTTTCACCTCATACTTGAGCCCATAATCAACTGTACCCTTTAGGTACCTCAGAATATGCTTTGAAACAATCAAGTGAACATGTCTCGGATATGTTAGGAACTGGCTCAATTGTTCACAGCGAATAAAATATTTGGTCTTATGTTCATCAGGTACATCAAGGAACCAATCATCTGATGATACATCATAGCATCAACTGACTCTGATGAAGCATTGTTCAATAGCTTCAGGTTCGATGCCATAGGTGTGGCCATGGCCTTGCAGTCCATCATTCCGAACCTCTTCAAGATCTCCACTGCATACTTCCCTTGTCCTAGGGAGATTACATCTGCATTCTTCCACACCTCCATGCCTAGAAAGTAGTGCATTATATGCAAGTCCTTCATCTCGAACTTGGCAGCAAGTCTCCTTCTTGCAACTTGAATGAGTTCCTCTTTTCCTGTCAGGAACAAGTCATCAACATATAATAGGAGCATCACTAGTCTTCCACTTTCAACCTTGAAGTAAAGGTTGGAATCCACTTTACTCTCAGTAAAGACTAGAGCCATCAGTAAATTGTCCATCCTGTTGTACCATGTCGAACCTTAAGATCTTCTGCAATCACTCCCTCTGAAGTAGAGCATCATTCTCTCTCTGCCTTTCGTACTCTATGTATCCTGTATTATAGTGACAAGTAGCTTCCTCTGCTACTATTATTCTATGTATCCATCTAGGGTCATTGGATACCAAGATCCTCTATCTTGAAAATGTTCTTCTCGCACCCATCTGTGAGCTTGTCATCCTCTATAGGATTTCATCTTCAACCTTGTAGAAAAGGTTAATCTCTTCATCACTCTAGGTGATCTTCAAGCTCCTCGTGTATGTCTTATCCCATGGGTGTCTTCTGAGCTCGTACAAGTCCTTCTTTAATTTGCACACATGAGTCTGCTTGTCATGTGTCTTAACTTCCAGTGGCTGCAAATGTCTCTTCGTAGTCTATGCCTTCTTTCTGTGAGAAGCCTCGTGCTACGAGTCTTGCCTTGTATCCCACGATGTTGCCATCTACTGCATGTTGGATCTTGTAGATCCATATGGAAGACATTACGAACTTCCCTTCAGGTCTCGATACTGAATCCTAGACATCGTTCTTCTAGAACTGGTACTCTCCTTCCCTTTCTTCTTGGCTACTTCTTCATAGCTGGAAGGCTCTACATCAATGATGTCGCTCAACAGTGTCACATAACTAGAGTGTCTCTTAGGCCTCTTGAAGTCTTTTGATACTATTCTTCATTTTGGATAATTTCTTAAACTGTCGTCACTTGTTCTTTGAAACAAGTCGCATCCTCCTTTTCTTGTAGGCGATTGTACACGATTTTTCCTACAAGTCAAATAAACCAGTTGTATGGTTAGAAACATTTCATAATGCATATTCATAATGGAAAATTCTTATGCATAAATATATAATCATGCAACTATTTTAGCCAATACAACATTCATCCACATCTCACAAAAACTTTCTAGATGCCTTCCATCTCTACCAAGACATCATTGAGATTGTGCACTAATCCAATATGTCAGCAAAGAGGTTTCATTCTAAATAAGTAGCAATGGAGAGTTGTATAGCACCATGAGCTACTTACCCATCACATGCATACTAGTAGTATATTGTCATTAATGCAAACATTCTATCATGCATAACATATAAACAAATGCATAACCAAACAATATCATGAAATGTCAAATGAACACTTATCTTTATTTGTTTCGTGGGTAGACTCCTTCTTTCAGCTTCATCATCTTCTTCATTCATAACAACATCATTTCTTATCCAAATGATAATATGGATAAGAGGTTCTTCAAGAATTGAGTTCTTCATATTCCTCATTGCTTGAGGGATCTTCTTTGAATCGTAAGTGCTTGATCTTCAGTTGCTCCCATCTTCTCTTCTCTTACTATGAGTTGAGATTCTTCTTATGTGCACTCTTCCCAGATTCTGCTGAAGGTAATCACTTCCTTCTGGTACAAATTCCTTGAATGAATGAATCCCATGATCCTAGGAGGCCATTCAAGGTGGTTATCACAATTTCTTCATTCTCTACTTCTTCATCCACTGCTTCAAGTTGTTCTTTGATTTGAGAGACCCTTGTAAAGTATGACTGTATGGTCTCTGCATTTTGAATCTTTACATTCTTCAACTGGTTTCTCGAAGTCGTCTTCTGATTTATGTTCTTCCCTTCAAATAGCTTGGTCAAGGAATCAAACATGTGTTTAGGTGTCTTGTAGGGAAGACACTTGTGGTATAAGGTGATCCTTGATTGAATTAGCAATGATCCTCTTGGCCTTGACCAAGTTCTTATTGTGTAAGGCTTTAGCCTCATCTCCCTCTGGAACTGGAACCTCTCCACTTATGTAGCTTTCCAATTCATTTTCTTCAAGACCCAGTGAGATTATGTACTTCCATGCTTGGAAGCTGTCAGCTTCACCAAGCTTGTCATCAAGATGGTATGATTAGTCATTTTGAAATGAGATCCTCAAATGTAAATAGCAAAAGATTATATCTTACCGATTTGAGGTGTCCATCTTGGTTCTGGATCTCGTTGATCTAGAGTTTGTCAGAGAAACCCTAATTTTCAAAACTTGGAATCTTTCAGATCTTATTGGATAGAAATATGGGCCTCTTCAAGGCGAGTTGTCCAATGTACTCATTTTCTTAAAACAACGGAGGGAAGCTCCCGAAACAGGAAGCCCTAGTTTTCCAATTTCCTCTACAAAAATGCCTATTATTGTCTCTGAGGTATCTCCGAAATTAATGCTCCTATATGTCTGGAATTTTGTACTGAGTTGGCCTCACCTATTCTCTTTCCAACACCATAGGTTTGAGCAGAATTGGTTTCACCAATTGGGACTTATGTGAGTTTTCCCAAGGTGAATTATTTCAGGATTGTTCATCATAGTGAACTTGTAGGAACTACCAGGTGTCATTGTTTCACCTTCAGGGTCAGAAAATTTTATAAAAAAAAGTACAGTCTGTACCCTATCTATAACATCTTGTGAAATTTCATTTGGACCTTCGTATCCCAATATATAGCAATTCTCTCTAGGTGTCCTATTTAGGGATGAATCCTGGAAGAGGATGGAACCTTGATTTGGAGGAATCATATATCCCAGAATATAGCAAATCTGAGGCTGACATTTTTACACAGGGTACATCAAGATTTTATATTTGGCCTATGAAAATTTCAGCTCCTGATACTTCTTCAATATCGAGATATAGCAAATGTACCAAAACTACCAGTTTTAGTATTTTAGGGTTTTTCAGGCCTAGGGTCAAACTAGGGTTTGATTTCCCGGAGTTTTACTGAACCAAAAACTTTGATCTTGGTCTCTAAACTTAGATTTTGATGAGGAGAGGAATCCTATGTTGGGATCACTCAAAAATTCCTCTTCTGTAAAAATCCCTAATTTCTCGCAGCAAAAACTAAAAATGCCTAGAATCAAATTCTGCTTCAACAAAAAGATGTGCCCTTCAATGGAGACTCAACCTAGCCTCCTTTTTCTGATGATCTGTGGAGAGAGACCTAAAAAGTAAGAATCCCTAGCTTCTGCAGCTGCACAGTGTCTTCTTCTTAGGTTAGCTCTGATACCATGTTATATTTTTATCATTTAAGCAATATGATCTTAGGACCTTATCTGAGAGAATAACATGCACAACAATCAAACACAAGAGACAATAGACACAGATTTTCCTCTGGGAAACCATAAAGGAGAAAACCCTGCAACTTTCTCAGAGATAGAATGAGCACAAATGGTAGCAGTTAAACCGAAAGACATAAAGATGATCTCCAACAGTTGTTCTCTCTCTCACTTGTGTGAGCTCCTCCTCTCTCACCTATGCACTATAGCTGGGTGAGTGTATGTATCAAATAGAGAGGCTCACTCTCTATTTATACTAGTTTCCAACTTGACAATTACTTACCAGGGTTGACTTCTCTATGAGAGTCTAATAACCCTAGTTCCCCACAACTATGGAGACTTTACCCCCCGACTTACAAATGAGGGTTAATCTCTATGACTTTACATGACTTGACTACATTAATGAATCTCCCAATAGGAACATCCAGGACCAATGAAATACAATATATGAAATATACAAGTGAATACATTCCGAAGTTACAAATACATAAACATATAAGGGTGATTCAAAACAATCCTACACCATCATTATTATTGTTCTTTGTTAAAAAAATTCCTAGTACTGTTATTATTGATTTACTTCATGTACATTGTTATTAGTTTAAGTTCATTATAATATTGTTATTGTTTATGTTTTGTACATGGAAATTGGTAAATCATCTCAATGAACAACTTTAACACAGTGACCATTGGAATGTTAAAGTTGAAAGAGATGAAAATTATGTTTTAAATTTATTACAGCAGTACAGTTTTGAATATAGCTTTGCTTCAGTTCTGTCCCATGCATAAAAGTATACACATTTTGATTTTATGCATATCAAACCCTAATTACCTAACCAAAACTTTAACAGTTTTAAAAATTGAAGATATTGCATATGGAGTGGCTTGACATAGATAAATTATGTAAAGTTATCTACAAAAATCATCCTATTTCTTCCACGTTTACAAAGTTTTGTACACATTACTTTTTTGGAAGGTCCAAAAGTTATATTTTGTTTGGTTTCAAAACATGACCAATTATGTTTACTTATGGAAATTGTAGAGTACAGTTTCCCTAGTAATTTTAGATCGATATTATCTCTCTCATCATGTCATCCTGACGTTTTTCTTAAAAGAACTGTAGAGTGGGTCAGTGATATCTATTTCTTTATTGTAGTTCCTAGCTTCTATTATCAACTAGTTTCTGTCAATGTTGATGTTTAAGGATTCATTGAAATGAGAATGAAGAACATGTGTTATAATGGAGACAGAGGAATTGATTTTCAACAATTAATAATGGCTAAGTCCATGCCCATATTGAAATATTCAGCCACACGTGTTTGATACAAAGTATCAGTTTTCATGAGATCTTATCACACATGGGTTTGCATTTCAATATGGGCATAGAATTTCGTTTTTTAATTACATACAATCATCTCATTTCTGACAGAGAAATTAATATATCCGATGATGTTTCCATACAACCGACAACGGGAAGGCATCGGATTTTTTCAAATTTTTTGTCGACATGTCCATTGCATTTTCGACTACTAGTCGTCTAGTATTCAACTCTACTAATGGAAACTGAACTCGGTTATTCGACCACATGGTGGGATTATATTGTAGTTTAATCGACCAGTATTACATCGCATTTCTGACAAACATCCTAGATATGTAATTCGGTTTATCGATGAAACTTATGTTCATTAATCAATGAAACGGATGTCAATTAATCAACAAAAATTGTCTCAAAGACTCGATGAATTACCATTAGATTTACATGTCGTACATGCGACTAATGGTCATCATAAATATCCAACTCAAGAGAACCGACTTTTAAAACTCGGACACCTTTTCGGATGTTAGACGGTGTCTTGACGAATTCCAGAAAAATTTGACGTCGGATTTTGGGTTTAAATTTACTTGTGTAATGCAACTTTTAGGATTCCTTTTGAGTGTTTGTGATCTGCTATAAACCTGTAAATGATTATTTCAACACCCATAACATATCTCTCGAATCTTCCTAAGCTTCTCTTAGCCATTGGTTGCTTGGAAACTACTTTGTAAATATTTCAATTTGCATATGTTGGGACTCCCAGAAGGCTGGTAGTAGACTTCATCCTGGATGATGTTTGAAACCTAAAAGGACCCAAAATCCAAGTTCTTAGGAACATGAACAATCAGTATCCTTCATTTCCTTACGAATTTCACCTAAATCCTAGTTTATTCCTTCACACAGCTTGCTAAATTGCCCATGTGTCAGCTAGTTTGTCTTGAAGTTTTATTGCATAGATTTAGTGAGCTTGAATTCTTTCTTAGGTTCATTACATATCTCGAGATGCTTCCTTATACTTAAGTCTCCATCCAACACCCATCAAAAGGTGAGATGTTGTGTCACATTTTATGCCAAATGTTACACCTGATCTAACTTCATAACCAAGACAACACCATTATTTTAGAGAACATAAATATGTTGCACTTTGAGGCAGGCTAGGTGAATTGAACCATAGTGGGGGGATATCACAACCCACTGTTCACCGACAAGTTAAGCCCCTAGTGCCCACACTTTCCATTTTATGGTATACTATTCAATATATCTCAAACTACTCCATTCACTAAAGGCTAAGGCTATCATCCCCGAAAACAAATATATTTCTATGCATTTTCCCAGCCACTCCAATTCTTAAATGGTATTTTGATAAAATAATAATACTGCTTTCAAAAATGATGCGCCACACTTTTACAAATCTCTTAAATATGACACCACGACAAGAATGTTATCCCTTGTTTCATCATTCACAAACAGAAAACATATATGAACAAATATCAACCATACCAAAAGCTTAATATTCAACGAAGTTGACGTCTTTTTTCTTTTTTGCCTCATGCTTCTTTAAAAAGAATTTTCATTTTTTTTTTCCTGTGAAAACACTCTTCATTAACATGTTCTTAGTTGGGTTGACTATTCTTGTAACTTATATAGTAAATCACAACTTTCTCAATAGTTTATATTTTAATGGCTTGACAAGCTATGTATCTAGCTCTAATACCATTGTTAGCAATTAGTGCCCAACATTTAGAACACAAATTGTCGAACCTAGAAAAGAAAATGGTTATATTAACATGTATGCATACAAGTCTTAAGTAACTACTTAAATAATGGAAGGTCAATAAATTTTTATAGAAATTTATATGGTTAGCTTAATCCTCGAGACCCTCCTCAATCAGTATCATGTATATGCTCATCAAACATGTATGTCCTACATAACTTCACCAATACACAACATAGTTATAATTAAATTTAAATCTCAATGCCTCAATACCATTATTACAAAGGTAATAAATTTTAAGGTTGTGTTCCCCTTCATACCTGAAATTGTTGTTACCTCCCATCAATTAACTTTGGGTGATGAATATATCATACTAAGATACATATAATATAAGCTTATTGATATAATCATTATAAGTATGCAACAATTTCGATAAGTTAGGTGTCCATATGACATAATCAATGGCTTCATAATGCATTTTGAACTGATTAAATCACCACAATGCATTATTTCAAATCACTCAAAATTACTAGTAACAAATTCAACCATAATAATGTTATCAAAATAAGCATTACATGTATAAATTTTAGTGTTAATAACTACGCAAAAGGACATGCCATCAAAACAATGTGTACTCAAAATAAGAGTCATTTTCCTTAAGTGTATTCCACATTGACAAATTAAACTAACCTAAGCCATCATGTTTCATGGTTTTCAAGGATGAAATTCGAAAACAGGGAAATGTGAAAACAATGGATTAACTGATTTAGATAAATTTGTCAAATATTAATCACTATCAATCATAATTGTGTTATTAACTAATTACAATCTGCAAATAAGTGTAAGTTGAGTCACCATTGTTTTTTCAAGTCCTTGATTGTACGCTCAAAAGGATAAACATATTTGGATTTGTACTTAATTGATACACTCAATAATATACAAATACCCTAGATCAAGATGGAATGTCTATTATTCACCTAAATGCTCCACGCATGAATATCTTCGCACTTGACGCGATGGATTTACTAAAAATGTATTTGTGCTAGACTAACCCTCTATATTGGCTCAAGTGCTTAACATGTGAAGACATATCTACCCTTCCCTATTGTGCTCTACATATTCCATTGGGTGGTGACCATCTTTGTAATTTTTTGTTAATAACATAAAAACTTCAAAGTAATTAATATAAGGAATATTTTTCTAATTCTTTGTTTTAAACTTTTCTAAATCTTTGATATAAACTTTTTAAAAACTTTATGCTATTAGTTTTCTTTTATATGTTACATGGTTTTTACACTATCTAATAATAATACATTTTGTTTCAAAGTTTATGTAATTAATAGCTTTTGTTTCAAAGTTTATGCAATTAATAGCTTTCGTTTCAAAGTTTATATTGCATAGCATTATACACATTTTATGTATATGCTATTACCTTTAAGTTATAGTTAAGTTATATATAATAAACTTATTAGCTTTATATTATATGTCACATAGTTTTTATGTTATCTAATAATAGCTTATGTTTCAAAGTTTATCGTGTATGGCATTTTATGTATATGTCATTACCATTTAGTTATAGTCATGTGATAATAAAATTATTATATTCTAGTTACAAATTATATGTGTGTAACAAATGGAGTTTTTTGAATTTTTATTGTCATAGAATTTAAAAAAGAACACAAATCATGTAAATCTGATAACCACCATATTAATGAACTTATAAATCAAGAATAAATACTACTAATAAGAAGGTTGCTTTTATCAATTTTTAAAATGTTGTAGGTATTAAACTAAATTACAGCATGATACAAGGTTATTTTTCATTAAGCTCGATAAAACAAAAGCACCTCATAATATTAAAAAAAAAAAGTAAAAAAATTACAACATGATACAAGGTTAGTTTTTAATTAAGCTCCATGAAACAAAAGAACCTCAGAATATTAAGAAAAAAAAGAGTAAAAATATGAAATGATAAATTGAAGTACAAAAAGTATATGAAGGCTCTCTCCATTGTGCTACAAAAGCTAGAAACTTAAAGTAACTTAGGGTTAAATATAAAACACAAGAGAGATAAACACAATAAAATTTGATATTATGAGTAACTAGTGCATCAATCACAATGAACTTATTCTCTTATAGAGTTTGAGAGGTATTATTTGTCCATTTGTCCAAAACCTAAAAAATTGTAACCCTGACTTTTATAACCCCAAGTCACTAAATTGAATTTATTACATAGTAAGTCTTATATTATAACACCCCCTCTTATGGCTTACAATACTGAAAGCAAAACACACTAACTAAAAAACTAAAACAATCTTCAAAAACTTCTTGAAAACAATTCAAGAATCAAGTAGTGCTCCATCAAGCTGCTTCATACCCCTCATAAAGTTGTAGCTCCCAAGTGTATTCAAGAGTTCCCAGATTCCACACTTTCCCCCAAACTCCCAAATTGTGAATATCTCAAATTACATCACTAGATAGCAATCACATACATGTCTTCTGAAACATTCTCAAGATCTACAAACTCTTAAACTAACTGGGCAACCATCCATGTTGAGTTGTATGTACTATGATCCCATCATGTCTTCAAAGAGCGAACTAGTGCATCGATCACAATGAACTTCTTCTCTCTAGAGTTTGAGAAAGGCCTTATTTGTCCAAAACCTAAAAAATTGAAACCCCAACTTTTATAACCTAAGTCGCTAAATTGAATTTATTACATAGTAAGCCTTATATTATAACACCCCCTCTTAAGGCTTACAATACTAAAAGCAAAACAGACTAACTAAAAAACTAAAACATTCTTCAAAAACTTCTTTGAAAACAATTCACGAATCAAGTAGTGCTCCATCAAGTTGCTTCATACCCCTCATAAAGTTGTAGCTCCCAAGTGTATTCACAAGTCCCCAGATTCCACACCTTCCCCCTTAACTCCCAAATTGCAAATCTCTCAAATTACATCACTAGATAGAAAATCATGTACATGTCTTCTAAATCATTCTCAAGATCTACAAACTCTCGAACTAACTACGCAACCATCCATGTTGAGTTGTATCTATATATGATCCCATCCTGTCTTCAAAGAGTAAACTTCTTAAAATGCATAAAAAACCATTTCTTTGATAAGATGATCACCACTCAACATTTGGTTGTTCTTTTATAATGGTTGCATTCTTGAATGTGATGTCTTGAATTTACCCTTGAGGATGTCATTTAGTCGTATGACCTATCTTGTTCTAGTATTAGCATTATTTCCCCCCTTTGTATTTGGTTGGTATGATCCAATTGTCTCTTGAATAAATACCATCCCAAGTGGAGGATTACCTTCAGTCTCTCCTACTATGGTTATTTTTTTTGCTAAAAGAGCAACAATTATATATACTAGGGTTCGAGAAGGTAATTGACTCGAAGTAAAGATTACATCATTGTATTGAAAAGGAAAATTGTTTAGCACCAATCAACAACAACATTTAGTTCTGCAATGGAATAGACAAATCCAGCATGATGGTTGTTTGGGAGATGAACCTCGCAGCTGATGTCCCTCTACATGAAGCAATTGGTTCGGGAAGGATTTTTGTCTACTTTGATACCATGTTACAGAATCTAAAAACCCTAAGTAAGGTTATAACAGAGAACACGAAAGCTAAACACTCACAAAATATGATATTATGAATAACTAGTGCATCTATTACATTGAGCTTCTATTCTCTAATAAAGAGTTTGAGATATCTTAGTTGTCCAAAATACTAAAAAACAAAACCCTACAGTAAACCTTATATTCTAACACTTTGAACACTTTAAAACAATACTCACATAAATCAAGATTCAATACACTTTGTATGGTCTCATACCCATGAAAACGTGTTACCAACACTCCCTAATTGATGGGAACATAATACTCCTAACATACAAGAGATGCCTTCCAAAGACCATGCATGCCCATGTAAACATGTTACCAACATTCCCCAAGGGATGGGAACATAATACTCCTAGCATTCAAGAGGTGCCTTCCAAAGCTTACATTGGTTTTCTTTTTGTATTAAGAGTTTATTTAAGTATTTTAAATGTGTTGCTTGTGCATTATTCACTTTTTCTTGTGTATCAGAATCAAAGTCATAATTTAATATTTAATTTTGTAATTCAAGTAAAGGGGAGCGGCCTCTAACTTAAAAAGCCTATTCTTTTCTCCGTAAGGTGGCTTTCTATTTTGCCTACTTGTATAATTTTACACATTGTAATCCAAATAAAATAATGGTGACTTCACATTTATACTCTGTTACCTATTTAATTGCAAAACAATTACAGACAACAATAATTATATCAAACAGTGAAATTCAGGTCATTAAATTTTTCATTTTCATAATCCCTCTAAAAATTGAATGTTTAAATTGATAAACGATGTAAGCCCAACCTTTAATATTGAATGTTTAAACAGATAACCAATGTAATCCCAACCTTTTAATAAAATACAGCAGACTTAATCAATGTTTTGTAAAAGCTTAGTATGTACAAGGAACAAACAATCGACAGCACTAGAATTAGAATTTATTTACTTAGGTTTGTATTTTAAACAATTCATAATAGCGCCTTGAGAACAAGGACAATCAACTTGATATTCTTAATAAAACCCTGAAAAGAAAAGGTTAACATCCAAAGAAATTAACTTGCAAGAAGTTTCTACTTATACGGTTAGCTTTCAAGACATTAATTTATCAATATTGTTGCTACTGCACCTCGTTCCCTGATTAGGTTTGCACATCTCTACATGTGGGACTGGTGTTTTTACCACATAATTTATGGAACTCGTTTGTTATGACATCACGTATCATTTGCATTTTGGTCCTAAACTATGTCATCATTCAATATATTATTAAGCTTAAGCAAACTGATCATTAGCCTGTAGACAATATATTATAATGGTGTCATTAGTATTGCATATGGCATGGGGAAAAATGGCATGATCAAGTAAATAACACAAGTAATCACAGTACAGCGTTTGTTAGTCTATGCATTCATTGAAACGAAACAAGAAACCGTTATAAAATGGTTCACAATTGTGTCGTTACAATTATATTTTGTTTTTAGCTCAAACCAAAGTTCCCCAATGTTGTGGCCTTTTTATAGTCACTTGTATTCAAAAGATGTATTTGTATTGAGTTTTCATTAAACTGTTGAAAAGGGCATCGAAATGATAAAATAACCAGCGTAGATCCAAATCCTAGGCTCTATCAAGCGCCGAGATAGATCAAATCTCTTGAGGTGCAAACCTCTTCTTAGGTATCCATTGATTTGATTTAAACCAAAAGACACATCTTTCTATTTAAGGTCCACATATAATTTTATTATTATTAATATTTAAGATTATTTATGGTAGACATATAATATTTTTTTATTTTTTTTATTTTGTTAGGAACGAACATTGCATCATTTCACCACACATGGTTTTAAAACCATATGCAAGGCCTTCCTACAATTATGGGTTGTTTAAGAGGCCTTGCACATGGTCTTAAAACCATTTGCAAGGCCCTCCTAAACCATGTACAATAAAACCATGGGTTGTTTAGGAGGCCTTGCACATGGTTAACCATGTGCAAAGGCTCCTAAACCATGTACAATAAAACCGTGGGTTGTTTAGAATGCCTTGCACATGGTTTTAAAACCATGTGCACATGTGCAATGCCAACATTTTTTTGGGAATAATTCAATTGTGTTTTTTTCTTGACCCACATTTTTTACGAGAATTAATTTTTTACTCTTTTATTGTTTTGTTAGGTAGGAAGATTACAACATCTCCCCTATATTAGATTGTTTTTGTGGCCGACATTTCTTTTAGCTTATTAGAAAATTTATTTTTTACTAATAAAAATAACTTTATTAAAGTGATTATTTTTTATTTTGTGTTACAAAATCTCTCCCATAATATTCACTATCACTATTATTTATTTTTTGCCGACATGTTACAAACGTTACATCACGTTACAAGATCTCTCCCATAATATTCACTATCACTATTATTTTTTGCCGACATGCTAGAAATGTTAGTAACGTTACATCACGTTACAAGATCTCCCCCATACTGGGCTGTAGAGCGCCTCTCGGCGCAATGATAGCATATCCTTATTTCATGCTGTAATGACCTGCCAGCCTATTATTTTACCTTGCATATTAACCTTCCTGACATAGCTTCAAGGTTTCACTGATTACACTATCATTTTAGAAGACATCTGAGACACCAAAAACAAGAGAAAAAACATGTGTTTAAGGAATCCAAGGAACCCCGAGGAGATAAAAGAGCTCGAATTCTGTATTTCATTTATAGCTCAAAACAGTGTCATTAGTATTGCATATGGCATGGGGAAAAATGGCCTGATCAAGTAAATAACACAAGTAATCACAGTGCGGCGTTTGTTAGTCTGCATTTATTGAAACAAAACAAAGAAACCATTATAAAAAGGTTCACAATTGGTGTTGTTACAACTATATTCTGCTTTTAGCTCAAAACAAAGTTCCCCAATGTTGTTACCTTTTTATAGGCACTTGTATTGAAAGGATGTATTTGTGTTGAGTTTTTATTAATAACTGCTGAAAACGGCATCAAAATGATAAAATAATGATAGCATATCCTTATTGATCCTGTAATGTCCAGCAAGCCTGTTATTTTACCTTACATATCAGCCTTCCTGTGATAGCTTCAAGGATTTTACTAATTCCACTAATGTTTTTAGATGGATATCTGCGAGACCAAAAATAAGAGAAATCACAAATGTGTTTTAGGAATCTAAAGAACCCTAGAGAATGATTCAGGGTCCAATTCTGTATTCTACCCGACAACAATGAACTTCTATAATCAAAGACAGTTTAAGGCTACAAACAAGTGTTTATGTTCTACCACATGCCAAAACAATGACTACATTTAGCCGATGTTTCATTTGTGAACCAAGAGCCAGCTAAATGGCAATAGGAGTTGTATCTGGTCCCCAGATAAATGCGTAATACATACAGGATACGTACAAACTTAAAAAGCAAGCCAACTTTTAGATTGTACAAATTCAAGGGTGAACCAAACTTTTTAATTGGGAAAAAAGGAAAGATAATAGAAAGCATATTCCTAAATTGATTCAGATCATTTGAGATGGCACCTTCCTATCAACAAATGCCCCTTATGAATCTAAAGGGACCTGACAATGATATAAAAGCCACAATTTTGTATCTATCCAAGGACACTGATCCTACATCTGTTTATGAAATCACTAGTAATAAAAATGTCCATACAACTACTAACCCTGAACAACAATGGACTTTCTGCACTGAGAAGCCAGATGCATTTAACAGCCCAGTATGCATGAGATATGTAATGTTCATTTTACAGACCAGTATAGACAAGATATGTAATGTTCAGCCCAGTATGGACAAGATATGTAATGTTTGTGTGTAAAGCTTATAAACTAAAAATGGAAAATAAATCGAAATCCATAATGTAAAATACAAAATACCAATATTCATTAAGAGTTAGTTTTTTTATCTATAAAGAAACTCAAAATCCATGATGTAAAATCAAAATACCAAATGTTCATTAAAAGTTAAGATATATATATATATATCAGAATCCATAACGTAAAAAACAAAATATCAACCATTCGTTGAAAGTTATCCATCTTAACTTTGAATATCAAACATTCATTAAAATATCAAACATTCGTTAAAAGTTATATATATATATATCTTAACTCTGAATCTTTTAAACACCAAGAAATTTGCACCTTGGTTTCCAGTTTATCACTCTCAGTGCTCAAAAGGTCCAGAGTTAAAATTGATCTATGTTGATATAATCAAAGACAGTTTAAGGCTGCAAATAATCATTTTGTTCTACCACAAACCAAAACAAACACTGTCTTTCATTTGTGAGGAAAGGACCAGCTAGATGCCAATATGAGCTGCATATGGCTCCCAGACAAATGCACAATGCATACAGAATATGTACATACTTGATGAGCAAACCAACTTTTAAATTGGGAAAAAATGAAAGATAGAGGAAAGGATGTTGCTAAAGCAAGTCATATCATTTGACAAGGCACCTTCCTATCACTGTTTTCCTGCTATCAATTGTAATTACACATGCCCCAGGTGAATTTTTAAGGGACTTGGCACTTCACAGCCCCCAAACAATGGTAAATACTTTGAGGCTTGAGCATTTTGCCACATTTTCTATCCATAAAGAAACCACCAAATACATAGGAAGCTTGCAGGTCCAATTTTCTGCATCTATTGCTGGTATGTTTACTTCTTCTCTGTTGAGTTTTTTATTTCTTGTTTCCCTTGCACAAAAAGATGCGTCAATATTTTCTTGCACCTGGCAATGGCTAACCTTGGAAAGAGAGGATAAAAGTTAATATTCATAAAGCAAATAAATAGTAAATTACTTGACAAGAAAACTGCCAACAGGATTACAGATGAGCACAGAAAAGCTCCACTGCGTTCAACCCTATGCAGAACCAAACTCTGTAAACCATTTTTCATGGCGCTCTATATCAGCAACAGAAACACTGCGTTGAACTTTGCTAAGGGCTTCTTCAAAATCACACATGGCAATGGGATCTTTTGCAATATCATCCTTTGACATATTTTTTATCTCATCACGAGTCTTCCCTGCAATCTTTCGCCTCATCCCATTCATGGATGCATCCCGACAAACATTTGTTAAATCGTCTCCACTGTATCCCTCTGTGCGGCGAGCAACTTCATCAATGTCAACATCTGGTGCTACCTATTCATAAAAATTACATTCAGATAATTAGTACTTTTTTCAATATTAATTAACATATACTAGCAACATCTAGACACAAGCAACTTTGTATTACCCATCAGGAAACTGACATGAGCAATGCTAATTAAAATAACCCTCAATTCCAAGAGGACAGCTAAAGATATTGTTAACTAACAAAATGTCTAAACTTGATATCAAAATTCAAAGAGAATGAGCACATGTAAGATTTCAAGAGCTTCCGCAGCCACCTCAATAGTAACCAAGTTCCATGTATCAAATTCCTAGTTTCTTACTAGGTGTAACATTTTTCCAGCTGAAGCATAGAGCACGTACTAAGATATAGTCAGGTAATGAAATGATATGATAGCAATCGTATTAATACTAAAGTATGGAGAACTGTGGGAGCCCCAGGTGGTGCTTAGAATGGCAGTGTGCTAAGAATAAGTTATAACAAAGAAAAAAGGCACAAAAATTGGGGCTGGGGTGTCATTCGAAGTACTTCTCTTGTCCATCTAATAAGAAGATTAATTTTGAAAAATGTGGTATTTCACAGACGGCCTGTCCAATAAATGTTTCATATTAAGTGAGTGATAGTGTTGAACATGTTACTCCCAAGAACTACAAGGACAGAATACAAACAAAAAAATATACAGAAAACGTAACGGTGGTGCTCTATTTAGAACAACTTTAAGATCTGGCTATTAGAAAGAAGCTAACCATAGGGAGCTAAAAACTATTCTACTATCCAAGGACCAAGGATTTCCAAAGGAAAACAAGACTTTCAAAAAACAGAAGTAATGTGTTAAAGTTTTAGGGTTAGGATAGTTTTTAACATAAGAAATAAAATTTAATGCATGAACAGAAATATAAAACAAGATTCAGAATAGTACTGCTCCAATCAATTTAAACTACAATAAAATCACACATAATTTTCATCTCTTTCAACTTTCACACTCCATTGGTCACTGCGTTAAAGTTGGTCAATGAGATTCATCAAATGCCATGTACTACACAAAATTATTTAATAATAAATAATATACAGGAGATATCAGCAGTAAAGAATCATAAGCATACTTTAGGTTTGACCTTGTCACCAAAGGGACAAAAGGGACAAGTCAATTGGGTAAACAAATGTCCTACCTTGAGAGAGATGGGGTTAAAGCAAAAGGAAACAGACCTCATATTCTTAGTCAGCGGGAAGAGAAACTGCAATTCAATAATTAGGAGAAAATGTGTGGTCCCATACCAGAATACCCTAGAGACATATAGGGGCCTTAACCACATGTTAGGGACTTTGCAATGGCATCAACCTGCTTGGTCCCAGACCAAGAACCCCGGAAGACTACTGGGGGGCCTAGGGTACCTTCTAGGGTCTTACTCTGCCCTAGTTAACTGAGTATGGTACTATTCTCCCTGAGAATGGGTCTCGCAGCTGCAAACATCTTGGTAATTGACCAAGTGCCTCCATTCTTAAAGAATGGCTCTCAACCCCAGGTTGAGCTTCAGTCCCAGACTGAATTAAGTTGATCAACTCCCTGGTCCCTGACCAGGTCCTCCATTCTCCCGAAGAATGGCTCTCGATGCTGCTCTATCTTTAACAATATGTGCTACAGAACAGAACGAAAACAAGACTTGCAAAAACACAAAGGTAATATGCACAACATAAATAAGCCCAAAAATGGTGATGAATGGTAATAACCGAATCTCATTTATGATTTCCAGGATGCTTTCCAAATATTCTATTCATTGAAGGTGAACTTAATCAACAAGCTAAACAAATTTCTGTGGAAAAATTTGGACTTCAACTGATCACAAAGAAAAACAAAAGGGAGTATAATTTCCTAACCAAAGTCCAAGTTTCTAAATATTAAGGTAGATTTTGGGATACAACCCATCAATAATTGACAGACCCTTGCTCCAGTGAGAGACAAAGGGAAATCAACCACTTCATTCTTCATCAATATTTTCTTCTAAACTAGAGTGTTTTAGGAGTATCCCTTTTAAAACCAGCATAGATCCATCTTAACCCCGGATCTAGAAAGCACAGAGAGGGATCCAATTTATTTAGGTGTGAGTTATTTTTATCTTAAATTTTTAAATGTTCATAAAAAATTACACCTCAAACATTTCGATCGGTTTAGTGTTTGTTAAATCCGGTTTAACATGGATCTTTTAATTACTTTTCATTTAATTTTATTATTAGGTTTTATTATTTGATAAATTATAAACTACATGTTTTTCTCTATATTCTTTTTTGTTTACACTATATAAATATACGAATTCACAATATAATTTTTTTTATTTTTTTATTTATGTGGGTTAACATAATGTTTTTTTTATACCAGCTATAGCATAATGTGACTAACATGACAGAATCTCCCCCATACTGGGATGAGAGCACCTCGCTTCTCTCGGTGCAATAAGCGTTCATTTACTAGAAACAAACTTAAATCGATAGATAAGATAAAACAATTTTATTAATATTCAACAATTGACCACAAAAGTAGGTCAATGGGATAAAAGAGTGCAACTAGTGTATTTAACATAGTGCGAAGCTAACGACGACTAGAACAGATCTAAATTCTAAGAGAAAAGATACAAGAAAGCTAAAAGACTAGCTCAAAGAAAAAGATACACTTTACTAATTGATTTGCCAATCCGATGAAGTATACCCTATCTATATATTTTCATTGCTCAAAAGAACTTCAACTCTAAGACAAATTTCATAGATAGCTCTTAGATTCGGACATGGCTTGTACTCAAGAAGGCAACATACTCAACAATGTAAAACAATGGAAAAAAAATAGTTGTGTATGAAAAAACACTATCGAGTATCGCAAGTATTGACTCCAAACACTTGGCATACTCAAGACTCAAGAGTAACACCAATACTCAAGGAGTAATCGCCAATACACTTTTGACTCTTATACTTGATCACTGAGAGTCAGATAAGAATTGAGCCAACGACTCATTAGGGGCATACTCACCACATTCAAGATCACTCAAAGGCATACCCACAAGTATCAAAACCTATCTTACCAAACCCAACAAGGCAATAGAGTCAAGCATATGACTTGGCTCATACTCGACAAGGCAAGGAAAACATCTATGTGTGAAAAAACATTCGACAATGTAAAAACAATGCAAAGAAAACATTTATGTATGAAAAAAAACTGATGAGTATTACAAGCATTGATTCCAAACACTTGGCATACTCAAGACTCAAGAGTATTACCACTACACGAGGAGCAATTGTCAATGTTCATCTAACTCTTATACGAATTCATAAACAATAAAATGCATGTACAAATGCATAAATGGAAAACGCAGCGGAAATAAACTCCATCTCCACACACACATCATGCATATACAAGCATATTATTCACAGACACAAAATAAAGCCATTGCACATCCAAATAGAAGAGAGTACTTATCTTTAAACAAAGAAGATCCAAGGAACGGGTTGTGTACAAGAAATTTCCCACCCAACTGTAGGCACTCTCTCCAGCATATACTCTTTATGTCGATAGGCCACCCCCCAAGTTGGGCTATGAGGCCACTCAAGACTCAAGAGTGTTACCAATACACGAGGAGCAATTGTCAATGTTCCTCTGACTCTTATACTTGATCAATGAAAGTTAGACAAGTATCCAGCCAAATACTCATCCTAGGTGTGGCATCCCCATCCATCAATTTAACCAACAAAGGGGGTTGTTTATAAATTCCACGCTTCTAAATTTCGCCCCATGGGCATATTACGAATTCATAAACAATAAAATGCATGTGCAAATGCATAAAAGGAAAACACAACAGAAATAAACTCTATTTCCACACACACATCATGCATATACAAGCATATTATTCACAGACACAAAATAAAATCATTGCACATCCAAATAGAAGAGAGTACTTATCTATAAACAAAGAAGATCCAAGCAACTGGTTGTGTACAAGAAATTTCCCACCCAACCATGGGCACTCTCTCCAACATATACTCTTTATGTCGATAGGACACCCCCAAGTTGGGCTATGAGGCCACTAGGGTGAAGGAAACACCTATATGCTTCTCTCTCTCATCCCATGACCCATTCTACTCTCAATGTTTAGCCAAATGCTCAACCAGAACTCTACAAGGATTTCACCCAACCATCACAACCATGGAACTCCTTCCAACTGCCCCACACAACACAAGGAAGGCATTCCCCTTCACTAATCCACAATTCCCTCAAGAAATCCAACCCTTAGAGTGCTTACCAGTGTGTGCAATAAGACTCCAACCTGTTGTATGTTGTTGGAGAACCTCTTTTAGAGTCAATTCGTGGCTTCTCAAGCATTTGTGAGTAGAAAAACTCAATGAATAAAGGTTCCTAGCTTTCCCACCTCCTATGCTCACGTACAGCCAACTCTTTTTTCCTCAAATCTATAGTTCTCCTTCCAAATTCAAATTTCTAGGTAAGGTGGTATAATAATGGTGATGAACAAAAATAGGAAGCTCTACGTAGTGTAAATCTACATGAATAATAGTGATGATAACATGAATGGTTGACTCCATAGGATAGGAGGGAATGGTGAAAAGACAATTGACATAACTTCTAACCAAAGAAGAAAGGAGTTCTAGCAGCTGACATAATTGGCATAGAAGCAAAACTATATATATTGTGTCGACGAATATATCACCGAGGGTCCAAAATGTAACTTATCGACAACAACAGCAAAAATATCGGAAAATACCAGCAAATGTCGTAAAGCATCAAAAAAATACAAAAATAACCATTTTTTTCAAAAAAATAACATATAAAGCGACAACAACATCAAATAAACACATTGCTACATAAATATGAAAATACAACTAATATATAAAATGCATAAGATGACAAATAGTGGATCATGATCACATATCGACTATAAACTAAAAATACTAAAATATGTTCCTGAAGGAATGATAGAAAATCACATCAAATTATCAAAATAAATGTCTCTCAAGAAATGAATCATCATGACTCATCAGGCATCTAGATACTATATAGTACAATGATAAATAATAGGAATCATCGATACCCTCTACCCCTTTTATCGGCAAGGGGCACCACGCTTCCTCTAGAAACAATATGGGTTCTTGTAGGTGCTTTGGAATCTGGATGAGTTAAGGGTCAAATCGGAAGCACGGGCTACTCGAGCTATGGTGGAAGGTAATGGAGCTAAGGTGGAAGACAATGTGAGTTGTCTCCTCCCATAACTACATATCATAAAATATATTGCCTATATTGGGATCCTATTCATCAATAGCACCCTATGCCCCCCTCCTCTAAGCTCTAGCCCTTGCCTCTACCTCAAATCTCAAAGTTGATCGTCCAACGACATTAGTCAACACTCTACAATTTTGATGAAACTCCCCATGCTTAACGAGTGAAGGGTACATTTTTATTTAGGTCATGACAAAATATTTCAATAGTCAATGCCACCAACATCAAGGTACATAGAGGGGTTGATGTGCTTGATTAAATGCCAATCCCATACACTCATGCATGAGAAAATCCAGTTGAATCGTTGCAATCCTGAAATCCTGAAAACTTATAAAGTCTGTTGAATTCCGAATGGGATCTAAAATTCTACTTTTTGCATGTGAAGTCCGATGAGGTTGGAACTTGGAACCACTCTCAAGCATCCTGAAACAATTAATGGTAATGTTGAAAATTTAAGTAAAAGGATAGAAAATGAAAGAAAAAGAGAAAGTAGGAGAGTTTAGTCGCATTCCAAGAGAGAGTTTTGAAGAGTGGGAAAGGCACGATTCCAAAAAAGAGTTTTAGAGAGTGGGAGAGGCACGACTCCCAAGAGAGAGAGTTTGAGCTGGAGGGAGGAGATGAGAGGCAGCAAGGAGGATTGGCACGCATCCCAGGAGAGGGGGCAGCATTCAAAGGAAAAATCTCAGCATTAAATGCAGTCCATACAGCTGAGCATTTAATGCAGTCCATACAGCCATAAGACAGTTCTGTAGCGCAGATGGAGGCACAGAAATCAAGGCACGTTGGGCACAGGTTTCAAGGCTGAGTTGCATGCATTTCGAAGCACTGCTGCTGAGGTAAATCCGTACTGTTTTTACCTGTTGCTGGGCGATGTTTTCAAGGAAACTGTTACAGATTTTAATTAGTGACAGTTCCATACAGTTTGACTGCTTATTTCTGCACAGAAATCGAGGGCACTGATTTCTGAGAGGTTGGACTGCATAGTTGAGAAAAGTACAGAGAATTAAATGTTGAATAATGCTGCTGTAACTTCTGTGTATTATTTCTTATCAGCTCTTAATAAATATATGTCTTGTGACTGGTTGTACCCTTGTGGGTTTTTGCAGGGGTTTTGCCCAAAATATACTGTGTCAAATGTGTGAAATGTGACTGCTGTCCAATGTCATTTTCTGCTGCTATTTTCAGTTTGCTTAGCATTAGTGTTTCTGCCTTTAAAGTACAGCTGGAAATACGACTGTTGAAGTTTATGTGAAGCAGAAATCAGAGTTGCTAAGTGTTTGACAGAAGTACTAGCTGAGCTTGATAGCTTATTGATTGTGTTTTGACTGAGATTTTAACACTTGGCAATAGAGAATTTAATCTCCCACAGGGGCCCTTTTCTCTTCCCCTCTAGTGGAATCATAGCCCCTCTAGTGCTCTTTACAAAGCCATCTTGGACCATTTTATTATTTTTTCAACATAATATTTACAAGGCTTTCAAATTAGCATGGCAGCCGAACATATGGTGCAATTAAATATATCTATATCATACATGCCTAGCCATTCACTAGTCGGGCCTTGGCCTTGAGCTCCGCACTAGGAATCCATACTAGCATATTTACATAATTTTGATTCAATACATTATGTTATGCCTCAGAGTGTCTGAAGCGTTACTTCCAGATGTGCCAGAGTGAGGGGTTTATTTTTCTTTTGTAAAGGCTTTTGGGGGCTATATTACGTGGAGTGTTGATTTTGGGGCTAAATACCCTTGATCAGGTCATGGCAAGTCCTCTTGGTTTTCATGCCAGTAAGTGTTGGCCTAGTGACATTATTGAGTGCCTCTTGATGGGCAGAAGTCCTGCATCTTGTTGGGCCATTTGAGCCCTAGGTTGGTGTCCAATGTTTCTTGGGATGGGTCCATTAGGACACATGACCACTCATATTTTGCTTTGTAGAGGTGATTGTGTGTGTAAGGGTTGTCATTCTTGGTTTAACACACCTCATTTTTCCCACTTGTACCTATTGTTTTGACAGAAAACCCCTCCTCCTGCTCTCCTCCTGGTCTCCAAACCCATGACGACATTACTTGAAGAAGAAGCCTACATTGTTAAAAAGGGCGCTGAGGGACAAGCATCTATTGGGGTTAGTTGGGGCATGGCGTCCTCCTTTTGGCTCACTTTGCACATGGTGGAGTCTAATTGCACATTGTTATTCTTATTTTATATTGTTGTATGGTTTTGTCCCGAAGTTTAGGGGTGCACTAGCCTAAAATTTTATATTTTGTTACTAACTTGTAGGCTCAAATTTGTAAAAGGTTGAGGGTTGTCTCATATAAATAAGACATCCTCGCCTTATTTGTAAATTATGGAAAAGGGTTCAAATTCTGTGTTCTTTTCTTTTCCTACTAGTTTATTGGAGCATTTGAAGCTAGGCACACTACTCTTTGGATGTCTTTTTCTCTTGCATGAAGGATGAAAGGAAAGATTTGTAGGGTTTGATAGTCACATGCTAAGTGGATGCTAAGAATAGTTGTAATAACTCGTGCTCAAGGGTGACCTAAGGTGCTTCTCCTTGCTTATTCTTGATCAGTGTTAGTAAGTTTATCTCCTAACCCTAGTTTAACGTCATTCTTGACGTCTTTTGAACTGAGGTAGGGTTTGTTTGCTAGCATTTTCTCTACTTGCTTGACGAGACCTTCCTACCAAGGAGCTCTCCATTGTTCTATTTGGCCTTGGAATTCTCTATTTGCCATAATTAGTGTTTCAGTACCTAACCCTAGAGGTTGCTAGTTTTTCCCTAGTTGCAAGTAGTGGAAACAATCTTAAGAGGAGGAACGTTATTTGGTACAAGAATCAAACACCCTATCCTTCAACTCTCTTCTTTCTCATAAAACTTTACATTTTTTATTTTTAATTTATGCATAGAAATATTTTACAACTGGAAAAAATCCTTAAAATCCAAAAAGTAGATGTGAATTTGTTTTTCTAGTCTACCCTAAAATTTTGCCCTAAGGTTTTAGCCACAAATCCTAGAGGGCATCCTAATTTGAGGAATTGCATTAGGATCCATGAAACCCACATAATTGGATAAGAGGGTGTTTTGTATTTATGGCCTACCCTCTAAGTTCACCCTATTAAAGATAATGCAACTGCGAGACCCAAAGGATGGCACCCTAGTCAATTAGCTAGGGTTCTTGGTCAGTTAACCCAGTAGAGTAAGTCCCTAGACGGTACCCTAGGGCCCCTAGCAGTCTCTTAGGGTTCTTGGTCTAGGACCAAGTAGGTTGATACCATGGCAAAGTCCCTAGCATATGGCTAGGGTCCCTATATGTCTCTAGGGTATTCTCGTCTGGGACCAAACAGTTTCTTGGTAACAAAGACCAAGCAGATCCTGCAGGTTGAGACAGAAACTTACTAGTCTGGGACCAGGTAGATTCTTGTTCTGGGGCCAAGAAGTTCCTACATGTACCTACCTGGTCAGTTAACTAGGTGGATCTTGGTCAGTTAACCAAGATAATAATGTGTGATGTCCTCCTCTCCTAAATGGTTAAGATAGGTTGTTTCTCAAGGGACTTGACACCCCTTGATGATGTCACTAGCACTTGACCTTTAGGAGCAATCAAGAGGACCAGAGGATCACATCATCCAGTTTGGACCTTCCTTATATGGCAATGATAAAGACTTCTAGTTATTCTATGGAATACTTATGAACTATATAGCTTGAGAGAGAAGATAAATGTTTGGCACCTTGATCTTGTGGGTAAAAGGGTTGTTTCCCCACCTTTTTGGTACACCTTGATCTTCTGGGTAAAGGAGTTGTCTTCCCACTTTGTTGTGGCCCCTCTTGTTGACTTGTGGTCTTGTGGGTGAAGGAGTTGTCTTCCCACTCTGTTGTGACCCCTCTTGTTGACTCGTGGTCTTGTGGGTGACAGAGTTGTCTTCCCACTTTGTTGTGACAACTCTTGTTGACTCGTGGTCTTGTGTAAACCCCTTGTTGGTCCTAGTGCTAGCGTCCCCTCTTTAATGTGGTACCTTGACCCTTTTGCTATCATGTCTTGTCCATTGGTACCCTATCCTAAGTCAACATAATATTATTCTATTTTATTTTGGTAAGACTCCTAAAATCTAGGACGTCTTGAGTAACCCTAAAGTCTTAAGGTTGATCCTTCTATAAGACATTTGAAGCCTATAAATAAAGTGTTAGATCTCATTATGATACAAGCAAGATAAGGTCTGAGAAATGCTCATATACATCTAATTTGGGGTTGCTACTCTTTTGGCTTGACGTCTAAGGGTTTGTGTTGCTCTTTCTCTCTCCCTCACACGTGACCATTGCTAAATCTATCTAGGGCTACCATGAGCCTGTTTTGCTGGGTTGAGATCACTGTTGAAGCTGCTAGACGGAGTCGTGACCATTGTTGAAGTTGCTAGACTGAGTCGTAACCATTATTAAAGTTGCTTGACTGAGCCATGACCATTGTTGAGCTACCTAGGTTGGGTTTTGACCATTGTTGATCTGTTTAGATTGGGTTGTGAATGTTATAAGCCTGCTAGGGATGGGTCGTGACAGTTTAGCAGGCTGGGTCGTGACTATTATAATCTTGTTAGGGTTAGGTCGTAACTATTGTAAGCATGCTAAAGTAAACTGTGACCTGGTTGAGCCTGTACAAGGGTGTCGTGAGCCTATTTGGTTGAACCGTGACCTTTTTGCTAGCTGCCATGTCCTCCTGCTAGGTGTCAGGAGCCTGTTTTGGCAGGTCGTGATCTCTACCGAGCTTATCTAGGGCTGCCATGATCTCTATGAGCTTGTTGGGGCATCCTATGACTAGTTTGGGCCTGCTAGAGGGAGTCGTGACCTTGTTTGAGACTACTTGAGGGTGCCTAGCTGTTGTTGAGGTCTAAGTATCACTGTTGCTTGCTTTATTGAGAAAGCCATAGCCTTTGTGTAGGTTTCCATCTGAGCCATTGCCAGTGTGTGGACTGTCACCATCTCCTTGGACTATTTTTGGCTACTTGGAGTAGGTAGTTGCCCTGTTGGCCTATTTTGAAGTGAGTTGCTACCTTGTTTAAGGTGTGTGTGTTGAGCAGGCTACTAATTTTTTTGTGGATTGTTACTTCTATCTTCTGGTCTACTATCCCACTGAGGTTTCCACACTAGTTGACTGGGATGTCTTGACTGCTACCGTACATGACTAATCCCAACCTACAGCACTTTAACTTACTCTCTCTTAGGTATGTCCTTGCCCTCATATAAGGGCCAGATTTGTTCCTTGAGTGACTTGTCTCCTGAGAGACAAGATCTTATCTAAAAGTATATTTGAGTATAAGGAAGGTCTAAACCAATGTTGTTTTCTCAGTTAGATCTTTTATTGATGTTAGTTATTAGTCTTGTTTAATCTACTACTACTCTACTGGTTATTGTTATTGTATGTTTCAACTTTAACACTAGGACCTTTGGGAGTGTTAAAGTTGAAATAGATGAAAATTATATTTTTTAATCTACTTCTTTGTCACTAATGTACTTTTATTTCAATATTATGTTTATTTGATTTGCATTATTGTACTAGTTAAAAATCTAGAAAAATATTGAACTTTAACACGCCCTAGTCCAACTATCGTTTTTCCCTTGAGGGCGCACTTTATGGTGTGCCTACCTTGGAAAGTGTGACATTGTCTTGAGTGACATGGAAATTGCCTCGAAAGAAATGATATTATCTGGAATTTGTGATAAACTAAATAACTCCATTTATATGTGATTCTTGTGTCTTGATTTGATATTGTTTGACTCCGATAAGGCACTTATCATAGCTATTAAGGTTTTGTAGAAGGTATTTGTGTCTTGTTGGTGGTTGCAGGCATCTTTCATAGATTAGGGTCTCCTCCTGGGTTTGGAGTTACCCTAAGTGTTGAGAGGTTAGACTATGGTGACATTGGGTTTAACTCTCGGCACTTTTTGGTGTGCCTACCTTGAAAAGTGTGACATTGTCTTGAGAGACATGGAAATTGGCTCAAAGGGTATGATATTATCAGGAATTTGCGATAAACTGAATAACTCCATTTATATGTGATTCTTGTGTCTTGATTTGATATTGTTCGACTCCGATAAAGAACTTATCATAGCTATTAAGGTTTTGTGGAAGGTATTTGTGTCTTGTTGGTGGTTGCAGGTATCTTTCATAGATTAGGGTCTCCTCCTGCATTTGGAGTTACCCGAAGTGTTGAGAGTTTAGACTATGGTGACATTCAGTTTAACTCTCTCCCGAGCCTACCGTCACTAGTACTAGGCCTACATAGCCTTGATTTGCAAAGGTGTGTTAGTTTTTTAGCAATAACGCGTTCCAAGTCAAAACTGGGGGTATTACACTAGATCCATACTCACCATACTCAAGATTACTCAAAACCATACCCACGAGTATCATAACTAATGTTACCAAACTCGGCAAGGTAAAAGAGTTGAGAGTTTGACTTGGCTCAGGAAAAACTCTGCAAGTATAAAAATATACACAGGGCATGACAATTTCTAGGCATTTATAGACAACGTGAATTCTTGGCATTTATTTACAAGTAGGTGAGTCACACTAGGGTCAAAACAAGTTGCCTTGTAAGTAATCATGGTTCAAACTTATTTGACCCAAGTCAAACTTTATGAATGCAAGTATGAATCACCCTCAAGTAATTTTGACTCGTTTCACTCATGAGCAAAGTCAAACTCAGATTCTCACAAATTTGGTAAAAGAGATTACAACTATCTTTATTTCACAGCACTATTCTCCAAGTTTAGTCGAGCACCCAGTCTTCTGTTCAGAGCTTCTTCCCCCTGGTCTTAGATGTTAGAAGTGATGGACCTCCTCAATCAAGGACTCCTTGGATTACACAGAAAAGCTCCCTCGGACCTGAATATTCTCCCGATGACATTACAAACATTACATAGCCATTTCGCAAAGATTGATGACTCAGTTAAGGAGACTTCTTCTCTCTCTGGACTTTGTATCATAGCATTACAATTCAACATTGGGCATTAAACAAAGAAACTTGCAGACAGTTCTCGCTGTTTACAACTTTATAAATCTGCCATAGCACTTGAGCTGAATGTAATATCACAATTGGAGATAGAAATAAACTGGAAATACATAGCAATAAAAAAGAGAGACAACAAAAAAATACTTCCAAACCACACAAAGGACATTAACAAACAGATAAAACAATAAAGATACACCTGCAGAAAAAGTAAGAACATTTTTTTGGAATTCCAGCATCATACCTCAACACTTTTCAAGTTAATGCGGATAAGCTCCTTACGAGACTCAAAATTTGGAAGAGGTATATAAATTCTCTTCTCCAGCCGCCTCCTGCAATGCAGATACTACTGATTTTACCACCCATAACAAAGATGACACCCTAGATTACTTAAAAATAAGCTCACTGTCTAGTTTATGTGTAGCTTCCCATCATAGAATATTAGGAATAACTCATTCAAAGGATCAAGAGGAAGCCTACCATTTAAAAAGCAAGAAAAGGTGCAAAAGATCAAAAAACAAATAAGCATTAAATGGGATCACATTAGTACTCTAGTTCAGTTCAACCTGAGAGCTTCATCAATATCCCATGGGAAATTTGTAGCTGCCAGCACCATTACTATTTTCTTCCCACCATCTTCACTTGTAGAATTATTATTGACTCCATCTACTTGCACAAGAAGTTCAGATTTCACCCGCCTTGAAGACTCATGCTCTCCTGATGCCCTGGAAAAATTAACTGTCAGATATATTCTGAAGAGATTGAGGATGATAATCAAAAACAATTCTTCAGGATGATAATCAAAAACAATTCAGAACATAGGATAAAATTAATACCAAACTAGTAGGTTACATTTTATTTGAAATGTTAACATATAACTAGTTTCTACAGAACTTAGCAATCTGACTAGAATTAACATCAACCCTGTTCCATCATTCTTCATTTTTATTTTTGACAGGCTGAAATAAAAGGTACAAGTATACACCCCACTGTTCTCCATTGCCAAGTTGACAACATTTTAATGCAGATCAGGGGTTACACACTGACCTCATCCATGTAAGTGTAAAGAAACCCCAAGAAAATAAAGAAATCAATCCTTGGGGGGCAACTCTTTCGCTGAAAGAACACAGATTTTCCTTCAAGCACAAACAGCTAGATTCTCCTAGAGCTGATTATAAATTATAATATATACTAATGAAAGAGAGATAATAGTTTTCTTCCAAGATAACTTGCAAGTTATTAGAAGACTGGCACCAAGGTAAAACTGACTTGGCCACTTTCTTTTCTGCACAAGGGAACCTGACAAATAGAATACCATAATTTATGAGAAAATGTAATACCAAATGAATTTATCAAGCAAAATTCCCTAGATTGAATTCAATAAATGACAACTCCACCACATTGTTGAGGCTATGCCACACATCCAACTAGGAAAACGTGAGGCCTTCCTAAGCTAGATACAGCTGCCAACTCAGTCAATACCCCTATACACAATACACTAGGACAGGCAGGGGTGAAAATAGCCTATTAAAAACTCTCTTTCTATAGACTACACACTCTATATTAAGTAAGAAATAAGAGCTCATGGCTAGAAGAGATTGTCTTTGTGGATGATAACCTCATAAGCAAGCAGGTTAACAAATCCAAGCAGGCAACATTGCAGTACATAATTGCCGTGCCTAGATAGAAGATCAAACATGAACTGGATGGATGAGTGCACAATCCCATTGGCCATAACACCAGATCACTCTAGCACAGGTGGTTTAATGTTATAAACAAAGTTCATAATAAAAATACTACATGTTGGAATTATATAAAAAATATTTATTAAATAATGAATTTAAGATTACATGAATGAGGTAGATTACATGAATGAGGTGTCCTCTTTTAACTAAATCACACAGAGACACCCGTTAACCTATTTTATTCCCATAGGTTCGAGTGGGTATTAAAGAAAAGCGAATAACTGAGGACTAATATCACTAGGAGCAGAAAGGAACATCACTTCAGTGTTATTAGATCATCAATACATTATAGAAGGCCATTGGAGCAGATATCAACAAGCATGCGGACCTTATTTCACCTTGCATGTGTCAAGGAGCAATTAGGTTTGCATGCATGCAAAAGTAAAGTCATGCAAACCCTAAAAGCTATATAAGAAGATAAGTCAAACCAAAAAGGCATCCAAGTTTATTATTCACTTTTGAGGTCTGCAGCAGCGAGTTGGGTTGAGGGCATGGATCCCCAGCAAGCAAATGTTTTCGGCAGCGAAACTTATCTGCCCTAATCACTTTGGGAGATAGATCATCCAGGTCTATCCTTGCAATTCACAGTTATTCTCTATCATCGGAGCAGCGACATATCCAGGAATAAGAATCTATATCTCCGAACTCCAACAGCATGAAGAGGACACTACATAACTGAAAGTGTTTGTTTCTCTTGCATGTCTCTCCCATTATCATCAGAGGGACCATATTTCCATACCGGGTAATTATCAGATCGTCTCTTACATATTTGAAGAAGTTACAAGCAACACGTGTGGGAGTGAGGGCGTCCCCACTATTTAGGAAAACGAATTCGCTAGTGTACAAGAAGGCTTCCAAAGTTCTGCATGTCCACCAAAGTCATCAGGAGAGCCATACTACCCTACCTGGAAAGTCTTAGCACCATCATCCAAGTATTGAAGCGGCTACTAAAGAATTCATCATTCAGAGAGGGACGTTTTTCCTTGCATGGGCGTCAACCACTGAAGGAGCAACGCGTTTTCACCTTGTCTCTTAATGCATGGCATGCATGCTTGTTCCAGATTGCTCAAATACTCAAGCTATTAATATTGGTATGTCGCCGCAGTTAATTTCATTGTCAATTCAAGTTTATTGTTATTTTGGGGTCTGTGTACACTCTTAATATTGCATGCAAATTGATTTTATCAAAACTAGAGCTACAACACCCTGAAACTAAAAACCAAAACCATAAACCCTATCATTATAAGGAAGAATATCAGTTGGGCTATTACAGTGTATCCCATTTATATGATTATGGTGACCCTTCACGTATAATCATGTCTTTGAGAGTTGTACCTTTTAATAATTAGATGTGATTTACATTATACCCTAAGTTCTATATTCCTGTATCTGTATATGTTACTTTATATTCATGACATTAGTTCTCCCTTCAGAAAGCATTTTCCTCAAAGCATTCTAGAAAGAGTAGTCTTCAGACTATTCCGTCTCTGAATTGTCCTCTGTGGACCTTCTAAGTTCTGTCATCGTTTGGGGGTTCCAGATTTTGTTTCTAGATCATGGTTTGAATGCTTACAAGGTTTCTTTGTAACTTAATTATAATACTTCAAAGCCCATCTATTTTGTTTCTTAATACGGTGTTTTGGTGTTCACTAGTATGATGCCTGCTTTGACAATGCATGTAGAGATGGTTTTCCCTTGATATACTGAATACTAGGAAGGATTATATTTACCTATTACAATTGTGGACTTCATGGTTTTATTACCTGCAACGCAGCCATACCGACCATTATGAGTAAAAGCAATGATCCATAGTTTTTGCAAAGAGAATGAATCCTTGACAATATTGGGAAACACATCTTCAAAGCCATATATCCCTAGGTTCAAGAGTGCACAATGGAGGGAGCATTTAATACATCTTTATATATTTTGATAATATTGTGATAATTTAAGCATTGGATTTGTAATCAAATTGTTAGAAGGAGATCAAGACAATATCATTGATGGGGCATCTCTTGTGCCCAGATGCCCATTTAAGGATACTTTTCTCTCCATTTCTGCAATGGTGTATAGCCTTTGCAGCACCCTTAATAGGGCATTCTAAAAGATTTTGATGAGTCCTGCATTTTTGGTGAAAGGACACATCTTTTCTAAAAGACATGACCTTTTCAAAGGATGCAATTTACCATTGTGACCAATCAATGCTATAAGTACACTGTCACATGGTCATTGTATATAATCATCTCATTTCTTATACATTTATCATGTTTGTTGTCTTAATATGGATTATAACATGTTGTCCTACTTAAATTAGATATTCAACAGTTAATCTATTGAGAAACAAATATTGTTTGCTTCATACACCCTCTAGTTGGCATCAGATAAATGATACAGGGCCTTGAGAAAATGAGCCATGACCTTTTCCCATAAAATTGGGTGAGGTCATTGATGCAACAAGAAGTTGTCGTGATGATGAGATACATTTATATATTTGATGTCATTTTGTATTGCTTATCCACTTTTGAATCCTTGATTTATCAAGGTTCAAGATTTAGAATTGAGTTTCATCTATCATCTTTTATTTAGCATCCACTACATCATATATATTAGTGTTTTTTCTATCAATGTGTTTATTTGATGTTGTTGTTGGTTTTTATGTTTAAAACATTGATAAAATAAAAAAATAAAAAAATTATTTTGTATTTTATAATGCTTGCCGCAGTTTGTGGATTTTTTCCTTGATGTTGTCGAGAAGTTGTATTCTAAACCCCTCGTTAATTTTTTGTCGATGTCAATGCTTTTAAAAATGCTACCAAACTCTCGCTGGAATCTGTGAGTGCCACTGGATCAACCAGTAAACTAAAAAGGCCACCCTCTCTCACCCCTAAAGCCAAAGTCCTTGAACATGCTAACTACAATAACTAATGTCGAACTGCCATCCCTCAAAGGTAACCCTCCAATGTTGAACTGCTATCCCTCATACCCGAAACAAAAATATATCACTCAACTCATGAACATCACCGAAGGCATCTAGAATGAAATGGAGCCAACTCCTCTCAGATGGTATGTAGCATCATCACCAAGCTCCACAATCATGCCTCCCTCTTGATCCCGAATACTGTTGAATAGAGAACTGTCATATGCCATGCATCTCGAAGATCCACTGTCCACATACCAACCAACACTAGACACAATTGTTAGTAGATAAGCAAGAAGCCATGGAAAATGCAATCTCAAACTCAAAGGTCATCTCTTCCACTCCTACTATAGACTCAGCTACACCATGCTTCACACCCTTTCCCTTCTTCAATGGACACTATCCGACATAAGGTTTTATCTCATGACATTAAAAGCACATGACCTTACTCAGGTCCCTCTTTCCTATATATGTCGCATCCTTCTAGAATCCTTTCTTACTACCTTTCTTCATGTTCGTGAGGAAACAAGTAGCATCTGCTTCTGCTTGCTTCTCCACACAAGAATGCAATCTAATTTCCTCATGCACAAGATCTACCTAAAGCTTTGAGAAATCTAGTATATTTCCCAAGCACAAATACCCTAAACAAAAGGTGCCCTGGAGTGAGCAACCCCTTTAAGGGGTATGGATACTAACATATTACCCTCAACCTTAGGTCCCACGGCAGCCAATTGATCCTTCAATTCATTGATCCTGGTCAAAAATGTCACCATAGTATTTGTCTTGCTCATACAAGTCGTTGAGAGTTGGTTTCATAAGAGCATCTATCAAGATGCACAAGATTATGAAATAATTTTACCTAGGCATTAAATGTGTTCTTACCTGACTTCTTATTAGCTATGTCTGAGATGAATTGATCCTTCACAGAATCAAGATTGACTCTTTTCACCTTGGTTTCCTTCTTCCAATGATCGACAAATTGCGTTGGATCAATAAATTATGGAAGGTCATTTTCAAAATGTTTCCAAAGATCAACGTCTTCCATAAGGATCTGAAGGCTAAGCTTCCATGGAACAAAACTTGAAGCTCCATCCAACCTATCACACTCTCCTAGACCAAGAGTGACTTAAAACATCCCAAAAAGTCTCAAGTGCACAAAATCAACAGTAAATGAAGTAGACAAAGCAGGCCTTCCAAGGGAAAAGGTGCTTATCTTAAGAAAAATAAGATTTCGCATCCAATGACCTCAACTAGGTCAGGTACCTGTCCCAGATATTCACTAGCTGAAATACAACTCCCTCTTACTAAAGAGTGATCTCAACCACAACCGCTTTAATACCACGTTGGAAATTTCACCTAAATGATACTCCAATGCAATTCAAAAATTTCAACATTTTCCTAAAATGTTTCTCAAATCTTAGCCCCATTATTTTATGCCCTAGGACCATTGTAAATTAAAGGAAAAAACAGCAACGTAAGAAGTACAGCAATTCACTTTCAATCAGCCCAAAACTTCCTAGTAATTAAGTAAAAAAGACACCAGCTAATGAGATAAGCTTTCACCCCTTCTAGGGCAACTTAACGGTCAATATTAAGATCTGAAAATGTTTTCTCCGGCTGAAATAATAGCAGTATTACAGCAGTAAAATTAGCACATTTTCGTCTTCTTAATTGTCAAATCACTTAACAATTTGACCTTTTACTTATGTCCAAGTATCAAGATTATAAATAGATGTAAATAGCAAAATATAAAGTACACATGTCGCTGAAAATCAAATATGAAATCGATACAAAATATCTATGGCTCAAAACTTTATAAATAAGCTCAATGATGAAGTGCTACATACCATAGCCTCCTCTCAAGGCTACAAATCCAAACATGCAAAATGCCCTAGTTAAGGTAAATCACCATAGCTCCACCAAGAACAAGTGCTCCCCCCAATGCTATCTCCATGGCAATAGTCTCTTCATTTCTTCACTTGTCCACCCTAGGGTTTTCTCTCAAAACCCTAGTTTCCAATCTCCACAGACAAAATGTTGATTTTTCTGAGCAACATCGAGAGCCAATTCTCTTAGGAGAATGGAGACACCTGGTCCAGGACCAAGGTGTGGAACCAGTCCAGCACTGGGGAACTCAACCTAGAGTTGAGTGACCATTCTGTTGAATGGGGATATATGGTCCGGGACCAAGATATGGAACCAATCCAGCACTGTTGGACTCAACCTTGAGTTGAGTGACCATTCTGTTGAATGGTGACATCTAGTTCGGGACCAAGATGTGGAACCAGTCTAGCACTAGGGGACTCAGCCTAGAGACGAGTGGCCATTCTTTGAATGGAGGCACCTGGTTAGTTACCAAGAATTTAACCTAGTCCGGGACTAGGGACTCAGCCCGAGGCTGAGAGCCATTCTCCAGGAGAATGGAGGCGTTTGGTATGTTACCAAGTATTTGACCTTGTGTCAAATTATGCAGCCTATGGCTAAGGCACCTGGACTGTTACCCAGATAACACTATAAGCCCTAGACCGGGTCTAGAAATGTGTGACACTCTAACCCTCGATCAATGGGCTTTATGATCTTCTCCAAGGCTTAGCTACCCTTAATTAAGACACCTTAGTATCCAATCTTGGTGTCACACAGAGTGTGAGATAAAAGCATTAGTAATTCTCTCTGTTTATGATGATGTACTTTGAGTGGGGATGAAGGACCACCTTGAACACTTGTTTTGACCACAGGGCACTTGAAGAAGGCTAAAGCAAAAGTCTAAAATATATAAGGACCCTTAGTACCACTAAGGTGTCAAAGTGAAAGTGCAAAAAGACATTTAGTACCACTAAAGGCAAAAGTCAAAGTGATAAAAGAATAAAATAATATTATTTTGTTCTTTTGAGTTTTGGTCCACTTACAGGTGACTCAAAGGCTATATAAGAAGATCAATCCATTTCATTATTACACACACTTGCTCTCACAGGTACAATTGCTCCAACTGAAGAAGTTGTTGGTTATTGAAGAGAAGGAAGATTGATGTGATGCCCTAGCATGGATGAGTCTAACTAGGGCATTCACTCTTGTTTTCTATAAACCCTAAACTAGGGTTTTACCAATTTTGCAGCATCTAGGGTTTAACCCTACCTTCTCTCCTCCTCACGGCTACCTTAACATCCTCACAGGCAGCTGCAATACAACCCGGGCAGGCTGCTAACTCTCATGGCAGCCCTCTATAGGGCTCAGCCCTTTTGCTAGCAACTCGGGCAAGCCTTAGCAAGGCTTAGGCAACCCATTGATGCCCACAGCCACCTACAGGAAACCCTAGTGGGGCTTGGGGCAGCCTGCTAAGGGTTTTCGGGCACCCAGCAAGCCCCAAACAGTCCACGAGCAAACTGTTGGTGCCTTTGGTCTTGCCCAGCATCCCTAACAGGCCTCAAGCCAACCCTCCGGGCAGCAGCAGATAAACCCGGGAGGGCTAGAGCAACAATAGTTCAACCCAGAAGAACTCGGGCAGTGTTGCAGCAGACCCAAGCAGGCTCGAGCAAACCCAGCAGCAGATCCGAGCAGGGTAGCAGAGGCATGGGCAAAGGTCCGGGCAGGAGCAGAGGCTCAGGCATAGGCACGAGCAATAGCTGAGGATTCGGGTAGAGCTCGAGCAAGCCCAAAACAGATCCAGGTAGGGTCTAGACAGTTCGGGCAGGAGAGAGAAGATCCAGAAAAAGGTCCACGCTGAGATTTGACAGTTCGGGGAAGAGAGAGAAATTTCAGGCAGCCTGATCCGTACAGATCTGGGCAACAGCAGCATTCTAGGCAGCTGGAAGAAATTAGGGCTTGAAGCCCTAATTTGGTTTTTCAATGAAAGATAAATTAGTGTGAATTTTATCTGTGGTACAAACCCATTAGGATTTGTGGAATTATTGAAAAACTTGGTCATCTCATTTACGAGATGAATGACTAATGCTTTTGGGGTTTTTCTCCTTTAAATGTTTCCCCAGTGAAGAACTCTTGTGTTCAGTCATTTGTTATATGTTAGTCTGCAAATTTTTAAAGTGTTCATGCTAATGCTAAAAATTCAACACAAAAACCCTAACACTAAAACTCCAAGATGCTCCAAGAAACTCCAAAGAGACCAACTAACCCTAGCACCAAAGATAGAAAGAGAGAAACAAGTACAAGTGAAGACCTTGAGAGAGAGGACAAGAGTGGTCCTCTTCTAGGTCAAATCTCTACACAAGTGCAGGAATGAACAAACAAGTTGTAATACCCAGTTTTTAATCTTGGAATGTAACTGTGTATGTAATGATCAAATGGTTAGAAGTCGAACATAAATGATCTAGGACAACCAAATATATTGTAATTATGTACATTGATATTTAATATTAAAACTCTAATGGCTACAAATGAAGAAGGACGAAAAAGAGATGGGGGGGTATGAACCCACAAGAGGATGAAGTAAAAGGGGGGCTAAGGGGAGTAGACCCTATTGAGTTATTAACCTAATCCCTTAGGCCTTTACTATAAACCTTATCTAATGATATATCTCAAGGTCCATAAACCCTTGATTATTAATGTTGATTAATTAACCCGTATGTATAGTTATTCTTAAGCATGGTGGTTAAAAGGAAAACGTGTGCTCCTCATCAGGTCCACATGGAGTTATAGTCATGAAAATATAATGTTTGGAAAGGGTACTACCGAATGTTATCATAACCGAACCAGTCATTGAACCGGCATAGCCCAAAAATATGAACAGGACCGAAACCAAGAAAAAACCGGAAAAAAATGGACCAAACACTACATAAAAATATTCAAATTTTGTAAAAAACCATATATATTCATGTGCATCCATATGAATCCAAACCACTATATGCACAAATCATAGTTTGAAAATCATAATCAAACTCGGAATCAGTCGAGAGTCAACTCCGAATCGGAATCAAAATCGTTAATGAACCAGTCATAAATCTGTCCATTTGAATTTAATGAATCAATTTGCTCAAATATACATAAAATATTTAAATTATATCTATATGTGTGTGTGTGTGTGTGTGTGTGTGTGTATTTTTAATAAACAAATGATTAAATAATTAATTCAAAAAATTTAAGATTAGAAAGAATAGTAACTAAATATATGAATGCTAACATGAATGAAATCTACTATAGTCTAAGAATTTATTAATAATTTGAAAATAAATTTAATAAAACACTTACACTACAAAGGAATTCCTTGACTCCTCTCAATTTTACTCATCAAATGAAGGCATCTTTTTTATGAAACAATAAAGACCTTTATTTATAAGCCTAGAAACATACAAATGAAACCTTAAAAACAATAAGAGTAACCATGGTTAAATTCATATTGACCTGGAGTTAACATGGCAACCCATCAAATCCTTATTCTTATCCTTAAGAAAGATTTCCCCTTTATATTTAACTCACAAGGCATCGATCAAATAGGATCTGTCATTGTAAAAGACAAGAAACCCTAGGCTGTGCTATCCAAATAGCTATGTTACCAGGATTCAAATCTGGATCCAGATCCGCCCGATTTTTTAAAAGCCAGGATCCAGATACGGCGAGGAAACAGCAAGTACAAACAATATAAATATATATTTCATAGTTTAAAAAAAATAAAAATGTATAATTTTTTTTAAATATAAACAATATAAATATATTTTTTTAAATATATAGCAGTTAAATTATATAAAAAGTTAAAAGATTACAAAATATAAAATTACACACCATAATAATTACAGTTACATAAGATAATTGTTATATGATACTTTTAAAGTAGTACATTAGTTATTTTACCAAAAGTTAAAAAAATCGATTATATAAAATAATTGTCGAAACATATTTTTACTAAATCATAGTTATCTGCCCACTCCCTCCTTTCACTCTCGACTATAATATACTGAATAATCTTTTGCTCCTGGGTCCACAAAGACCAATGCTTGCTTAGTTAGTGCAAGGTATGGCCTCGCCCCAGAGTTCACCGCATGATATATATATTCGGAGCTGGTTCCGTTTGGTGGGGCTCTCTTGCTGCCCAAAAGCTCACATGTTAACAGAAATAGTACTAACTTCCGAGGAAAGCAACGTGATCAACATATTCTCGTTTCATGAAGCACGTAAGAGCCAAACCATGGCAGTATATCCTCATTCGGGCTTCTCATGCTAGTCGTGACCCATCAACCACCACGTTTTTTACAATATGCGGTCATTTATATTGAGACAAAGGAAAAATCATGGAAAGCATCACCAAGCGACTCAACCCTCGCTAATCGTAAGCAGCAGAGCATAGTGCTAAACGTCTACGGAATACGGCTCATGGGTGACAGAAACCTTCCTATGCGGATCCAGATCCGAATCTGTATCCAAACCGAGGATTCGTGGATCCATGACCTAGGGCCCACGAATCCGGTAACACGGCCAAATAGGTGTTGATGTATTTGTAACTTCAGAATGTATTCATCTATGTATCTTATGTCTTGTAATCCGATGTTTATTCCGGGATGTGTCCATAATGTAATTGAGTCATGTTGTCATGCCCCGATGTTCCGATCGGAAGGATCTATAATGTAAACAAGTCATGTCAAGTCATTGTGGGTAACCCTCCTATTGTCTAAGGGTTAAAGTCCCCGCAGTTCCGGGGCACTAGGGTTATTAGACTCACTTAGTGAAGTCAGCCCTAGTAGGGTTTTAGTCATGTCAGGATTAGTATAAATAGAGAGTTGGACTCTCTACTTAATACACACCTCATACACTCTCAAGTGTAGCGCATAGTTGAGGAAGGAGAAGACATTGGGGCTAGATAAGAAGAAGGTTACTGTTGTCGGGAGATCACTTACTGTTTTGGGCTTTTCTATTTTGGTGTTGATTCTATCTCTGAGGAAGTTGCAGGGTCTTCTCCATTTATGGTTTCCCCGAGGAAAAACATTGTGTTCATTGTCTCTTGTGTTTTGATTGTCGTGCTTGTTATTCTCTCAATTAAAGATCCTAATAATGCTAGCTTAATGATGAAATACTAACATGGTATCAGAGCTAACCTGAGAAGAAGACACTGTGCAGCTGTGGGAACTAGGGCTTCCTAGTTTGTGGATCTTCCTCCACAGATTTTCAGCAAAAGTAAAGTGGAATAACTCTCCTCCTTAAGGCGCATCTTTCTGTCGAAGCAGAATCCAATTCTGAGGTTTTTCAGTTTTGGACTCGACACTACTGCGGGAAATTAGGGCTTTTCACAGAAGAGGAATTTTTCAGTGAGCCCAGGCCTAGATTGATCTCCTCCCCAAAATCAAAGTTAAGGATAAATTTCAAGGCATTTGGTTGAACAAAACTCTGGAAAAGCAAAACCCTAATTTGCTCCTGAACCAGTACTGCAGGATTTCAGCTCCAAATCCAGATCCGACATCTTGACCTGGTAAGATCTAAATCTTTTGTATTTCCATTTGAGGTTCTCAGTTAAGATGTCTCGTCATACCAAGCTTGATGAAAAGCTTGAGGGAGCTGATAACTTTTGAGCCTGGAAGTATAGGATCTCCCTGGTCCTGGAAGAAAATGAGTTGGACTCCTACATCCATGAGGAGATTCCAGTTCCAGAGGGAGATGAGGCTAAGGCCTTGCATAAGAAGAATTTGGTTATGGCAAAGAGGATCATTGTTGATTCTATCAAGGATCACCTTATCCCACAGGTGTCCTCTCTCAAGACACCTAAAGCTATGTTTGATGCCCTAACCAAATTGTTTGAAGAGAAGAACATAAACCAGAAGATGATTCTGAGGAATCAACTGAAGAATGTGAAGATCCAGAATGCAGAGACCATCCAGTCTTACTTCACAAGGGTTTCTCAGATCAAGGAACAATTAGAAGCAGTAGATGAAGAAGTCGAGAATGCAGAAATTGTGATGACCACCTTGAATGGTCTCCCTAGGACATGCGACTCTTTCATTCAAGGGATCTGTGCTAGAAAGAAGTTAGTCAAGTTCAAAAGACTGTGGGAAGAATGTTCTCAAGAAGAAGCTCGGATAGCAGCTCAAGAAGAGAAGATGGGAAGTGAAGATCAAGCTCTCACAGTACAATCCAAGAAATCCAGATCCAGCCATCACAGAAGTAAGTACTCTCATCATAGGAATAACTCTAGAAAGCCTAGAGATAGTTCTAAGTACATTTGCTATACATGTGATGAAAGAGGACACTTTGCTAAAGATTGTCCTAAGAACAAAAGTAGCTCTCACAAGAAGAAGGGAAACAAAAGAAGACATCATGCTCATGCTGCGGAGGATGATGAACCTTCATCAAAGAGAACCAAATATGAAAGTGAAGATTCTTCAAGCGAGGATGAATATGTTTTGATCTCCGCTCTCACGGGAAACATTACTCATGGAAGTGATGATTGGCTTATAGACAGTGGGGCTTCCAAACATATGGCTGGATTCAAGGAATCCTTTGTGAAACTCTCAAAACATGAATCACCTCACAAGGTGAAGCTAGGAGATTACTACCAATATCCAATAAAAGGTAGTGGGGAGTCTTCCTATAAGCTAGACTCTGGAAAGTCTATAACAATGAAGGAAGTTTTGTTTGTGCCAGGACTCCAAAAGAACCTTCTCTCCATATCAGCATTGGATGCAAAAGGAATGAGGGTTGCATTCATAGATGGTCAAGTCATCATGTGGCCAAAAGGAAAGACTATTGATGATGCAATAGTGATTGGTGAACAAGAAGGAGGTTTGTGCAAATTGAAGGGCCATTCAGAACAAGCCTTGGTCCATGACACAGTAGAGCCAAATGAACTATGGCATAGAAGGCTTGCACATGTGCATTACAGAGCACTACCTCTTGCAAGCAAAGCTGTTGAAAGTCTTCCAGAAATACAAGCAAAACATGATGGGGTCTACAAAGGATGTGCGAAAGGAAAGAACACAAAGAAGACATTTCCAAGTAGCGAAAGCAAAGCAAAAGGAATCTTGGAAATCATCCACTCAGATGTATGCGGTCCTATGTCATCAAGCTCTCTAAGCGGGTATGCATATTATGTTTCTTTTATTGATGATTTTTCTAGGAAGACATGGGTTTACTTCATGAAGAACAAAGACAAAGTATTCAGCAAGTTCAAGGAATTCAAAGCCTTGATCGAGATTCACACTGGAAAAAAGATCAAGACTTTTCGATCAAATAATGGCAGAGAATTCACTTCGAATGAATTCAAAGAGCTATGTAAAGAATCAGGGATTTAGAGGGAGTTGTCAACTCCTTATAATCCACAACAGAATGGGATTGCGAAACGAAAGAACAGAACTATCATGGAAGCTGCAAGAGCTATGCTTCATGATCAAGATCTTCCTATGCATCTTTGGGCGGAAGCTGCCAGAATAGCGGTGTATGTACAAAACCGTACTCCACATAGAGTACTCGAGAACAAGACTCCTGAAGAAGTCTTCTCCGGCAAGAAACCAAAAGTCGGCCATCTCAGAATATTCGGCTGTCCTGTGTACATACACATTCCAAAAGAGAAGAGAACAAAAATAGATCCTTCTAGAAAGAAGGGTATATTTGTGGGATACTCTGAAAGCTCAAAGGCTTACAAAATATATTTCCCAGGATACAAGAAGATTGGCATCAGCAGGGATGTGACATTTGATGAAGACACAGCTTACGACAAATCCAAAAAGAGACCTGCTGAAGAACCTGAAGAAACAGAAGCACCCAGAATTCATGATACAACCATGAATGAAGAAACTCAAGAAGAAGATCGAGAATTTGAAGAACCACAAAGACCTGTAGATCCACCTCTGGAGAAGAATCCTCATAAGAGGAAACCTGCTTGGGTACGTGAAATTATCCAAGGTGCGGAAAGATATGGGGCTCCAGAAGAGAATCACAGAGAAAGAAAAAGGACCAGATCCTGCTCCGGGTATGTAGCTTTACTATGTGATTTCATTGATAAAGAACCTTCCAGTTATGAAGAAGCGGCAGAACGAAAAGAATGGAAGGATGCTATGATCGAAGAGTACCAATCAATCATGGAGAATGATGTTTGGGATGTTGTCCCAAGACCAGAAGGGAAGTCAATTGTAACTTCCAAATGGATCTACAAGATCAAGCATGTTGCAGACGGTAGCATTGAAAAATATAAAGCAAGATTTGTGGCTCGGGGTTTCTCTCAGAAAGAAGGAATAGATTATGAAGAAACCTTTGCACCTGTAGCCAGATACACTTCCATCAGATCAGTACTAGCTCTGGCTACAGTGATGAAATGGAAGATACACCAGATGGATGTCAAGACTGCTTTCTTGAATGGTGTAGTAGAAGAGGAAGTGTATGTAGAACAACCACTCGGTTTTGAGACACGTGACAGAGAGTCTCATGTATGTAGATTGAAGAAAGCCCTGTACGGTTTGAAACAGGCACCCAGGACTTGGCACGGCAGAATTAACAGCTTTCTATCCAGTTTGGGCTTTACCAAGAGTAAAGCAGATTCCAGCCTGTACTACAAGGTTGAAGATGGCAACCCAATGATGCTCCTACTATATGTAGATGATCTATTTGTGACAGGTATGGATGGGTTGATTGTTGATACGAAGAGAAAGCTTGCTGCCGAGTTCGAGATGAAGGACTTGGGTATGATGCATTATTTCTTAGGTATGGAAGTGTGGCAGAGTGCAGATGGAATCTTCCTTGGACAAGGGAAGTATGCAGTAGAGATCCTGAAGAGGTTTGGGATGATGGACTGCAAAGCCATGGCCACACCTACGGCATCGAACCTGAAGCTATTGAGCGATGCTTCATCAGAGTCAGTTGATGCTACGATGTATCGTCAGATGATTAGGTCCTTGATGTACCTAATGAACACGAGACCAAATATTTGCTTTGCTGTGAACACCTTGAGCCAGTTCTTCACAGATCCGAGAAATGTTCACTTGATTGCTGCAAAGCATATTCTGAGGTACCTGAGGGGTATAGTTGATTATGGGCTCAAGTATGAGTCGAATAAGAAGATTAACCTGGAGGGTTATGTTGATTTAGATTGGGCAGGCAGTGCCATCGATAGGAAGAGCACTTCAAGGTGTTGCTTCAGTATGGGATCAGGTGTGATCTCTTGGTTTAGGAGGAAGCAATCCTGTGTGGAACTGAGTACAGCTGAAGCAGAGTATGTCGCAGTTTGTTCAGCTAATTGTGAGGCAGTATGGCTGAGGAAGCTACTGTCTGATTTATTGGATCTCCAGTTGGATGCTACTTGTATACATTGTGACAACCAGAGTTGCGTGAAGTTGTCAGAGAATCCAGTGTTCCATGACAAGTGGAAGCATATCGAGATCAAGTATCGCTATATCAGGGATATGGTGCAGAGAGGAGTTGTGAAGCTCCAATATGTTGCGACGGACGATCAGATAGCTGATGTATTGACAGAGCCATTGGCTAGGGTGAAGTTTGAGTACTTCAGGGAGAAGCTTGGTGTTCTCCAGATCGATGTTCCCTCCAAAGGAAACTGATGAGTCCATGAGCCATTCTGACATGGGAGAGGATTAAGTTCCTTCCATGGTCAAATGTAAGGGCTGAGCCATTCTGTCATGGTCAGAGGATTTAGGTTCCTTCCATGTCAAATATGAGTGCTATTGCCATTCTGGGAATGGAGGTGGCTGGTCAGTTACCAGGAAAACTCAGTCTAGGACTGAGAAGCCATTCTGATGTGAGAGAGGGATGTGTTCCCACTTGATCAGATGTAAGGGCTGAACCATTCTGTCATGGCTAAAGGATTAAGTTCCTCCCATGTCAGATGTGAGTGTTGGCCATTCTGACGAGTAGGTCAGATATAAGGGCAACTGCCATTCTGGGAATGGAGGCACCTGGTCAGTTACCAGGTAGCTCAGTCTGGGACTGGGGGCCATTCTGATTCGATGGTAGGATTAGTTCCTCCATGATCAGATGTGAGTGCATGCCCTTTCCGATGCGGTGCTCTCGAGCATGGTCGGATTGTAAGTGCAGAGCCCTTTCCAATGCGGTGCTTTCGAGCATGGTCAGATTGCAAGTGCTGAGCCCTTTCGATGCGGTGCTTTCGAGCATGGTCGACTGTAAGTGTTGTGCCTTTCTGACAAGATGAGGTTAGATGTAAGTGTAGAGCCTTTCCAATGCAGTGTGCTTGCACATGGTCGGATATAAGTGCTGAGCCATTCTGGCACGATGTGTTTGCACATGGTCCGATGTAAGTGTTGGGCCTTTCTAACAAGATGAGGTCACATGTGAGTGCTGGGCGTGCCTTTCTGACAAGATGGGGTCAGATGTAAGAGTTGGGCAGGCCATTCTGACTTAAGTGTCAGATATAAGCGCTGATGAAGACCTACATGAAGGGCAGGCCTACAGGATTGACTCTGTAGAACTTCCTGTGACGAGAAGAATCGAGATAGCACCATTATGAGATAGCATATGATGATGATCCAGACTTGATGATGATCCAGATCAAGTGATCCAGATGTGATGATCCAGACTTGATGACGATCCAAATCAAATGATGATCCAGTTGTGATGATGATCCAAATGTGATGATGATCCAGCAGTGATGAGACAGTAGTCATGATGATGCAGATCCTGTGATGAAGAAGACTTGAAGAAGAAGATGACTTGAAGACGAAGAAGACTCGAAGACGAAGAAGACTTGATGATGAAGATCCAGTTGATGCAGAGAAGAAGACCAATGTTGAAAATTGTGTCGAAAGAATACCTTCCTAGTTAAGAGGGAGTGTTGATGTATTTGTAACTTCGGAATGTATTCATCTATGTATCTTATGTCTTGTAACCCGATGTTTATTCTGAGATGTGTCCATAATGTAATTGAGTCATGTTGTCATGCCTCGATGTTCCGATCGGGAGGATCTATAATGTAAACAAGTCATGTCAAGTCATTGTGGGTAACCCTCCTATTGTCTAAGGGTTAAAGTCCCCGCAGTTTCGGGGCACTAGGGTTATTAGACTCACTTAGTGAAGTCGGCCCTAGTAGGGTTTTAGTCATGCCGGGATTAGTATAAATAGAGAGTTGGACTCTCTATTTAATACACACCTCATACACTCTCAAGTGTAGCGCATAGTTGAGGAAGGAGAAGACACTGGGGATAGATAAAAAGAAGGTTGCTGCTGTCGGGAGATCTCTTACTGTTTTGGGCTTTTCTATTTTGGTGTTGATTCTATCTCTGAGGAAGTTGCAGGGTTTTCTCCATTTATGGTTTCTCCGAGGAAAAACACTATGTTCATTGTCTCTTGTGTTTTGATTGTTGTGCCTGTTATTCTCTCAGTTAAAGATCCTAATAATGCTAGCTTAATGATGAAAAACTAACAATAGGTGGGTTCCATTTAAAGTTTTAAAATCTTTTAAAGAAAACAAATCTTTCCCCATAGCTTGAACATTAATATATAATGTTTAAACAATAGAAATAATCTTATTATTTAAAAAACCTTGTTTTTCACATTTGTAGGGTTCCATTTAAAATCGGTTAATTTTAGTCGTGACTCGGCTGAGCAAACCAATTTGGTATCGAACTAGTCGATTTGGTGTCTAAATCGGTCGGTTCGGTACCAAACCAGTCACCGACCCGGTTTATTGGCTGATTTGATTCGGTTAGCCATTAAACAGTGAATCGACCGATTCTGAAACCAGTTCGACCAATTTTTAAAACTTGGGCACAAATATGCAAGGTTTCTCATGTATATAGCAAGTATGTGTGCATATAGCCAAAAGAGCACCAAGTGCAATGCATCTTTGAACCAAAAAGAGGCTCTAAATGGCCCGTAGAGCCCAAAAATAAGCATAGTACTAATCAATAACTATAGTCTAGTGTCTACAATCTGATCATATGGTACGGCTAGTCTATACTCTAATTGTGCATAGTAGACATCCTACAATATTAATGAAACCTCCTAATCCAAGCATTAAAAAAAGGTAGGAAAACTTCACATGCCTAATAAGTAATTTTGCTTTAGTGAACAGTACATTTTTACTAAGGTCATGACAAAGGAGTTAAACAATCAACACCACCAACATCAAGGTACATAAAGGGTTTGATGCACTTGATTAAAAGCCAATCCCCTACCCTCATACATGGTAGAATCTAGTAGAAACATTGCAATACTAAAACCCTAAATACTGTTAAGTTTGTTGAATTTTGAATGAGATCTAAAATTCTACTTTTTGCATATGAAGTCCGATGAAGTTGGAACCACTCTCAACCATCCTAAAAACAATTAATGGTAATGTTAAAAATTTAAGTAAAAGTGGTATTCTCCTTTTACTTTAAGAATTTAACATTACCATTTAATGTTGTTGATGATTACTTAGGTTAGTTATTTTGCTATCAGTGTAAACCTTTTTTGTTTTTAAAAAAATATATATTTTTAGGGCTCAGGGCCACTATTGTACGATGCAGTACAAACCCGACCGGTTTTGTACCGAACCGAACGGTCAGGTGAAAAGAGACCGATTTTGTATCGAATCAGTCAATTCATGTACGAAACCAGCCAGTTCAATACGAAACCGACCATTTTCGATTCAAAATGACGATTCGAACCGGCTGCGTGTCTAAACCAATCGAACCGACCGGCTATGCCAGAACCGAACCAGCTCTAATAACACTAGTACTCCCATTCATTCATTCCCTCATGAAGCTGCACTGTATGAACTGTGGAGAGAAAGGATTGTACTTTCATGGAGGTCTATGTCAATACCAAAGGATTTGTTGGCAAGGATTATGGCACCACTGTGATAAGAAATTCTCCTACAGTTGAGAATCCATGGAATCCTAGTAGTGAAATTCCCTAGCCAACTTGAGCTAGAGCACTGGAAGGGAATTGGGATAGCCTGAGGAACTGCTTGCAAAAAAGGGTATCCCATTCCTGTTGTTGTCCATGCTGAGGAGGAATATTTTTGGTTGATTGGGATAGCTATAGAGGGGATTCCTAGCACCAATGAGTTTATGTGCTATGGATTGCGCAAGAGGACTTAGGGCCAAACCTTAGGTACTTCACACTTCTAGAATGATAGCCTCAACTCAAGGGTAGCATCTGTCATAGAGAGAATCAAGTGTGACAAAAAACTTATGGTCGGGACGAACACCCTTCATTTGCAACCAATTGGAGAATTATTTTCCCAAAATGTTTATAAAATGCCATGTGTTAAATTTATGTTTCATATTTTTTTATTTTACAATATATGTAAATTTGTTTGCGTGGATTTAATTACCATAATTGTGGACAAATTCTCAAAAGAACTATATACATCGTTGTGGTTGTAAATTTTATAATTGGGTTGATGTAGTTAGCTTCTGCTGTTAAATTTTACAACTGGTATTAGAGGAGAATTTCTATGGTGAAATTGAGTTTCCTCATGGCCTCAATAGTGCAAAGAGGCAACTGGGTACATGACACACAAGTCATATATATGAAACACCATCTCCTCTCTCTATTTATATGAAATGTGAGAGAGGCCAAAAATACTCTAGACGCAAGCTCTTACAAGTAACCTACATGAGCCTTTGTCGACCACACAAGTGAGATGTCCACTCTAGAGTACAAGTGTCATGCTCAAATGATGATGTTGTGCACGACAAGAAACCCAATGGTGAAGTAGCTACACAAGGCAAGTCCACATACTCCATCTCAAGCCTCCACGAACTCCATATATCCTCCAAAGCAAAGCACTCCACTCGAGAAGCTACCCCCTACAAGAACAATGTTGAAGACCTAGACATTCCCAAGCCATCTCCAATCCTCCAAACAAGAATCCAAGTTGTCATATGCCATCTAGGGCTTGTACTCTAGAGATGTCCACTCTAGAGTACAAGTGTCATGCTCAAATGATGATGTTGTGCACAACAAGAAACCCAATGGTGAAGTAGCTACACAAGGCAAGTCCACATACTCCATCTCGAGCCTCCACGAACTCCATATATCCTCCAAAGCAAAGCACTCCACTCGAGAAGCTACCCCCTACAAGAACAATGTTGAAGACCTAGACATCCCCAAGCCATCTCCAATCCTCCAAACAAGAATCCAAGTTGTCATATGCCATCTAGGGCTTGTGGCCCTCCATGATGCACAATGCTCCACATTTATTATAAAGTATGCTCCCACCAACTAAAATGCGTCCACCATCCAAGCAACAGATCTCCACAACCAAGGGAAGAACACCAAGCCAGCAATCAACTAAGGTCAAACATCCAGTAGGAAAGCTATCTTGTATGTGCTTATCCATCACAAACCATCTCTCATGCTACAACTGATCTCAAACAATCTAGGGGTTGAACATATACCATGTACACCAAATCTCATAAAGCACCCCCAAACATGGTGCAAACACTTTCGTAGCAACCCAAAAATCTAACAACAATGACTCAAGAGTCAAGACACTCTAAAAATCACCTTCAGTTGGAGATGGGTTGAACACTAAAATCCCACTAGTTTTCCTTTAGGCGGACTAATGAAAAGGAAAGCCATACGCATATTGGCTACATCATAGTATATAGTAGGAAATAGTGACAATTGACAACAAACAAATCTCAAAACTAAAAAAATGATTTATAATGACAATTGGTGGTCACACAAAAAAACATTGTGCAACAATCAATATCATAATGTTAGAAGTGAACACAAGCAAATTAAGAAATTTTGGAGAAAGGCACTATACAACAAAGAATATAAAATTTAAAAGCTTGGTTCAAGCATTTTACAACTTGACAAGAAAGATTCAACATGGTGAAAATGAGTAGTAAGAAGATCATTGTTGCAACTCGAAAATGACAAAATACAACAAGATCACATAAACTGGATGAGTAAGTACCCCATCAATATAATTCACAAGAAAATGAGAAAAGTACTAATGTGGAACAAAATCCCAACAAGGAGCTATGCCACTATAGTAGTAAGACTTGGAATTATAATGGACATCGTAGAGCTAACAACCACAAGTTAACGAGGGCCCACAAGCCATGACACTAAATTGTTGGCAATGTTTAGTGCCAAAGTGAGGGAGGAGGATTACATCAACTCGAGACATCTTCTAGATTTGCAAGCCTTTTGGTGCATAAAAATAATCACTCAAGGAAGACAAAAAACAATTACATAAAGCCATTTTCAACATTAAATTACATACTTCAAATATTTGTATTTTACCAAATACTTTTCTTATGATTCATGCTTTTGAACATCCCATGTCCTACATGCAACTTTTTCTATGTTTCACTCTCTAAGTGTCCTTTGTCCTACATACAATTGTTGCTTATGATCCATGCATCTAAATGCCCCATGTCCTACACTACTGCACATGTAAAGTGCTACACTCCAAGGGTACATATGCCAACCTCCAAGGTTGTGTTGTATACAATCAAGGCTCCAAGGTGAGGTTGCTACACAAGATGTGTCCACTAGTCCTCCTAAGCCATGTGCTCCACTAGGTCCACTCCCCTTGCATGGGCACTGTAGCAACCCAAGCTACCCTGTGTCGTTTAGGACCTAACGCCCTCCCTCTGAAATTCTAAACGCTCCTCCTCCAATGCAAGGCATTCTCCAAGCAAGAATCCTCCTCCATGTTGTGAACATGTACAATGTCACCAAGTTGTCTAAAGATCTCCAATGCCCTTAGAAAGGATGTCATGCAAGCATCCAACTGAGATCAAGTAATCACTAAGTAAGCCATCTCCAATGAACAAACCTATCATGGACATTCTAGGGTATAATCATACACCATGTACCCCAATCTCTTGAAGCACCCCCAAACATGGTGTACACACTTTCAAAGTAACCATGAAAGCTAACAAATTAATGGCCCCTTGGGAGTTCTCAAATTATAGACAATCAATGGCAATGAATCCCTATATACAGTGATAACTACATCCAAATTACAAAACTACATTTAAATCTAAAAACTAATACATATTGAAAGCTAAGTCACATGGTTCGAATTCGAATTCGAATTCGAGTTCGACAACCATTTGATTCGGTTCGAATTCGAATTTTTGGATGAGGTTCGTTTGAGATTCATCTTGAGATTCGAATATATATATATATATATATATTAAAACTGTTGATAAAATCTGCTATTGAAATTAAGTTTAAACTATAAAATGAAATATGTTATGCTTAAATAGTTTAAGAAATAAACACTAAAACTGAAATCTGACTCTTAAACATAAAAATATGTTTAGAAATAAATCTGTCCAGAAATCCAATCTTCGACAATGGTAGAGAAATCAGCAAAATCGTGGGTTGTGAGTTGATTTCGGGTTGTGACTTGACTCGTGAGCACTGACCACTGAGTATTGAGTAGTGAGCACTGAGCTACAGCCTACAACCCAGCTGCGAACAGATGTGAACAGTGAGGGAAACCAGAGATGAAGTTTTTGTGTTGTGTGGCGTGGAGAAGAGAGAGAAACCGGAACTACAGTGAATTTGGGCGGGCTTCAAAAAGTTTATACTAGCGTAAACCGTAAGAGTAAACCATGAGAGTGTTAAAGTTGCGTGAGGTAGGTACGTAGGGTTAAATACTAGAGTTGAAAAACCACACGAATTTTTTCGATTTTTAATTAAATTCGGCATTTACTTTGCCTTTAAATCCGAATTCGATGAAATTCGTTTTGAGATTCATTTTTAAGATTAGGCGAATTTAATTCAAATTTTTTTCTCTTCTTGAAATTCAGCGAATTTCAAACCTCAAGGTTCAAATTCGTCGAATCTTGTGACTCAGATTGAAAGAATAAATAATTACTCTGGAGAGAAATTGATAAAAAATATCCTAATCATGTCCATATCTGCAGATTCTAAATTTGACAGATTGGAAGTCAATCAATCATAACTAAGAAAAGTTTAGTTTGATCCGTTATTGAAGAATGAAAGAAATTATAACTAAAATTCTAGGAAACATGTGTTTGGGAAACTAACAAATACAATAGTCAAGAATAACTCTCATCACTTTACGCACCCACGAGCATTGCAAAGTGAATCAATTTCATCAATGAAAATGGTACTTGGAGCATAAGCTCTTGCAAGATCAAACAAACAGCGAACCATCCGCTCACTTTCACCCCGNACGAGCATTGCAAAGTGAATCAATTTCATCAATGAAAATGGTACTTGGAGCATAAGCTCTTGCAAGATCAAACAAACAGCGAACCATCCGCTCACTTTCCCCCCGCCATTTTGAAGCCAAAGTCGCAGAAGAAACATTAAAGAATGTTGTACCACATTCTGTGGCGACTGCTTTGGCCAGGAGGGTCTTTCCAGTCCCTGGTGGACCAAACATGAGAACTCCTTTCCATGGTCGACGAATTCCCTGCACCCAAGGAAAAAGTATTTTAAGATTGCATATATGACCATCTCCCAACAAACGAAAAAAAAACAAATATACCTACTACTAAGCATGCCTGCATTTCCAAAGGAAGAAAAATATTTATTGTCTTATAATTAAAACCCATGACATAATAAATTTATTTTGAAGGCAACACTGATTCAACTCAATAGTTAAACGCTTGTGCACTGATTGATGTGCTCGTGAAATCTATGGATTCTTCTGTGCATACTGTAGAAATTAATGGTTGATACGAACCCTATAATCATAAAATATTATACACAAAGCAGAGACACCAACTGCAATAGTACATAAACAGAAAAAAATAGTTGGCACCAAATCCAAGAATTTCAAAACAGATTCAAATAATATTCAAATAATATTCAAAAGACTGCCCTCATAAACCCTTGAACGCCTGGGGGGGTCTCAAACTACTTTCACATGATAGTTTGCTGTAAATTAATTAGTCCATGATCATTATGTACATTTATTCTTTAAAAAAATAGTTTTATGATTTATCTGGGTAACCATACTACTGGAATGCACCATAATGAATACAAAAGTTTGCATCCAACCTTCAAGAAAATAGTTTCATCCAGGGAACCATACAAAATTGCATCATCATGAATACTAAAGGTGAAATTCGTTTAGTTTGACAGTCAAACTCTGACAATAGAAAGAATAACTTCTCCCTTGCAATCTTTTACATTCAAATCAATCTTCAAAAATGAAATATACAAACTATATTGAAAAAGAGTTCCCACAACACTCATAGCATGAAACAGAAATACATTAATAACTGTACATGGAAAGCATTTGACCAGATTAAAGAATATTGTCTGCCAATTAAATCCTGTACACGGCTGGTTTAATGCTATTTCCTGGAGTGGGAACAGGTTTCTACTAAAACATACTTGAAAATGGCATGTCAACTAAACATTACTGATTTATTATATGTAGAAGTGCCTCACTTACGCTAGTATTATTGAGATTACAGCATGCAAATATATTCCATTACTTTATAGTACATACATAGAGATCATACCATGCAAGTATATTCCATACTGCAAATAGAAAACAACTAGAGAGAATGGTGTATGATATTTTTATTGCTTTAACTACAAAAATATAGTAAATAAAATCCCTAACCATACTATCACTTATACTTGGTTCTCACAAGATACACTCTCATTTATGTGGCATCTTAAACTTCTCACGAATCATAACTCGAACAAGATCTCACTCTTCACCGTGTAGAATCCACTCACATCGTATGATTGTTTTCATAACCAACAATGAAGCAATAGCCAGCCAGCTCTACCAGGAAGCAGTAGTTCACTGTCTGACTCAACCTGAGTTCAAAACAGGGTCAAGCCAAAATTGAAGCGGTCTGCCCCATCAGAACCAGTAAGACTTGGTGAGTCTCGAAAAACCTAGCCAGGTCACACCAAGTCAATTCACTCACATACCTATATCATCCCACAAAGGTCCAATTTTGCTCATTTTATGTTTATTTTGCAACAAATTATCAACCCTTCATGAGGCAACTAGGGCAAAGATATGAAAGAATAAAAACCCTGTAATGGTTTTCCCACTTGCAGCTGGAAAAATAAATTAGTTAAAACAGGAAACCAATCCACTTGTTGACCTTAACGACATCGATATGGTCAAGTGTAACATTGTTGACAAGATTGACTCCTTTGATAACATTAGGATTGAAGACATTTTTGGAGATCATAGGTCTCCAAAAACTTCTGTGAAAACTTTCATTTGCAATTTTATATATATATATATATGGTCAAGTGTAACATTGTTGACAAGATTGACTCCTTTGATAACACTAGAATTGAAGACACTTTTGGAGATCATAGGTCTCCAAAAACATCAGTCTAAAACACCAGAACTTCTATGAAAACTTTCATATTGCAATTATATATAAAATATTGCAATTATTGGAGTGAATATAAAATATGTAAATAAACACTACATAGCTCGGTCACCGGTGGGATAGCTTGAGTGGTTGACTGAATAGCATGCACGAGGTCTCGGGGTCATGTCCCTGGGCTGGCTGCCTCTGCGTATGTTGGCCTCACTTGATATCCCTCCCAGGTCAGAATACAATAGTCTGCACAGCCCACTTTACACTGGATACCGTCCTCGTAAAGAGGGGAAGTGCATCGGGGTTTTCCGGGGATGTATTTTCCAAGGAAAAAATTAAAAAATAAATTGTAAATAATAATTAATAATAAATATAAAGTTAGTTAAATAAACGAAGGGACAATCCTTTCACAAGGCTTGTTGTCTCATAATTGATTCATTATTAATTATCTTAATATTTAAATCAGATATGGATATCAACCATTTATCCTTCTCGTGTTGGATATTTTCTCATAAATGAACTATTGTTCATCACAATGGTATCAAACCATCACGACCTCCATAATCAATTAAGTGATCTGCAAGAAAAGGTCCAATACCATAGGCCAACAAATATTATATATATATGTTACATTAAGTCAAACGATTACTCAATACATAAACTGAAAATATCAGTTGATAGGTTCTCAAGTGGAGAGTTGGTACCATTCCTTTCCAACTCCAGTCAAGTAACTCTTTAGACTTTGATGATGTGTTATCAGTAAAGTTCAAGAACCAGCAAGTCCTCATAAGACCAAAGGAGTCTAGGTTAGGATCAACTCATGTTACAGGTTACAGGGTGAGGCTATTCGATCCTTGGTGCATTACACAAATAACTTGTGTGAGCTATAGCACAAGAGCATGGGGAACCTACATCACGAGCACTGCCTATTTTGAGGGAGATCATCATAGGCCTTTTAGAGTATAACATTGAGCAGTAGGGTGTATGCAGAGGGTGTGCGCTTGGAAACCATGCCAAGGTTGCTTTCCCAAGCACCTATGTCACATGGTTCGGGTTCAAATTCGAATTCGGCAACCTTGAAATTCAGTTCCAATTGGAGTTTTTTGATGAAATTCGGAATGAGGTTCAGCATTAGGTTCACCAATATACATTTTTTCAAATAAAAATATTTTATCAATATATTTCTCCCCAATATAAATATTTGATAACATAGTAATATACTATTACAATAATTATAATATGTAAATTGAATATGTTATATATCATATAACCTATGTATTTTTACCTTATGCTTTTATGGTTTTACCTACTCTATATTTAACAATTAAAATAAAAGACCAGTAAAACAAAAATTACTGCGGCTAATTAAAGGCTTCATGGACACCTCTGTTCGGCTTCCCCAACTCCTCTGTTTGGCTTCCCTGACTACACGTAATTCGAACCACAAGTAATAAGACTGGTGAATTAAAAAATCTTAAATTGGCAAACTCACCATCGATCATCACATGCCTAGCGAATTCAAAACTCTTTTACTAGCGAACTTGAAACTCCTAAACTGGTGTATACCTAGCGAATTCGAGACAGGCATATACTTGGCGAATTCGAAACTACTGAATTTAATGACCGAAACTCAACGAATTAGAATTTGTTTTTGAAGTTCGCTGAATTTGAACCTCAAGGTTCAAAATCGACAAACCCTATGACATTGGTGAGCATAGTTCTAATGGGATCCTAGACCTAGTGCATTCGGACATGTGTGGACCAATGTCAATAAATCAATCACGGGAAGTATGTACTATGCTTCTTTCAATGACGACTTCTCTTGCAAAACTTGGATCTACTTCCTAAAGACAAAGGATTTAGTAGGCTTTAGGACTTCAAAACTCTTGCAAAGAACCAGATAGGGAAGAAGATCAAAGTTTTGAGATCAGGTAATGGGAGTAAGTATACCTCCAAAGATTTCAATGATTTCTACAAGGATGTAGGAATCAAGATGGAGTTCACAGTTCCGTACAACTCATAGCAGAAAGGGGTTGAAGAGAAGACGAACCGATCAATCACAGGGGCTACTATGGCCATGATACATGTTTGAGATTTGTCAATATTTCTATGAGCAAAAGCACACAATGCAACAGTCTACACCCAATATAGGTGTCCTCCCAATGTTTTGGGGGACAAGACACCAAGATGCATTCACTAGTGTGAAGCCAAAGGTGAATCATTTCCACATCTTTGGTTGCCCAGTTTATATCCATATAACAATCGATAAGAGGACCAAGTTGGAGTCCTCCAGTAAGACGGGCGAGTTCATTGGTTATAGTGAGACTTCAAAGGCCTACCAGATCTATATTCCAAAGGAAAGAAAGACAACTGTAAGCATGGATGCAAAGTTAATGAAGACTTTCAATCCAAGAAGTCTAATGAACCTATTCCAATGATAGTTAAGCTAGGATCACCAGCGACTTCCAATTTGGGGCAAGAACCTTAAAATGCAGAGGAGGAGCCACCAACTCCTACCAGTTCTGTCAGAGACTTCGAACGTTCACTTAGACATTGAGGGATGCTCAGGAGCATGTCGAGGCTCCTCGGAGCTCATTCAAGGAGAGAAAACCTGCGAAGAAGTTTCCAAACTGCATGAAGTTGTTGAGCAGCATCATAGATTCCAAACCTTCTAGCTTTCAATAAGCAACCAAAAAGCATGTTTGGAGGGATGCCATGGTGAAGTACACCTCCATCATGAAGAATGATGTTTTGGACATTATGCCTAGACAAGAGGGGAAATCAATAGCGACTTCTAGATGGCTCTACAAGATCAAGCAAGCGAAAAATGGCAACATAAAGAAGTACAAAGCAAGGTTTGGGGTGTGAGGGTTCTCCTAGAAAGAGGGAGTGGATTACAAGAAGACCTTTGCTCTAGTACCTAGGTACACTTCCATTAGAGCAGTGATGTCTTTAGTCTCCATTATGGGATCGAGGATACATCAAATGTATGTGGAGACAGGTTTTCCTCGATGGATTAATTGAGGATGAAGTGTACATAGAACAACCTCGAGGCTTTGGGATCATTGGGAAGGATTCCCATGTGTGTAGGCTGAAAAAAGCCTTGTATGGACTCAAACAGGCGCCGAGAGCATGTTATTCCTAGATCAATGGATACCTACAAAGCATGGGTTTCACCAAAAGTAAAGAAGATCCCAACTTATATCCTACATTTGTTGAGATTGATCTGCTCATTTTGGTACTATAAGTAGATGACCTGCTTCTTACAAGTTCAAAGAAGCTCATTGTAGGGTGCAAGGAAGATATGGAAGCTGAGTTTGAGATGAAGGAAATTGGCATGATGCATTATTTTGTGGGGTTAGAGGTTTGGAAGAGACCAAGGTAGATCTTCCTTGAGCAAGTTAGAATGCAATCGAGATCTTGAAGAGATTCTTGATGGAGGATTGCAAATCCATGGCCACACCTGTGATCACTGATCTGAAGAAGGTAACTACTATAGATTCAGTTATGGTGGATCTTGTTACCACCTAAGTTGTACTTACTTGGAATTTTGGTGAGTCGTCAAAGATTCAACAAGTCAATTGTTCATTATAAGAGTTCAAAAGTCCATGCAAGCCATTTTTTGACATTTTTCCAATTTTTGCATGTTCTTACCCCCTTGGGGGAATTGTAATCGTTGATGTAGCATGAAGACATTTTGTAACAAGCTTGGATTTCCGTGTCAATCTATATTACCATGCTAGTCATTATATTTTAGTCACATGAACATGCATTTAGTCCCCCCTAGGTTTTTTTTATTTTCCGTAAAAAATAAAATTTCCCATTAAAAAGGGATATTTAATTGTAAAATTATAAGTGTCATAAAAGCAGTACTAGGGGGTCAAATTTGCCATGGGGGTCTCATTTTCTAACTCAAAGCACCCATATTACCCATGTATCCACTTTGAGAGTCAAATTAGAGATTATTTATCACTTAATTTGATTTTCTCTTGAAAAAGCCCAAAAAGACATAATAATTGGGAAAAATCACAAATCCCATGATCCACGGAACATGTTTGGGACATGTTTCAATCATCTAGAGTGGTGGCAAAAGTTTGGTGAAGGAAGGGCGAGTTCAAAAGGAGCCAAGTCTTGATTTCATTTGGTGTTTGAGATCTCTATCCAAAGGTGGCTCATAACTCTAGAACAAGGTGCATTTCTCCATGAAGGAGGGCATCCAACTTCTTGGGAAATGTAGAGAGCTATAAAGGAGGGAATCCAACCTCTTGAGAGGTGATGCCCTCATCCCTAAAATCACTCCCAGTCATCACAAAGCACTCAAGGATTACACCCCTTCACTTCAGTTAACTCTGTCTTGGGAAGTGTGTCCCACTAGGTTTCCATTTGTTATTTAAGCAGGATCTCTTTTCTCTTCTTCTCATGGTCAAAGGACCGAAAGGTTGTTGAATCTCTACTCTTGTACTGTATTACTCTTTTGGAATAAATAGGCTTTGGAGGCATATTTATGGTGTAATGCTTTTCATGTGTGGATGGTAATTCTCAAGTGCTTATGAGGTATAATCTATCTTGTTTTCTTTGTTTTTTGTTGGTTGAATTTGGCCTTCGAAAGGGAGCTATCTCCTAGTAGGATAAGTTTAGAAAAGCTTGTTTGCTTCACAGTGTTATTGTTCATTTGCAGGTAGATCTCTTAGAATGGAATGTTCATTTTATTTAATGCTCATGTTTTCCAAGTTTCTACTGTAGGTGTCACCAAGCTTTTTAACCATGTTTGTGCAAGGATTTCTATGTCGCAAGAGATCTCACTAGGAGAAGGGATTGGGTTTGTTTGCATCCTCCTCATCTTCAATATCTTGTGAAGGACATAGTCCCTTAATGTTCCACCAAAGCAGACTCCACGGCCCAAAGTTCCAAGGCTTCCAACATTTTCTCCTTCAATTCTTTTAAACTCCTTTGGTTACAATTCTTCACATGCTTAAGTTAGTTAGTCTTTTTCAAGAAGATTAAAAGATGACTCATTTAAGTATGTTTTTGTAGGCTTGATCTAGTCATTCAAGCTTTATCTTTAGTAGATCTAGTTCCTTTTCAAGTATTTGTGCTTATCTTCTATCTTTCAATACTTAAGGTTAAAATATTTGTATGCTTTTAACGTCTTATTTAGCACATTTGGTGCATAATAGGTGGTTTTTTTTACTTTTGATGAACAGGTGAGAGGAAGTGCAGCAGAAAACGTGAAGATTCAAGCCATCTGAGACCCCTTGAGCGCCATACCTCGATCCTGAGAGAGTTCGTAAAACTTATAAGCCTGTTGGATCCACAGGGATCCACCTTAAAAATGTAAAAATAATAACGAAAGCAAGTGGGATACCCAACACCCACATCTCCATCCACCCTACCCGGAGTTGCCTAAAACTTCTACAGATGTTCTGGGCACTGTTGCCTGAATTTCCATCCCTTGCACGGACCGATCTACAACTCCTCTTGGATGCCTGAAATGTTCAGGTTGTCTGCAATATTTTCTAAGCACTTATGCCCCCTTTCTCGCTGCCCAACAGTTGCCCTTGGTGGTTTGGCAGCTCTCTGTGCTAATGGCGGCTGGTACTACTCTAAGTCACCGGGTTCGGCATTTTTTGGCTTTCAAAATCGAAAATCGTCGGATTTTATGGATAGACGTTTTTGTTAGTTGAAAATCGTCGATTTTCAAGGCATGACCAAAAGACAGTAGCGCGAAGGGGAAACAGGAAATGAGACTAATGCAAAATCGTTTTTGGGGGGGGTTTGGGCGCCCCGCAGGTGAACCCTACCGTGAAATCGTGGGTGTGAGGCCGCAATCGTGAGGGTCGTGACTCATATAAAATCATTTTTTTGTGGATTTGGGCACCCCGCAGGTGAACCCTATCGTGAAATTGTGGGTGTGAGCCTGCCATCATGAGGGTCGTGTGAGGCTGCAAAATACAGGGGCAGGGGCCGTCGTCGTGTGAGTGGGCACTAGCAAGCAAGCGTTGCACAATGGCAGGTGATTGCCACAACCCACGGGCCACAACACGTCCAAGACGGCTGTGTTCAGTTTCTCAAATTATTGAATATATCGATATTTTATAAAATTGAAGAAAACCATCACATTTCATTTTTAGAAAAAGAATATATTAAAACGATGGCATCAAGTATAAATAAAATATAAATAAGTGTATTGCTAAGTTAATGATATAAAATAATGTTATATAAATAAAAATAATCTAATTAATAATAATAATAAGTTAACTTATTTCAAAAACTTTGTATTACTATATTTATTTAAAAAATTTATATCTTTTTTAATTTTCAAATTTTATAGTCCATCGAACTTCATGCCGAATTTTATGGCCAAATTTTTTATTGCCGATTTTTTGTCATTTTTCAAAGTCTCCGAATTCGAACACGAACTCGAACCAGGTGACTTAGGTACTGCTAGTGACGGCTGCCAGCCGCCTTTCTCTTCATGCAAGCGGCTGCTTTCAACCAACCGCCCTTTTTTTTCTTTTCCCACAACCCAATTCCTTTACTAGCTCGTGGCTTCGACTGCTCTGCCTTCTCCGCAACAGCTGCAACTCATGCTCGATTCCTTCCGGCTCCCCTTTGTCATCGACCTGTTGTGGGCCCTATTCTTAACTTGTGGGTTGTCCCCATTATCATAGAGCAGGACACCTATTCGCATTACCCAATAATCATCTGTGTTCTTGTGTACCACCTGATAGTGTTCTGGGACATTCTCTAAATTCTCAAAATGTTGTTCATTGTCAAAAAAATATATTATTTATTTTCTGACATTATTGCAGCAAACTTGGAACTGTAGAGGCAACCTTTTCATATGTGCATTTAATTCATTAAGTTTCCTTCAGGCTTAAAACCAGATATCTTAAGTATATTAAATTGGTAAAAGAACATATCAATACCTGAAAATATTCTGGCATCCATAAAGGAAGAACAACAGCTTCCTCTAAAAGCCGCTTGGCTTCAGTCAAGCCAGCAACATCATCCCACCGTACTCCAGGGCTGCTCTCAAGAACATCCCTTTCAAGCATTGCTGCCAAGTCAGCATCCGGCCCTTCATATGGTACCCTTCTAGATTTATTTTCTTCATTATCTCCACTCTACATGAAAATTTTGAACCCCGTTAGTCCATGTACACACTTCAAAGTTTAACTCTGAGGAATCTAAAGATTATCAGAAACTTGTTTTGTTGCGAGCAAAGAATAGAAACATACAAGACGTCTATAAATACTCAGATTGATATTTAAAACAAATCAACTACTGCAATGGAAACAGTACGACAAACAAATAGCATTGTGTAATCAAGTTTCAAATACACAAATTCCACATAAAATTCCCATTTATTAGTTAGCACATTGTTAAATAAGAACTGGAGAATAAAGGGAAGATGTATTGGAGTGACAATGGAGAGTAAAAACATAATTTATAAGCATTGTTAGGAATGTGTGAATATGTTGATCTTCAGCATGATCTGACTTGAATAAGAAGAGGAGGGGGATAGGGTCTGTACACCTCCATAGACTTTAGCAGTCAAAACGCTGCATAGAGGGGGTCGGTCCCTTGTCCCACAAACTAGAGGGTCCCATACACAAGAGGGTATATTATATTACTTACATGGCAATATTTCATTTACCTTAAGAGGTTTCAAAAGGCTCCCACATTAGTTACATTCCAAGAAAGGTTTGGAAGTGGGGGAGTCTTTTGACATTAGAGAATGGAAAAACTTTTTGGTTAAATCTGGACTTGTCAAGGCTCCACTATCATCGGTCCCAGCACAGCTTAGTAATTGTTCCTCTACCCCAGGTGCCTCCTGTCTTAGGAGGGCGGGAAAGGGAAGGGAAAGACAGTGCTTGCCTGCCTGTATTTGGGATGGATAGGACCGGTTCCCTAGCTAACTAAGTGCCTTTCGGAAAGGCCAATTGCTTCCTTCCCGTCTTTCATGCTTTATTCGCCAAAGTGCCTTCATGCATTATATACACGCATCAAGCAAAAAACATATATAGATTAATTTTCAACCCATAAGTGAAAGTTCATATGGGTTAGATATAGTGGTACATCCCCTCCTAAGGCTAGCAATACAAGTCAGCATGGAATGTCTGAAGCAAGAAGCAGTAAACGTTGATAGTGTGAGAGAATGATGTATGGTTCACTGCCAGGAGCCTACCTTCTTGTCCTACGTTCACTAGATTATGCAAAGGATTCATCGGCAAGTGATAGTAATGTTGGATTTCTTGGTTTTAAATCAAGATAATCACCTCGACCCTTTGTTGAAGGAGAATGATTTAATGCTAAAGAAATTGACAAGTGGGTTTTGTGTCGATCCTTCATTTCATCCGAGTCATGAAGACATGAGGAAGGAGACTAGAGGGGCACACAAGAAAAAGTGAAAAGAAAGGTGTCTCAAATTACAGGCAACCAAGTTCTTGGGGGAGGATGCCGGGCTGGGGCAAATTCTATCAAAATAAAGAGCTTCCCTGCTAGGGAAGTTCTTTGGCAGGGCCATATCAAAACAATCCTTGGTGCAATGCATATTGAAAGTTTGGAGCCCTTTCATTGGTTATGTTACAAAGTTTTTTATGTTAGACAGAGGTTGGTTGGCTTTCGCTTTCAAGAATGCAATAGACGCAAGCCGAATCAAAGGAAAATGGATTTAAGCAAACTCCATGTGAGAACACAAACCACGATCCCCAAGTTTGATCCACGAAGGGAAAAATATGTGTCCATCTAAAATGGGTAAAGTTGTTAATGCTTCCATTGGAACTGTGGAATGAGCAATCACTAAGGGTTATCAAAGAATGTCGTGGGAAATTCGGGGGCACTGACAAAAGTAGTAAAAGTGGGAACCTGAAATCTATTGGAAGGGTGTGCATTGATATGGATATGCTAATGGCCTACCAAAGAATATTGAAAATGTGGCGAGGAGATGCAGTTTATCGTCGACCTCTTGATTATGTGTGTATTCCTTCTAGAAATTCTTATTGTCATCTTTATGGATATTTCATAATTGAGTATGCTAAGGGTTTGCAAAAAGAATTTGTAGAGAGAGAAGAAAAAGTTTTAAAAGAAACAGTGGACACATCCTAGAAAGTAGGTATGCGGAGCATGGTAGAGGAAATCCCTAAATGTTGGGAAGAGACTGCCCATCAATCTCCATTAGAGGAACCAAAGGTTCACTGTCAAGAGCCAATTAAGAATTGTCAAGTACACAACATTGGAGATATTATGGAGCATGAGTCCTCTACAGTATCTGGGCACAAAATGGAGGTAAAGAGTTCTGAACAACACCAAGTTGATCAAATGCAAGTTGAGAACAAAGGGCCACAAGGTAAGTCATACTCGAAATCCCCTTCGCAATCTTTTTCAAGGCAATTAGATGTGATTCTACTGGACATTCAATTAGAAAAAACGGGAGGAGAATTTAACAAGTCCTTGATTCTTACAAAGAAAGGATCTCCATATTGCCCTAGGGTCTGCTTGGCAATCCTTTAGACCCCTATGAGTGTAATCCATGTGATGAAGCCCCATTGATGCCAGCTAAGAACGAATCAAAAGAAGTGTTGAATCAAAGCTACTTGAACTCACATAATTGTGGCCTAACTGTAGGAACTAAAATAAGATATCATCTACACTCTACAAAACCCTTAGAGGGTGAGAGTGAGGGGATCAGTCTAGAAGGGGGGTTAGGGCTAGACTCAAATCCATCGTTGAGCCATACACCCCTAGGATGAAGGTCTTTTTTTACCATTGGACAAGAAAAAGCGAAGCAAGAAATACTAAAAGGGAAATAAAAAGCCATTATTGGGGCCCTTAAGAGCATTCCAGATCAACCCTAGAAGAGTAGAAGATGATGGTTTTATCATTAAACATTAGGGTATTAGGCGCTCCCCATAAATAAATAACAACAAACCATTTGGTTCATGTACAGAAAACAAATATGATATTGTTTCAAGAAACTATGATGCAAGGTGAGTGGTTAAAAATTCGTTATCTTCTATTCTAAAGGGTCGGTCTTTCTTCTTTATGATGTTGTAGGTAAATCCAACTAATCAATGACAAGATATAATCAGCCCCTCACATTGCAAAACTCAAAACTTCTTACTTTCTCTAAATTAGGGATGACTTTCGCCATTAATATTTATGGTCCATATAATGATAGGCAACATTATTGGGAAGAGTGTTTTCAGTTACAAATCTTCGACAGAAAATGTGATTGTGAGTGAGGATTTGAATTTTTTTAGGCAAGGAGAAATCTAGGGGGTACCCAATGGATGGATCCTTTGGCTCAATTTCTATTGGAAAGAATGGAGATAATTTTTTGTGGTCTTGACCATATTGAATAGGTTCCCATCTAGAGGAATTATAGATCTTGCAAGGACGAGATTTCAAAAAAAATGGAAACATTTTCTGATATCTAAATCTTTCATGGTAAGGCAGCAAAGCTTAGAACAATTTGTCCTTTTATTTATGTCAAATCAGTAAGGCATATAACTATAAATAAAAATGGTGGAAGCACATATATAAGGCAAATCTGGAAATTGCAAAAGTATAGGACAAATGGGAGCTTCATTACTATGTTCAAGATGAAGTACATATACATACCATGGCCTTCTCTCAAGGCTAGTGCAAATCCTCCCAACTCTCCAAAAACCCTAACTAGGGCATATCAACAAAACCCTAGCAACCAAGGACATCCAATATGCAAGAATAACTCCAAAACTAAGTTGCCAATAAGCTTGGGTACAAGGACGAGTACAAGGCCGAGGATGCCACTGTTTGAAACAGGTGACTTGGGTACGTCAAGGGTACATACATATACAAACATACATACATATATATGTGTGTGTGTGTGTGTGTGTGTGTGTGGAGAAATCGAATCTAGCAGAGAATTCTCTCTCAGAAGCAATGCAGAGCAGGTTAAAAAAATGATGTTTCCTTCCCCTTATGTAATGTCCTCTTCCGATTAGGCCTTGAGGCCCCAAACCGCTAACCTATGTGATTCCTGTAGGTTCAAGCAGTTACTGACAGTTAGGGAATTAGCTAAGGACTGATGCCATCCATAGAAAATCTAGGGCACCATCATTAGGTCAAGAAGGGCCACCGGAGCCAAAGGCCACCTTCGTGCATGCCATCCAAGCATTATTTAATGATGCATGCACTCATTAAGTCTCCATCCGCATGCATGCAAGTCAACTGCAAATTAGAAGATAAAGTGACCTAATTAGGTCAAAGATTAGGGTTTTCGCAATTGAAAGTTATAAAAGGAGGATAAAGCAAAAGGAGACTTCACTTTTAATGATTATTATTTTGGGAGCTCTTGGATAGCAGCACAGCGGTTGGGGTTGGAGATGGAGTCTTCAACTAGAGGGATTTCGGCAATGAAATATCTGCCCTAGTCTCATTCAGGGTAAGCCATACAGGTTCACCATTTGTTCTTACATTCATTCATAGTTATCCAGTATACGGTATAGATCATTGCAGGGACAAGGGTGCAGCCGTAAGAGGGGGGTTTTCAGCCAGAAAGCCCTAATCAGTCACTGGGCCTTCAGATCTCAGCTTTACTCCGAAACTCAGGCACCATTCTCATCATCAGCATCATACTCCGGTACCCAGTGATTATCAGATCCGACCGTGCTCATCAAGAGCAATTACTAGTTGTTTCGAGATCAAGGGGGCGTAAGCAGCTGCCTCTCTGGAGCAATTCGCTAGCCTGCCTAGAGACCTCAGAAATTCCGCATGTACCAAGCATTCTTTCCGGCACGAGAAGGCTATCAGTCCTACAAATCGGCAGCTTCATCGGACACCTCCTTCACTGAAAACGTCACCCTTATCTGACCTAGGTTCTTGCTGCTGGGGTTTCACCGAAAGCAGAAGATATCTGTCCATCTCCGATTCAGTTCTTGATGCTTGCATACTCTCTCAAGAGTAGTCCAGCCGGTTTATCAGTGGTAAGTGTTCACTCTATCTCACAAACCCTAACCCTAAGTTTTGCTATAAAATAGGGATCTTTGTATGGCAGTTTGCATGCCCAGTTGTATCAGCATATTTGCGTAGAAATAGAAAATATCAGAATTTGGGATATTACAGTGGTATCAGAGCTATCTTCTTGGCCAGTTGTGGGCTTAAGAAATGAAACTTAGATGAATACAGAAGGAGACCCTTTTGTAACCTATAGGAGGAGGAAGAGTAGATACACAGGGGAGTTTGAGGATATCCAACTAGAAGATACCAATTCACATATGGAACAAACAGGTATACACTCGAATAGGGGAAAAGGAACGGGAGAAGAAGAGGATAGGATGGAGTTTCACAGCTTAGTCTCTGCATTGCAAGACTTAGCCAAAGGGCAAAAAGAGGTACTCAATGCAATCAACAGATTATCGGCGAAACCGGAAATAGGTATCAACAGTACACCTCCCTCACCGGTAGATCGGGGATCTACAAGCAGCAGTGGAAAGATTGCGTACACTAATATTCAAAATACTCCACACATATATAGCAGACCTTCCAACAGGCCTACCATGCCTCACTTCTTGGCAGATACAGTAGGTGGTCCGGTCATGCAGGTAGAACTGAGCGAGCCTTTTGGGGCTTATTTACAGGAGTATAGAGACTTAGGGGATGAGTTTCATGCTGTGATGTCTTTTTCATATTTCTGCAACATGAAGAGTAGGAACAGGCCCAGGAATTTCAACAAGGGTTTCAATCACAACTATGAGTTGCAGAAGACCTTGGGCAGGTTGACCATCCCAAACTTTGACGGGACTCGCGGAGGATCAGCGAGGATATGGGTTCAAAAGTTGGATACCTATTTCCAACTCAATCCCATGACAGAGCCAAATGCCATTTAATTGGCTACACTTCACCTGGACGAAAAAGCTCACGAGTGGTGGTACCACGGATTGGTGACATTGGGTCACAACACCATACACTCCTACAGTGAGTTCACTCAGAAGCTCATAGAGAGGTTTGACAGGAAGGATCCAGAGATACATTTCAGGGAGTTGGCTCAACTTAACCAGACCGGTAGTGCAAAAGCCTTCATCTCAGAATTTCAGAGGATAGCAGTCATGGTTACAGATGTGTCAGAGAGCAGGTTGACTATGTTATTCACGGAGGCCCTCACAGAGCCACTACGGGGATGGATGAAAGCCTACAAACCCCTCACTCTGCAAGATGCCATTAGCAGAGCCAAAGATATTCAGGATTCTGTCCCTAAAAACAAGTTCCCGCTGAAAACCAATTCTTCTGTTCGGGACAAGGACAAGAAACCTTTCCAGCAGGATGTTCCCAAGAAAACATGGTTAGACGAGGACACTAGGAAAGATTTGAGAAGGAGAAACTATGCTTCACTTGTCAAGAACCATGGGTACCAGGACACAGGTGTGCAGGGAAGGCGAAGGCTCACTACATTGAGGTATATTCGGACAATGATGAGGATGACTATGAGCAGGAAGCCACAGAAGAACTACAGGCAGCTGAGGAGGAATCACACCGGGGTGATACACCAAAGGGAGTCATTGCTACATTATCTGGAGTACCAAGATTCCATACTCTCAGGGTCAGGGGAGTAGTACAGGGTCACAGAGTCGGAGTATTGATTGATGGGGGAGGCACCCACAATTTCATTGACTCCGCTTGGGTAGCCAAGAGGGGTATTCAGACCGAGAAGTTCGAAGGATTCACTGTAGCAGTAGCCGAGAACTCCAACATGGAGTGCAACTACTGGGTTCCAAAACTGAATGTCACCTTAGGTAACTATCAGATGACAGATTCTTTCTATGTAGTGGATGTATCGGATACTCATGTAGTATTGGGTGTTCAGTGGCTTTATCCTATAGGGAAATACACTACAGACTACAGGGCGATGGAAATGGAATTCCAGGGGCCATACAGCAAACGGGTAGTTTTGAGGGGCATGAACACTTATCCCCCAAAACTGGTCTCATCTCAGAGGATGGAGGCAGTACTCCAACAGGATGATACAAAATGGGCTGCAGAATGTTTGGTCACCTTTAGGAAACCCCCAGAGACCAGCACACAACAGTCAAGTGACATTCAAACCTTGCTACAGAAACATGAAAAGGTTTTTAGTGACCTTCCATCAGGTAGGCCACCTGACCGAGGTTTTGAACACATCATCGAGCTAGAGGAGGGGACACAAGAAGTCATCACCACTCTTTACAGGCATCCCAAAAGATACAAGGATGAGATTGAGAAAACAATCAAAGAATTACTGGAGCTTGGATATATTCGGCCCAGTTCTAGCCCCTTCGCATCCTCAGTAGTATTGGTCAAAAAGAAGGATGGTACACTGCGAATGTGCATCGATTATCGAGCACTCAACAAAAAGACCATTAAAAACAGGTATCCCATTCCCAGAATTGATGAACTCATGGATGAGCTTCGGGGAGCTAAATACTTCTCCAAGATTGATCTTTGCTCGAGATACCATCAGATCAGGGTAAGCGACCAAGACATCTTCAAAACAGCTTTTCGCTATCACTATGGTCACTATGAGTTTTTGGTCATGCCCTTTGGACTTACCAATGCTCCAGCCACCTTCCAGTCATGCATGAACCACACATTCAAAGCATAGCTACGTAAATTTTTGCTAGTATTCTTTGATGACATCCTGATTTATAGCAAAACATGGGAAGAGCATCTGAAACACCTAGACGAAGTACTGAGTATTTTAGAAGAACATTCGCTTTATGCGAAAATGCCCAAGTGTGAGTTTGGCATGAAGGAAATGTTGTACTTAGGACACATAATCAATGCAGAAGGAGTACAGGTTGATATGGAAAAAATCCGAGCTATCGGAGATTGGCCCGCGCCAAAAACAGTTACAGAATTGAGAGGGTTCTTGGGTCTGTGCACTTATTACCGACGGTACGTTAAGGGATTCTCCCAATTTGCAGCACCCCTCACAGATCTCACAAAGAAGGGAGCGTTCACTTGGACAGACTTAGCACAGAAAACTTTCGAGGAGATGAAGGTTATTATGAGTTCTTGTCCAGTTTTAGCATTACCAGACTTCTCACAACCCTTTGTAGTAGAATGCAATGCCTCGGGGGAAGGGTTAAGAGCAGTGTTGATGCAAAATCATCACCCTATTGAATTTGAGAGCCGTAAACTGAAGAACTACAAGCGCCACTACTCCATATATGACAAAGAGATGCTAGCCATCTTACATGCTCTCACAAAATTCAGACAATACCTGGTGGGCAGTAAGTTCAAAATCAAAACCGATCATAACAGCCTCAAGTATTTCCTGGAGCAGAAGGCACTGAATGAGCGATAGCAGAAATGGGTCAGCAAGGTACAAGCCTATGATTTCGAGATCGAGTATGTAAAGGGTAAGAATAATGTAGTGGTTGATGCATTATCCAGGCGTCCCGCCCCATTATCTCTCAGTAGTATATCCACAGATTGGAGGGCACTTCTCTTAGTAGAATACTCCAAAAATAAATTCGCTTGCGAATTATTGGACGAGCAAATTCAGGATGACAGGTACATGATTGTTGATGACATCATCTATTACAAAAACAGGATATACCTCGTTCCAGAATCCACATTGAGGAAAAAGATCATTCAGGCAGCCCATGATTCTCCTTTATCAGGGCATCAAGGTTTCTTAAAGACCTACAGGCATATCCGAAAGAGATTCTCATGGAAGGGCCTCAAGGGGGAAATTATGCAGCATGTCCGGGAATGTAGCATCTGTCAGCAGAACAAGATTGAGAACACCCATCCAGCAGGGTTACTCCAGCCACTACCGATTCCAGAACAGAAGTGGGAAAGTATCTCCATGGACTTTATTTCAGGATTGCCCAAAGTCCAAGGGCGAGATTGTTTATATGTAGTAGTTAACAGACTGACCAAGTTTGCACATTTCTTTTCAATATCATCAGACTACTCGGCAGCGCAAGTAGCTGAGTTATTCTTCAGGGAGATCTTCAGGTTACACGGGTTACCTAAGACCATTGTCGGTGATCGGGATAGCAGATTCACGGGTGCCTTCTGGCAAGAACTGTTCAGATTGGTGGGGACCAAACTGGTACTAGTACGAGTTATCATCCCTAGAGTGATGGACAAACGAAAATAGTCAACAAGTGGATCAAAGGATATTTACGGAACTATGTAGCAGGGCAGCAGCGAACCTGGATCAAATGGCTACACCTAGGGGAGTGTTGCTACAATACTACCTATCACATGTCTATTAGGATGACTCCTTTTAAGGCATTGTATGGTTACGAGGCCTTGAACTATGCAGATTTGGCATTTGGAGATAGTAGGGCTCCTAAGGCTAAGGATTGGATACAAGACAGTCAAGACATTCTGAAAAAATTGAAGGAGAATTTACAAACAGCCCAGAATCGACAGAAGTTGTATGCCGACAAACATAGGATTGAGCGGAGCTTTGAGGTAGGAGATTTGGTATACTTAAGGCTCCAACCTTACAGACAGTCCTCACTTAAGAAGAAAGGAGCAGAGAAGTTAACCCCGCTTCTATGGACCATATAGAATAATCAAAAAGGTGGGAGAGGTGGCATATGAACTAGAACTTCCACAGGAAAGCAAAATTCACAATGTGTTCCATGTATCTAATCTGAAGAAGACCCTTGGGAAACACATTGCTCCGTCTACAGAATTGCCTCCTTTAGACGATGAAGGACTGCTGATACTGATTCCCGAACGGATCATACAGACTAGAGAAAGGAAGCTCAAGAACAGGGTAATCAGAGAGTACTTGGTTCAATGGAAAGAACTACCGCCCGAGGATGCCACCTGGGAAGGTGAACAGGTATTGCAGCATCCCAGTTTGAAGTTGCTTGAGGACAAGCAATCTCAAGTGGGGAGGACTGTAATGTCCTCTTTCGATTAGGCCTTAAGGCTCCAAAGCGCTAACCTATGTGATTCCTGTAGGTTCGAGCAGTTACTGACAATTAGGGAATCAGCTAAGGACTGATGCCATCCATAGAAAATCTAGGGCATCATCATTAGGTCAAGAAGGGCCACCGGGGCCAAAGGCCACCTTCGTGCATGCCATCCAAGCGTTATTTAATGATGCATGCACTCATTAAATCTCCATCCGCATGCATGCAAGTCAACTGCAAATTAGAAGATAAAGTGACCTAATTAGGTCAAAGATTAGGGTTTTCGCAGTTGAAAGTTATAAAAGGACGATAAAGCGAAAAGAGAATTCACTTTTGATGATTATTATTTTGGGAGCTTTTGGATAGCAGCACAGCAGTTGGGGTTGGAGACGGAGTCTTCAGCTAGCGAGATTTCGGCAGTGAAATATTTGCCCTAGTCTCATTCAGGGTAAGCCATACAAGTTCACCATTTGTTCTTACATTCATTCATAGTTATCCAGTATACGGTATAGATCATTGCAGGGACAAGGGTGCAGCCGTAAGAGGGGGGTTTTCAGCCAGAAAGCCCTAATCAGTCATTGGGCCTTCAGATCTCAGCGTTACTCCGAAACTCAGGCACCATTCTCATCATCAGCATCATACTCCGGTACCCGGTGATTATCAGATCCGACTATGCTCATCCGGAGCAGTTACCAGCTGTTTCGGGATCAAGGGGGTGTGAGCAGCTGCCTCTCTGGAGCAATTCGCTAGCCTGCCTAGAGACCTCAGAAATTCCACATGTACCAGTCATTCTTTCCGGCACGGGAAGGCTATCAGTCCTGCAAATCAGCAGCTTCATCGGACACCTCCTTCACTGAAAACGTCACCCTTATCTAACCTGGGTTCTTGCTGCTGGGGTTTCACCGGAAGCAGAAGATATCTGTCCATCTCCGATTCAGTGCTTGATGCTTGCATACACTCTCAGGAGCAGTCCAGCCGGTTTATCAATGGTAAGTGTTCGCTCTATCTCACAAACCCTAACCCTAATTTTTGCTATAAAATAGGGATCTTTTTATGGCAGTTTGCATGCCCAGTTGTATCAGCATATTTGCTTAGAAATAGAAAATATCGGAATTTGGGATATTACACCTTAAAACCTTTATCTGAAGGTTTTAAATACTTAGGCTTCCTTCTTAAGCCTAATGCCTACTCTTTTAAAGATTGGGAGTGGTTGTACAAAAAGGTGGAGGGATGAATAGAGTGTTGGCCTACTAGATTCCTATCATGAGGAGGTGGGCTAGTTCTGATCAAATAACTCTTGCAGAGCATCGTGGTCTATCGGGTTTCCATTGCATACATTCTCGGGGGGATTCTTAATAAAATCCGAAAGAAGTTCCTTTCATTTCTTTGGACTGCAAGTAAGCAAGCTGATGGCATCCCTATGATAAAATGGACTACAATCGCTAATTTAAAAGAACTGGGAGGCTGGGGAGTGAAGAATCCTGATTTATTTTGTCTATCAATGGCAACCAAGTCCTTGTGGAGACTGATACAAAACACAAATTCTTTGTGGGGGAAGGTAATGACATCCATATATTGCCCGAAATATTCTATCTTAGATTGGATAAGGAGCACAATCAAGTCTCGTAAAACCGAATCAATAACATGGAAGGCTTTGGTATATCCTTCACACTAATTGGGGATTGGATGGCAGGGAGAGGTAGGTGATGGCAAGAACATCCGAATAGGTTAGACCCATGGATTTGTGCTGGAAACAACTACAAACTTTCAAAGAATACCTTAACCCAGCTCCAGAATCGTCATATCAAAAATTTATTTGATGCTAAAGCTCTGTCTAATCAAGTTGAAGGCAGAACAACATGAAAAAATGCAGTGGAGATAGGTTTAGATGGGGATGCATCAAGAGAATGGGTGACCTTTACCAACTTGTTAGAATCAAGTTTTATCCATCGAGAAGAAGACGTGGATAAACTAGTGTTGTCAAGGAATAGTTCCTCAAGAGAATTTACTGCTAGTCTAGGGTACAAAGCAAAAGCCACAGAGTTGTTCTCAAGAGAAAAAGAGTGGTGGTGGTCTTCAATATGGAAGGATACAGGCATGTCAAAGGCAAAAATCACCCTTTGGCTAGCCCTTAGCAACAAATTACTAACGTGGGACAATTTGATAAAGCGGGGATGGCATGGTCCAAGTTGGTGTGTACTTTGTCAGTTGAATGAAGAATCCTGCTTTCATTTATTTGCCTTCTGTCCATATGTAGAGTCGGTGTGGAAAGTTGCGTCCAAAGAGCTAAAACACCAGGTTTCTCAGGATACTCAAGCAGGATCTACGTTGGAACAGAGATGCCTTAAGTGGTGGAATAACCCCTCAGTACGTTAATACGATGCCTTCCCCTCTTCTTATATTTATGGGATATGGTGGGCTCGCAACACTACGATCTTTCAAAATAAAATGATTCCAGCTGAGGTGACGGTGGACGAAGGAACACAAGTCAATTATTAAAACAAAAAGGCAGCGCAATTTGGTTCCTTCGGATATTGATAGAGAAACACCATGGGCCTTCTTTGACGGTGCAAGTCAAGGAGATCCTCCCTTGGGCGGTTCAAGGGGTGTTTTATACCTTTCAAAAAACCACAAGATAAAGATCAAATTTGCTCCCGGACATTGCTCTAACAGTAAGCCTAAGCTTGCAGCCCTTCATTCAATATTAAGGGTGGCAATAGCAAGAAATAGTTATAATCTTCATATTTATGGAGATTTGAAGATGGTCATTGACTGGGCCAACAATAAAATTCAAATTAGAGCCCCTCACCTTCAACATCTTTTGAATTCAATTCGAAGGCAAATGGGCTCATGCTCCGTACTTTCATTGGACCACATATACAAAGAGTTGAACTCTGAAGTAGCACCATTTATCAAAATATGCATTGCTATCTAACCCCGAAAAAGCAAAGCTCGAAGAAGTTTTTGAAGGTCGAGAGTAACTGTTATGCAAGAGAATTTTGTAAATTTTGTAATCAAACAGGAGTTCTATCTCCTCTGCTAATCTGAAGTTGTAAAGATGAATGACAAATAGATGAAAGGAATATGCGATGTATCAAGGTAAAAGGAATTTTTTATGTAAAGTATTGGATGTAAGTCCTTTTTTGGACAGTTCGTGATCATTTTTTTAGAATGAATGATATTTTCCATTTGAAAAATATATAAATTATAATACATATGGAATTTAAATGATTTTCATTGTACATATATATTCATGTGCATCCATATGAATCCAAACCATTTTACACAAATATGCAAAGTTTTCATGTATATAGCAAGGGTGCATACAACTAAAAAAACATCAAGTGCAATGCATATCTGACCCAAAATACATAAACAAAGAGGCTAAATGGCCCATATAGTCCAATAAACTTCATGTTGTAACAAATAATCACATATCAAAATCCTTGCCTATATCGAGATCCTAATCATCAATAACACCCTGTGCATCCTCCTCTATGCTCTAGCCCTTACCTCTACCTTGAATCTCGAAGTTGGTCCTCCAAGGACATTAGTCAACACCCTATAGTTTTGATGAAACTTCTTAATCCAAGTGTTGAAATAAGATCAAAAAACCTTCCCATGCTTAATACGTAATTTTGTTAGAGTGAAGGGTACATTTTTATTAAGGTCATGACAAAGGAGTTCAACAATAAGCACCACCAACATCAAGGTACATAAAGAGCTTGATGTGCTTGATTAAACGCCAATCCCATACCCTCATACATGAGGGAATCCAATGTAAACGTTGCAATCCTGAAATCCCAAAAATTATTAAGTTTGTTGAATTCTGAATGGGATCTAAAATTCTACATTTTGCATATGAAGCCCAATGAGGTTGGAACCACTCTCAAGCATCCCAAAACAATTGATGGTAATGTTAAAAATTTAAGTAAAAGTATAGAAAATGGAACATAAGGAGACTGTCACTTTGAATTCTGAATGGGATCTAAAATTCTACATTTTGCATATGAATCCCAATGAGGTTGGAACCACTCTCAAGCATCCTGAAACAATTGATGGTAATGTTAAAAATTTAAGTAAAAGTATAGAAAATGGAAGATAAGGAGAATGTCACTTTTGAGAAATTTAATCTTACCATTTAATATTATCGACTTTAATGTCTCCTGTACAAAATTGGGTGGTACCATACCAATTTGGTCCCTAGGTGCCCCCAAGTGCCCCCAAAACAAGGATACCCCATCCCTTATGCAATCAACATCCCCTGAATACATGACAAAAGTCTTGGGTACTTGGACAAGTTTCAAGTACGGTAGGGTGCATGGGTACGAGGTATTTGATATGTGGGTGCAGGTATCCGTCACAAGTATGCATAGCCTACCCCCTAGTACGAGTACCCATGCTACCTAGCTCCAAAACATCCTCCAAGGCAAGACATGCTCCTCTTCTCTCTTCTTCCCAAGATCCACCCTAGGATTTTATAGCAAAACCCTAATCTTCAACCTCCAAGGGATAAACACTAACCCTAGACATCCAAGATGCTCCAAGATCCTCCAAGAAACCTAAGCAACTCAAGAGAGAAAGATACAACCACTAAAGAAGACACTAGAGAGAAAGAGAGAGGCTAGTGCGCACCCTTCTCTAAGTCACATCTCACACACACGAGTGGTACAAAAATGAACACTAAGATGAATGATGGAAAGACTATCCTTTCTCTACTTATATGATACATAAGGGAGGCCAACAATACAATGTGGACCTTAAACCTTACAAGAAACCTACAACGAGCACTTATAGGCCACCACAAGTGAGATGCTACGCTTCAAAGTACATGTCACGCTCCTAGGTGATTTCATGTAGAAAAATAGCTCCAAGGTGATGTAGTTGCACAAGGCTCATCCACACCACTCCATCACAAGCCTCCATGAACTCCATCGACCCTCCCAAGCAATGTACTCCACTAGATCATACGCCCATGCAAGAACATTGTCGAAGCCCCAAGCATCCCTAACCCATCAAACAAGAATCCAAGCTACCACATGCCAACTAAGGCTTGATTCTTTTCTCCTTGACGCATAAACCTACTCATCCCATGGAAGGTGTTCTCCTAGCAAGTAGCTCCTCCACGAGGCCCAGTGAACAACGTCCACCAAAAATAGCCAAGAGATCTCCAATGCCCAAGGGAAAAACACAAAGCCAACAATAAACTAAGGTCGAGCATCCACTAAGCAAGTTATCTCAACTGTGCAAATCCACCACAGACCATCTCCCATGTGCCAATCCATCTCGAACCATCAAGTGGATGAGTATACACCATGTACCAAACAATCCCATGAAGCACCCAAAGATGGTGTAAACACTTTCGAAGTAACCCAAAATTTAACACTCCCTCTTTACAAGGAAAGTGTTTACACGAACACGCATTGATTCCCTCTACAACTAGGAAGGCAAAGTCTAACACCATCCATAACCATATCATATGAACGGGGTGACATACTTTACTTCTAAAAGATAGACGAGCTATTGCACCAAGAAACCAACCCATTCACCTGCCCTCCAATGGGAGTCGAAATGAAGGAAGTCGAAGTGGCCTCTCAAATTCACCAAATTAGCCCAACTAAACTAGGGGAGGGGGCAAAGCAATAGTTTTTCAAACCTTTCTAGAGCATCTTCTTCTTGGAGATAATAAGAAATTTATGAGATTAGCCAATACTCAACCAATTTGTGATCCAAGGCTCCACCAAACCTTTTTGTAATGAAATAGGAATTGCCCAACGCAATACTACTAAACATGCAAGATATCATAGGGAAGTTGATGTTTAATATTCAGCGACTTACAATTCATGGAAAAAATGTATTTGAAAGTCAGTCGAGTCGGTAGAATATATCTTTGAAATCCATTTGATTCAATTACACTTTGTAGTTAAATATGTCGTATTATGTTAAGAATATCTTCTCATTTTTTTCAAAATAGGTACCACATCTCTAGCTAATCTACTATCTACAAATCAATACTAGTTGCAATCCCATAATCAACCACTATCATCTGTAGAGAAATTATCACCTATAAAGAATCTATCAACCATGCTATGAGATTGACCAGTATTCAACCAATTTGTGATCCAAGGCTCCACCAAACCTATCTGTAATGAAATAAGAATTACCCATAAAGAATTTGTCAACCATGTTATGAGATTGACCAGTATTCAACAAATTTGTGATCCAAGGCTCCACCAGACCTTTCTATAATGAAATAGGAATTACCGAAGGCAGTACTACTAAACATGCAAGATATCATATGGAAGTTGATGCTTAATATTCGACCACTTACAATTCATGGAAAAAAGTATTTGAAAGTCACTCGAGTCAGTTAAATCAGCAAAATATATCTTTGAAATCCATTTGATTCAGTTACACTTTGTAGTTAAATATGTCATGTTATGTCAAGTGTATCTTTTCATTTTTTTCAAAAAAGGTACCACATCTCCAACTAATCTACTATCTACAAATCAATATTAGTTGCAATCCCATAATCAACAACTGTAGAGAAACTATCACCTATAAAGAATCTATCAACCATGCTATAAAAAAATCTTGATCCTCCAATGAATAATGACCACTAGAAAACATGAAGGAATATTTCCCTGGAGCAAAAGTAATCTACCAACCTCCAACCTCCATCTTCCAAATTAGCATCACAAGCCAACATCAATAGACACCACCTCATGAATTGTCCAAGACAAGTTGGAAAGATAATCATATTTTTATACAAGATCATGATAAGTGGATCACATCTATATATACCTTTGCAAGGTCATAGTCAACCTATCAACATAAGAATCCCTCTCAAAAACCTCAAATCCTTTAACAATTAAACCATCAACCTAAAATAGGTCAACTACCTCATCTCGAGAGAATCCTGAAGCAAAACAATCATCTTGGTCAACTCCATCTGAGCTAATCCAAGATCCTTGGCAAGAATATCATCATAGTCAACTCCCATTGTCTGAAAGACTCCATGACCCCTAACTCTATGCCCTACAATACTCCCATCAGCTGCAACTCTAGAATCAATATCAACATCATCCTCCATCAAGGCAATGTGCCTCCTTGCCAATGAACAACTAGAAGTCTCACAAATGTAAGAAACAAATGCAACATAACTAGCATATCTCCTAGGAGGTACATTCTCCCTCACTAAAGATCTAGGCACTCCTACGTATTCCAAAGCCTCCTACAGTATCTAACTAAGCCATCTCTATCTCATGCAGGCTAAGGCAGAAGGTGAGGATATGCATAATCCTAGCCTCAGCTCATCAACACCTGGATATGATCATCACGAGCCTCACACTCAATCTTTGAAACATCAACTTCTTCAATCATTGGAAAGCAATCATGTGAACTAGAAGCTCTCTCGTCAAACGTCACATATTTGCATACTACTTTCTTCTTCTGAGTTGGAATATAGACCATGTAAGCCTCAGATGTCTCACTAGATACAAAAAAGATACCCTTCATACTAGAGGGTTCCAACTTTCTCCACTTCTCCTGCAAGAGAAATCATCAATAAAAGTGACATAATACCAACTACCTATCAAGGAAGCAGAATATATGTCCACATACATCTGAATGGATTAAACCAAGACTCCCTCTTGATCTATGCTCACTACTAAGAAAAAGAAGTCTTGATGTGATTGCTAAGAGCAAATAATGTAAGTCTGACAATACTTGTACTAACTTCTAAAGATATAAAACACTCCATAGTGAAAGTGAGCAAGACATCTATGCCATAAGTCACACAACTTGGTAATGCCATGCACCAAAGTACTATGCTTCGTTAAATTTGCATACAACCTGTAAAGACCTCTAACATGGAACTCTTTTTGCCACAACTTGCATTTGTCTTTTAAAGATGACTTCTTGAGCATCAAATTCAACCATACAACAAAGACCTATGATACAAGACACTGCAAGAAGATTCTTCTTCAATCCAGAAACAAACAAAACATCATTCAACTCAAGAACATCATTTGTGGGTGTCTAGAAGAAGACAGAACCAACTCCTTCATGGACAACTTAAAAACCATTAACCAGATATGAAAAATGCACTTTACAAAAGTGTGACAGTAGTAAAATCAGCCTCTTATCTTCTTCCATTAGATACCAAATCGGCAAGACATATATCAACAAATCAGCAAGACATATATCAATGTAAACAACACTTAATCAACAACTTATTTAGCTGAAATTCAAATCTGGGCATTGCACAAGTATAGGACAGCTAGAAACATGCTTAAGATGAAGTATATGTACATACCATATCCTTCTTTGAAGGCCGATACAAATCCTCTCAACTCTCCAAAAACCCTAGGTAGGGCAAATCAACAAAACCCGAGCAACCAAGTAAATCCAATATGCAAGAATCACTCCAATACATCCTCTTCTCTTCTTTTTTCCAAGATACACCCTAGGGTTTTATCACAAAACCCTAATCTTCAATCTCAAAGGGATGAATCCTAATGCTAGACCTCCAAGATGCTCCAAGAAACCCAAGAACTCCAAGGAAAAAGATCAAGTGCTAGTGTGCACCCTTCTCTAAGTCGTATCTCACACGAGTGATATAAGAATGAACACTAAGATGAATGATGGAAAGACTCTCTCCTTCTTTGCTTATATAAGAGGTAAGGGAGGCCAACAATACAAAGTGGGACTTAGCCCTTAGAATCAACCTACAATGAGCACTTGTAGGTGTTGCCAACACAAGTGAGATCCTACACTACAAAGTACATGTGCCATGCCCCTAGGTGTTGCCATGCACAATAACAACTTGAGGTAATGTAGTTGCAAAAGGCTCATCAACACTACTGCATCACAAGCCTCCATAGACTCCATCAGTCATCCTAAACAATGTACTACATTGGGTCAACTACCCCTACAAGAACATTGTCGAAGCCCCCATCCCCAACCCTTCTCCAATTCTTCGAACAGAAATTAAAGTTGCCACATGCCAACTAGAGCTTGATCCCCTCCTCCAGGATGCATAACGCTCCTCATCCTATGAAAAGTGTTCTCCTAGCAAGTGGCTCCTCCATGAGGGCTCAATGATGCACGTCCACTAGACTACCAAGAGGTCTCCAAGGCCAAAGGGAAGAACACCAAGCCAACAATCAACTGAGGTCAAGCATCAACTGCACAAGCTATCTCAACTTTGCAAATCCAACATGGGCCATCTCCCATGTACCAATCCATCTCAGACCATCGAGGGGATGAACATACACCATGTACCTGTAACAAACATAAATATAATAATAATAATGCCGACTAATGAAAAGTTCCGTACATAACCCTTCGCCTCATGACCATTTGATGCATACAAGTACACTATCATAAGGCTCATTGTAATCATCATCATTCTGTCAATTATTCATTATTAAGTATATACTTGTAAATTGCAAAAATCTTCTATCAATTTAATAGTGAATAGGGAATGTCCACTACAATACCCCAAATCTCATGAAGCACCCCAAACATGGTGTAAACACTTTTCGAGTAGCCCAAAAACTAACAAGGGATACAACTTTTAAGGAGATAAGAGATGAATTTTTTAATCATCTTTATAAACCCTGAATAGGGCAAACACTGCAAAAAAGATCACTCAAATCTCGAAAGACTTTCCTAGATTTGTAAATCAAGAAATGAATGAGGAATTGTGTGCATGAGTTTCCAAAAGAACTTAAAGAGGTAATTTTCTCATTCCAAAAGGACAAAATCCCTAGGCCTAATGGGAAGTCAACGGACTTTTTTCAAGGTTTTTATGATATATTGGAAGATGCATATTGGCTAAGGTGGAAGAATCAACGCTATCAAGGAAGGTATTGGGGTCTCTAAACTCTAATGTTTGGCCCTTGTCCCTAAAAAGGATACTTCTTCCTTGATGATTTTAGACCTATTTCATTGTGTGATTTCATTTTGTAAAATTATAGCCAAAGTGATTGCTTGAAAGTTAAAACCAGTTTTATCTAAGGTCATTTGTATGGAGTAATTCGTGTTTTTAGAAGATACATGGAGTCATAAACACATGATGTTATTGGAGTGGGGAAAGAGGACTTTCACTCTATTAAATCAAAGAAGTTATCATCCATGGTGAGTAAACTACATTTGTTCAAGGCTTACGATACGGTAAGCTCATTATTCTCGAGGCTCATTCTCATTCATACTGCCTTCGGTCTGCCATACATAAACTGTATCAGGGGATGTCTTAATTTAACCTCCTTTTTAGTGTTTATGAATACTCACATTAGCTGATGCAGCAGATTTGGTCAGGGCACCCTGTGGCTACAAGGTTCAAAGGAAGCAAGGGATCTGGGGTCAGTTGGACAAGGGGAAAAGCAATGGGATAGCTTTACTAGAAGACTGCAGCTCCCTTACATACAGTTAACAGGGGAAGAAGATACTCTGGTTTGGTTTACAAATGCTAATGGAAAATACACAACTAGTTTAGGATATCATGCTATGTATTTATAGGAAGATCAAAAAAGGTGTTGGTGGTGGAAGCCTCTTTGGAAACTGAAAGCACCTCTTAAATCTAGAATTTTCTTCCAGCTGGGATTTAGCAACAAAGCTTTAACTTGGAAGGTGCTCCAAAGGAGAGCATGGAAGGGACCAGTGTTTTGTGGCTTGTGCAACTATGAAGATAGCATTAAACACATATTAATGGACTGCCCTTTCTCCAAAGAAATATGTAAGGAAGTGTTTAAGAGGGGCTTAAGTAGTTCAGAAGGAACATCTCTTATTGAAGGTTTTAAAAATTACATGGAGGATTTTTCAGTAGCAAACCAAAACACTTTACCCTGTGTGGTTTCAAGGGCTTTGTGGATTACAAGAATTGCAAACTGTGTTTCAAAGTATATCCTTTCCCACATTAGAGGTTTTGTATAGAATCAAATACATTTTTATGACATCAAGCAAGCAGCCAAACAAACAGCTCCAAGCCAAAGCAATCCACCTGATATAGACAAGGCAAAGCACAGAGTATTTTTTAAGGCACCAACCAAGGGAATCCTGGTCTTTTGATACTAGAGGTGTATTATTCTTGTCTGACAACATTATCTCTTCTCTCAAGCTTGGACTTTGTAGACGCACTAACAATTGGGCTGAATTACAGACTGTTGTCTCTGCTGAAGTTGGCTCTAGAAAATAACATAGACAGCCTTCAAGCATTTGGTAATTCAAAATTGGACAAACTGAAAAAAGAATGAGGTTCATGAAACCTCATGGCCATTGACCGAGTCCACCTTTCTTTTCCCTATCGCTTATAAACCTCATGTCAAAGCTCAAGCTCATAATCTATCCTTGCAGTTTCCTTGTCCATTATAACATTTTTTATGTTTATTTATGCTGATTTCTTACTATTTTATGGTATATTTCACTTTGAAGTATATATATATATTATATTTTGAAAAATGTTGTCAGTTCTGAAGATTTTTTTGAGGGTTCTGTCTTTTAGCTAATGCAAATTCTGCTGATAATCTGAAGGATAGAAAGGAGGAAGTATGTAACATCCGTTTTTTTATGACTGTAATATGTAGTTGGACATAGGTTGTAGACTGTCTTTTTTACTTTTGAATTTTGTGACAACAGACGAAAACTGTATATTTTGATTTCAAACCTGAAATATCAAATATAAAGTTTCTTTTAGATAAAAAAATAAATGTATATAGACGAACCTAATGGCAAACCTCATCAGAAAATTAGAATTCGTACCAAACCTAATCGTTGTCGAATGTAAACTGTATAGCTTAGCTTACAGGCTTCAAACATAGCTCTGGAAGCTTTATTTGATCAGGTTTTGACAGTTGCTGAGCAGTTCACAGATATCAGTTTCAATCACATGAGAAGAAACCACTATAAAGAGGCAGATGATTTGTCAAGGCAAGCAGTCTCAGGTCAGATTCTTTTTCCTACAACTTGAGAAGCATTTTTGTTAAACTAGTAGCAACAAGGAAGGTCTTCCTGCATACATGTGTTCTTGCATGCAAAAGACTTAAATTAGGAAACCAGTTGTATTTAGTTTACTTTGGAAAATAAATTAAAGTGGTCTAAATTAACTTTAGTGAAACACTAGTTAAAGTGAAAGTGAAATTAGGGTTTTTGCTTTACCACTAGTTAAAGTAAAAGTGAAATTAGGGTTTCCGCTTTACCTAAAGTTATAAAAGAGAGATCAATTGGTGGAGACGACACACACACTTGTATTCCGACAGAGACAAGAAACAGACAGGGAGAGAAAGTCAGACAGAGGATTTAGCTGAGAAGACAGAGGAGCGAGCAGCAGGATCATCGAGCTTCGTACAACTGGGCCATACACTCATATAGGAGGGTGTTGAGGTTTAGCTGGGATTTGCCCAGTGATTTTGTTGGGTGCTGCATTCGCCAGGTTTGGGTGAATTTGCGGTGATTGTAAAAGTTCTATATTTTCTCATAATAAAATCTATATCTAACTGCTGCACCGGTTTTCCCATCTTGGGTTTTTCCAGGGGTTTCCATACCCAAAATAATAGTGTCAATATTGTGATGTGATGTTGTGATTTATTTCTCAGTTTTATATTCCGCTGCATACTGTAAAAGATATTCATGTGTGGTTATCAGTAGATATTTGCATGCACTGTTTAGCCCTAGTTTGAATATTAAAGGAAAATTTACAATTTTGAGGGGTTGAACGGTCCAAGAGGCCACTGACTTTTCTTCTTTTATGTTGCAGACTCATTTTCTGTTTGGTTGGTCTACTTATGAAGATAACTATGACGCAGAGCAGCAGAAGTGAACAGCTACTTATGCTAGCGATGACATTATTTTATTCCTTTTGATGTTAATGTAATTTCAAAAGGCATGTAATTTTGTTTTGATTGAAAGGCACAAGCCACTATTACTTGATGATAGTACAGGAGATAGTTGATAGACAGTTTGGACTCTTGGAGGACTTTTAATCAGATCATATTTTGGGTTTGGTGCTTAATGCTTATAGCAGATTCAGGAACTAAGTTCTTTTCTTCTAATTTCTCATACGGCTCCAGGATTGGTATCATGCTCTTATGCTGTGAAGAAATTAAAGGCGCAGATACATGAACATGGAGATAGAAAAAAAAACAGATTTTATCATCAATGCCACAGCCAATACATCCCTCTCATACATTTACTTTGTGTTTCATTCCAATCAATAACACCACCTAACTCCCAACCTCAACATTTAAATGGCATTCACATAGAGTAACCACTGTACATAAATTTGCAACTCCAAAATATTACTTGAATTTTAAGATTTCAACATCCCACATAATAATTACTTATGCATTTATACAAGGAGTGTTAGTAGTGACATAAAAGCGATAAAGCTTAATTTTATGAGCAAAATCATTAAACACCATAAGACTTCGATCATCTATGCCAACTGATGTTGGCTAACATGGATCCAGTTCACAAATATAAGAGAAGAAAGAAATACTGAATATGCAAGAATGTCAAAGGCCCTCATTGCTGAAACCCATGAGAACAAAGGCATTAACTCACAAGGAGATGGGCCTACAGACAAGTTACAACTATGATGTCTCAAGGACATTATAGTAGAACAATTTATTGAGACAGTCACAGAAACTTTGTCCCCCAAAAACAACAAGCTCTTCAATGGTCAACCTACTAGGTCAAAAGAAAGTAAACATCAAACTATGGAGTCCTTGAGAGAATATTTCAGCTGTATATGAACATTTTAATAATCAAATACAATTCATTAAGATGCAAAAAAACCAAGATGGATGCACATCCAATTATCCAGTTTGAATCTAATTTAAAATACAAATTTGCTAACAACAGGAAGCATGCAAAATGCAAATCTTGTAGAAATGAATAGGAAAGTTGTATTTATAGCTGTGCCAACAGAAAAAGAAGATGCATTTATAAAAGAACTAAACAGGTGCAACATTAGTTAAGCTATTACCAGAGAATCCCTCTTGTTTGGAGTGGACTTATTAGCAGTGGCACCCTTTTTCCCCTGTTGTCCTGAACTGCCTGATGATCGACCTCCTGGAACAGCTCTTCCTGAAGTGCTTGCAGCATTACCTTTAGACCCACGGCCAACACCTGTTCCAATACCCTTCATATCTCCCCTGGAAGAGCTGCGGGACCATGAAGCATCCTTTCTGGACTGAGCAGCCATCTGACCTGCCCTTGTTGGTCTCCTACTGCCGTATTGTTGTTGGGCATCTCGGTTAGGTGGTCTCCAAACATCAGGATCATCCATATTACCACCTGAATAAGAGTATTCTTCTACCGGCTGAAACATAAAAGCTTTTGAGGAAAGGCCAGGCGACGTAGGTCTTACTGTTCCTGGAACCTCCTTGAAGGCTGACCTTTCTGCATCCAACTGCTTTATGATCTCTATTTCTTCTGAAAGATCTTTCTTGCATTTCATCCATTTTGTACGAACTAAAGGATCATCCAATGTACTCAAATGCCTAGCCACATTATAAATAGCAGAATAAGAAATAGTTAGACTACCACTTAAATTAGTTCCAGCTGTGACAAAATAAATTAGTCGAAATTTAATAATTATTAATATTATATCATAGCACAGAACTCTAGTGCTGTCATCTTGCAGAAAAAATATAATTCTCATTCAATTTACTGATGGGAAGTACATATGACCCCCAACTAGCCCTGAACCCCTCCTCTCTGTACTCGAAGAAATCTGGAACCAATATGCTGTCTCCTCAAAGAAAGCACATGTTGCCCAGAGGGCAAGAATACCTGAATCTTCATAAATGGTTGTGATAGATACAATTAATTATATTAATGAACAATGGGACAGGAAATCAAAAATAGAGATGAAAAAATTCCATTTCATAAACTTTGAATACTTCCCTCTAAATATTGTATTTGATTTTGCACTTTCCAATCTGTCATAACTCAGGGCTAGGATACAAAGCATATTGTACATCTATGCAGACTGGTAAGAGAAACATGATATATAAGTTGCAACAGACAAGGACAATATTAAACAAGTAATAGGAAAATTCAATAGATATGACCTAATGACATGGAGCCTTTTACTAATGAGAGGACTAGAAATTCTTAGAAAGTAACATAGCCAAATGCAGATATTTTGGGGGAGGATATATCAAACTAGTTAGCTGTCTACAAGCACATGGCCATTATTCTGGAGCCGACTTGTTATGAGGATACCTCACGAAGCTACAACATCAATACTCAAGGAATGTTTTCACAACAGAAAAAGAAGAAGAAGGTATCAAAAGGCTAGAAGCAGGGAAAGCAAAAGATATCGAAGGCCTCCAAGTGGAACACCTCAAGTGGGGACAGGAATATATCAACCATCGCTTACCAGCAATACTCACCCAAATGCTCCTGGAAGGCCTTTGAACATGCTGGACAACAAGTCGTGTTATATCAATCTTCAATGGAAGGGAAAAGAACAAGCCAGTGAACTACAGAACAATAACAATCAGCTTGGTGTTTGTGAAAATAATTGGATGAATGATAGGAAGAAAACTCAGTAAAATGGGCAGAAGATGCAGAGAAAAGGGCTCAGGTACAAGAGAGCTTCAGGCCCAAGCAATCTGCTGTTGATTACTGCGTCACCTTAAGACACATGGTAGAGAAAACCTGGGAATCCAAAGATGAAGAACTTGGGTGCTGCTTCGTGGTCTTAGTGAAAGGCTTCAATATGGTACCAAGGGAGAAACTATAGGCAAGGCTCATAGACTTGGAGGCCCCAGATGAATGGAGGTCTGTAGTGCACAGGCCCTAGGAGTAGGTTAACACCAGGATCAGAACTCAAAAGGGTTTATCAGATAGCTTCAGCAGCAACATTGGAGTGAAACAGGGTTGCCCACTCTCACCAACTCTGTTTGGGCTCTACATTGACAAACTAGAAGAATGGATTGATGAAAAAGGAGGTGGTGGGGTAAAGATCACTGGGTTAATAGTCCACAAATCCTTCTATAAACAGACAATGTCACCCTCACAGCAAGAACAATATTAAATAGCCTTCATGAGTACCTGACAGCAATTGAGACCTTTTGCACAGAGAAAGGGATGGACATGAATATAGGAAAAACCGAAGTGAACAAGGGGAGGGACATGGGCCTTGATACCTTCCAACAGGAACCATTGAATACAGCCCGGATTCCAGAAGAGTAAAAGTTTAAAAAGTAGATAAGAGAATTAAAAAGAGCCCCTAGAGGAGGGAGAGGAAGCAAAGTGTGACAGACTTTAAAAGTCAGAGTGATAACCCAAGAAAAAGCGTTTAAATAAGGTAGAAAAAGCTTCTCATGCATAAGTGATTTTGCTTGACTGAAAGGTACAGTTGTATTAAGGTCGTGACAGAGGAGTACAACCAACTTCAACAACCAGCACCACCAACATCAAGAACATAGAAAGGTTGATGTGCTTGATTAAATTCCAATCCCTTACCCTCATTCATGATAGAATCCAATACAAACGTTGCAATCCTGAAATCCTAAAAATTGTTAAGTCTGTTGAATTCTGAATGGGATCTAAGATTATACTTTTTGCATATGAAGTCCGATGAGGTTGGAACCACTCTCAAACATCCTAAAACAATTAATGGTAGTCTTCAAAATTTAAGTAAAAGGACAGAAAATGAAAGATAAGGAAAATTTAGCATTACCATTTAATATTACTGACTTCAATGTACTTGTACACAACCAGACAGGTTTGTACAAAACTAGTCCCCTCCACCTCGGTCTCTTGCATGTCAACCCAACTGAGTTAATACAGACTCAACCGGTTTGACCGAATTGGTACCGAACTGATCGAGTCAAGGTCTAACTCGGCCAGTTTAGTACCAAACATCGGCCAAGCCGGTTTGGTGACAAGTTTGGAACCCTCGCCCAGCAACTCAATCAAACCAACCACTTCCAAGTCCGAGCCGCCGGTTTTTAAAACACTGATTATGGGTATCTCATCTGCAAAAAAGGAGGATCCATGCCCGGTTTCCAATGACATGAATGCCAAGGTAAGACTCCCACAAATGATGGAAGGAAGGCAACTTGCCCATAGGTCATCTACAGGATAAGGGTTATGGCTTCTCCTTTACATTCTGTTTCTCCATCTGCAAGGAAAACAGGATCTTCGTTATTGTCAAGGTCTCTGAGTAAGGATCAGAAGAGGGGTGGGATTTTATCCTCTAGGTTAGGAACTCGGAAGATGAGCCTTTGCCCACTAATCCTTCCCTGAATTCTACTATTTCTTCACATTACAAATTGTGTCCAAGAAAACCTAGTTACATAAGAGAAGGAGGAGAGGTGAAGGGCAGGCTTGCTACAATTGTTTTGAAACCTGTTTTGGCTTGGAGAAAGCTGCATTTCTCAAAGGCACAGTTGAAAGCATCCAAAGAGGTGAAGGAAGGAAGGCAATCAACAATTAAGGGGGTCCTTAGAGCAGAAAAGCCCCAAAAGCCTGTTCCCCCATGATCATTCTTTCTTTCAATGTCAGAGGGTTAGGGGTCCCCTCAAACAGTTGTTCTCAGTGTATAAACCAGATGTTATTATGTTTCAAGAAACAATGTGTTTAGGCTCCAACGCTGTGGAAATACTTTCTTCTGTTATTAAGGGGTGTTTTTTTTGTTTTATTGATGCCCATGGTTTATCGAGATTCCAGGGGTCTCATGACCGAATGGACTGACTGTTTTGATGCCATCAATACTTTGTGTCTCTCTGCAAGCATTGCTTTAGAAGGGAAGGTAAATGATTTAGAGTCTGGACAAAGTTTTCGAGATTGTTAATCTCTATGCTCCTTACCATGATAGGAAGCAGTTCTGCGATGGTTTAAAAGATCAACAAGACTTGGCAGGGGATAATGTGATAGTAGGTGGTGATCTTAACCTGGCCTTAAATTCTAGAGAAGTCTAGGGAGAGGCTGCTAGAAGAAACTCCTTGGCAGACTATTTTTGTCAATTCTTTGAAAGTCTAAATTTGGTGGGATGTTGAGCCCAACAAGGTGGTCTCTACTTGGGAAAACACCAGAAGCAGTAGAGACGGGATATCGAAAAGACTTGTCCAATTTCTTATTGCTGAAAGAATTTTGGAAGAAGTCAGCAGATATAAATCTTAGGTAGGGTTTGGACGGCTCTTAGACCACCTGCCAATTCTATTGTAGATGGAAGAGATGGACCTTAAACCGCCAGCACACTTCAAATTTAATCATTCATGGTTAAAAGAGGACAGTTTTAGAGATATAATTCAAAAAAATTGGGAGTATGAGGCATCTTCAAGTGATTCTGCAATGCTTCAGTTCTTCAAAAACTTAGTTCATGTAAAAAAAAAGGGCCATCGAATGGGCAAAGGAAATCAGAAGGACTTGAAAGATGTGGAGGAAGCATTACATAAGCTCTTTGATCAGAACTGTTGTGTCGTTTCTTCGAAAGAGTCACAAAAGTTGAAAGATTTAGAAGGTAAAAAGAAAGAGCTTCTTGAGATGGAGGAGGTAACGTGGAGGGTCAAGAGCAGAGCCATCTGGTTAGCCGAGGGTGACAATTATACAACTTTCTTTCATAAATATACAGCTTACAAATAAAGTAGTAACACTATTTGGGAATTGGAGGGTCCAGGTGGGACCAGGGTTACTTCTTTCAAGGACATAGCTAATGCAGGCAAACTCCATTTCCAATCTCTGTTCAAAGAAAGTGACACTTCTAATATTGGGGAAATCATGAAGTTTGTTAGGCTCTTTCCCAAGTTTTTTGAAATGATACAAACGCAAATACGGATTTTATGGTTACCACAGAGGAACTAAAATATATTTTGAAGTCTTTTCAGAAGGCAAAAAGTCTAGGGCCTGATGGTTGGACGGAAGAATTTTATCTGGGTTTTATGACCTTGTGGAGGATGATTTACTCCAAGTGGTTGAGGAATCAAGAGTCTCGTGGAAAGTGCTGGGGGCCATGAACACCACCTTTATAGCTTTGATCCCAAAGAAGAACAACCCTGTCTCTTTTGAAGATTCCAGGCCTATTTCCCTATGCAATTTGACATACAAAATTGCTTCAAAGATCATAGCAAAATTCAAATAGATTGAAGTATTACATGTCCAGAGCCATTTCCGAGGAACAATTTGGCTTTCTGTTCAATAGTCATATTAATGATGTTGTAGGAACAGTGCAGGAGGGGCTCCATTAGATTAAATCCGGAAACAAGTCTATGGTGGTGATGAAAATAGACTTATTGAAAGCCCATGATAAAGTCAATTGGTTGTTTCTTAGATTGGTTCTGATGCAAACTGGGTTGAATCTTCAATCCGACAATTGGTTTATGGGGTGTCTAGAGTCAACCAATTATGCAGTTCTAATTGATGGCTCTCCATCAGGCTTCCTTAAGGTTTCCAGGGGTCTCAGGCAGGGATGCCCCCTATCCCCTTTTTTGCTCTTATTTGTAGCAGAGGGTCTAAGTGGACTGATAGCAAAGGCAAAGAGAGAAGGATTTATCAGACAGGTAGATATTGCTGGAAATATGAATGTTACTCACCTTCTGTTTCTCGATGACATTTTACTCTTTGGAAGAGGCTCTTTAGGAAGAAAAACGACTACAAAATTATTCTATATTCTTATTGCAAAGCCTTCGGAATGGAGACCAATCGGCATAAATCCTGTCTTATGTTCCACGGTATCAGTGAAGGTTTGGAAAGGCACATATATCAGCTATTTCCTGTGAAGAATTGTTCCTTTTGATAATGGGTTAACGTACATAGGTTTTTATTTAAAGCCAAATGCGTACAAGCAAGTGGATTGGTTGTGGCTAGTCAAAAAAATTGAGGAAAGAATAACTTGTTGGTGTTTTAGGTGTCTGTCCCAGGGGAGAATGTTAGTACTGATTAAATCTGATCTAGAAAGCATTCCAGTCTACTGGCTATCCATTGCTCATATTCCTAAAGGTATTCTAAATAAAATAAGGAAAAAATGTTTTAATTTTCCGTGGACAGGTAAAAAAGAGGTCAATAGCATTCCCCTCGTCAAATGGTCAAGGATTGCCAAACCAAAGGGATCAGGAGGGTGGGGATTAAAAAACTTGCATGGTTTTGGTCAGGCGCTAGCAGCAAAATGTCTCTCAAGGATTCTGTTTAATAATGGGCTGTGGGGGAAAGTGATGAAGGCGAAATACATACAGAGTAGAGACCCTGAAGCCTGGATCGGACAAGAGAGAAAGTCGGCTCTTTTAAAGGGGCATCCAACATATGGAAAGGACTGGTCAAAGCATTTGACATTTTAGGAATCTAGGCTGCTTGGACAATTGGACGAGGAGACAGGATGAAGATGGGCATAGACCCTTGGATTGGTTGCAATGGATCTTATAGGCTGTCTGATCCTCTTTTGGAAAGTCTCCATAATAAAGGTATTTGGGAGTGCTTGTGATGACTGTTGGATTTTATCGAAATAAAAGGCTATTAGAATTCTGAAAGAACCTCTTATTAATTATGATTAGGCCTGGGGATAATTTGATGGAGCCTGACAGGAGTCTCCAGGTTTGTGTGGGGCTAGTGCTTTGCTGTTTCATAGTCAATCTCCTCATTTCAAATTGAAATTAGCTGTTGGGCAAGGCATCAATAATCGTGATGAACTCCTGCAATGTGGCTCCTTTTGAAGATAGCAGCAGAAAAAGGTTTTAAAAGCCTGTAAGTCTTTGGAGACTCCTAGTTAACGGTTGATTGGGGAGATAATAAATGTAAAATTGAAAATTTGGTTCTGGAACCCATCATGAACAAAGTCTTGGAGGTAAAGCAGAGCTTTGAGCTATTTCTTTTTCACATGTTTATCGGAATTTAATTCCATTGCTGATCAATTGTCTAAGGCAGCTCTTCATCTGCAGGAGGGTTTCTTTTCCAAGCAGGAGTTCAGAGGATGGACCCCAAGTTTCAGCTGCTGATAGAATCCTGTTCTAAAGCAAAAATATAATTTCAGTCTTTAGTTTTTTGTTCTTTGCCGTAGAACTGAAGATGTATTCGGATTCAAAGTCTGGGTTTTGAGCTCTATGAAAGAAAGCAAGATGATTTAGTACCTTGTTTTCTTGAAGGCTAGCTTCCAGGAACCATATGTAGGGATAAGACAGGAGCAGATCCAGTTGCTTAATAGACAGAGGACTGTTTCTTTTTTGAGCCTGAAATATGTAATATGTAGTGAAAAGACAAAAGCAGATCCAGCTGCTTGATAGACACAGAACTATTCATTTTTGAGCCTGAATAGGCAATCTAATGTACATGCTGATTTCTCAGTAGAAGTGTTGAATATAAAGTATTTTTCTTGGAAAAAATAAAAAATGAGTTTTTCACATGTGGGCAAGGTTCAATGCCCGTAAGGGCTTTTTCTGGAGCAATGGGATCACCTTGAGTTTAAGGTTGAAGATGTGGTTGCAGGTATAGAGATCATATAAAAGGATCTCATGACCTTCGCACACATAAGCGGATCAAAGCCCACCCCCATGTCCTTCAATTTTAAAAGCTACAAGAGTTAGCTCATTCATCATTCAGTTAGGCCAAAGGCGTGTTGCCAATGGGAACACCATAGGTCATAGGATCAAATCCAGCCAAGTCCCTCGGAGTCACCAGCCACTCTTGCGGCTGGAGGTTGTCATCATCGTCCAGCCAGATATTCCAAGGAAAAGGAGGGAATCCCATGAAGTGTTCAGAGAGGTTGACATGTCCTCCAGCAAGATATTCCAAGGAAAAGGAGGGAATCCCACGAAGTGTTCTTGGAATATATATAGAGAGAGAGAGAGAGATCAAATATTGTACATATTTTGAACATTTAGAAAATACTGAAATAGAACTACATCAATCACACATCAGGACACACTTATTGACACAGTGTCATGCATCTGCACACTTATTTTGAAACTTTTTGAGCATTTGTTGTTTTCCTTGGTGTCTGACACGTCTGGAAACGTGATGCCCAAGTCCCAGACACGTGTTCTACACAAATCCATCGGTTAGGCCATTGTGTGTTCACTAGACCAACACATGAACACACAACACAAAGGGCTCGGATGACGTGTTCTGTTTCAAAACTGAAACCTATAGTGGTTGATGTTGGGCCTGCTCTGAATAGATGGCGGGAAACCCAAAAGGACCATAACGATCTGTCATCCGATCCAAGGCTCCTCTCAACTGCTGTTTGATGCTGGGCTTACGCTTTCTGGGCCAAGGACCATTTGATGTTTTGTTTTGCTATGGGATTCTTACGCTACTGTGTTATGTCCAAGCAGCCAAATTTAGTTTAGAGGGCGTTTTTGGCTTATAACCAGCCCATTTTCGGTGCTCGCTTGCGGCCCAGTTTGTTTGTTTGTTTTTGGCTGTGTTTTTTTTAAATAAATTAAATACTCGTGTACAATTCTTGTACATAGCAATATTGAGTGGAAGCATTTATCAAAAATAATAACAATAACAATATAAGAAAGTATTGCTCTTCTATCCTTTTACATGTTGGTGTCTAAAGGGAAGTTGACAAAAATTCTGAATAATTCCTGTTGTTTTGTAAACTCTCTAGCTGCAAGTCTAGCTGAGGCATTATAGAGCGTGCATTCTTCATATTATAAATATATAAATTCCTCGTTTCTGTTAAAAGTACTCTGTGTTATATTTCGCTTCGCATTTAGCTTTAGAAAATATTTTAACTCCCCTCTATTCCAATGAAAACAAGGGTTTCAATACTCCTGAAAAATAGCCCTTCTAACAGTCGATGAAAGCAAAATGGCGTAAGAAATTGTATCTGAAGCAAACAATGTGCATGACCTACAATGTCGAGCATTTTGAAGGTTATAAAATAGGATAATCGGAAACCATAAATGCCTTTGGGTTTGGGGTTGTGATTCCAATTCTAGTGAAAAGATAAATTCAATAGGATCTGGGGATTTAAGCAGACATTGCAGGTGAGATCCAAATAAACATAATAAAAGGAGAAGATAACAGAATTTACTTGTTGATTTGTGCAATGGCGCCATCGAAGAAGATGACAGAGGAGTCATAGATGCCCTCTAGAGCGTATTCCCGTGCCAATTTAAGATGCTCCTGCAACCCTGCTACTGCCCCAACCATTTTCGCCTTTAGTCATAAAACAATCCACCCCTCTGGTCTTCAAATTCGGAGCATGGAAAGAAAATCACAATCTGACTGTGTCTGCCAGTTTACAAGCAAATGAAAACAGGAAAAGAAAAATATTGATGAAGTAGGCGGACCGCGAATTTATTCAACCCCCAAAAGTTAGTGAGTGTAATTCTTAAATAACAACGGTTTTGAACCCAAAATAAAGGGCCATACTTTATTGCTTAAATATAATAATAATAATAAAATAAACTTTACCCAAACATTAATGGTCAAAGGCATTTTTTAATTGATTCTATTCAAATTTTAGTTCATTATGTCTATTCAAATTTTAGTTCATTAAGTTTAATTTATTAGGTTGATGGTAATTTTACGGAAGATGTGCATTTTACAACTCGGTAGAGGATTATGTTTAATTCATTAGGTTGATGGTAATTTTATAGAAGAGGTGCATTTTACAATCCATTAGGGAAGAGATCTATAACTCCTTCCATGCTCATCTTAGAGTTGACACCTACAATCCATTAGGGGAGAGATGTGTAACTCCTTCCATGCTCATCTTAGAGTTGACACGTATTCTTTATAAAAATAATAAAATATTATTAAAAATAACATGTGGGCTTAAATTGGATTACACGTGTCCTCAACATTTCCACTCTAAAAAGGGGTTTACACCTTGAGAGATTTGATCCCTCTTTATGCTTGGATCTGCTTTTAGATGGATCTATGTTGGTATTTAATGCATTTGAGATTCTAATCACAACAAGAGCGACAATGTCTCGACATTGCCACGTGTCGTTGCACTTTTTTTTTGTAAGTAGGAGAGAGATCATTGTATTAAAGATGAAAAAAAGTTACAAAACATGGCCCTTCTTTGCAGCCAAGCCTAACACTTGAGGCATTCTAAAACTGAGAAGATTTACATGATTATTTCAGCCCAAAAGTTTCCCCACAAACTTTCCAAAAATAACCCCAACAGAAAACGCCTTACAGCCGTACATACAGAGAATATATTAGTCCCCCTTCTACTACCCCTAATAAATCGACAACCAGTCGATAACCGGCCTATCTGCAAGACTAAACATAAAACTAACATTGACTGAAAAAACATAAAATAAACCCCTAGAAAAGCAAAGCCACCAGTATGATATATGTCGTAGGCACTAAAACAGGAGAGTCGTGCAGCCACCACCTCTAGAGCATGACGTAGGGGAGATCCCTCCTTTCAACCGCCTAGGGAGCCTCGGTCGTTGGACGTTCGCCCTAGTGCATGAGTGCGCAGGAGGGATCAGAACATCGAACCGCTTCAGGAGCAGGTCCACCTTGAAATTCTTCTACTTGAGGTTGGAGTCAACACTAGCCCGCCATTGCTCTAGCTGCCCCAGCGTGACTTCTTCTGCCTCCTTATCCTAGGTTGCCTGACCAATGAGGTTCTTCATGATCCAAAACAGAGCCACCGTCTTTTCGTATTGGCTTGCTCGCCCCACTAAGTGTCCTGGGTCAAGAATTTGGTCTTTAACCTTGCGGCGCTCCTCCTATAAGATTTCATTGTCAAATTTCGCTCACGAGTTCTGCTCAGACTCACTCACCTGCTATTGGATTTCCCTAAGAAGACCTAGTTCAAAAATCTGGGATTCCCACAGTGCATTGGTCTGAGCTCGAGTTCCTTGCCCCATTTCTTCCTGGTTCACCATGCGTTTACCCTTACCCTTACGACTGGTCAAGCTCATCCTACCTCGGCCTCTCAGATAATTCACAATGCTACAAGTCAGCCCGATACTTAATAGACCACGGTTAGAAACAGCAGCCATCACAAGCTCGTCATGGGAAACATCTAAGAGCCATAGCTCCCTAAATAGAAATTTCCCACCCCCTAACATCATTCCCTTACTGCAACTCATGATGGCCCAAGTTCCATCCACGCTATGATGATCATAAATCCAAAGCATGGCTCTCAGCTTACCACTATACGCATTCATTCTTTTGCCCTGATGAAAAGATGTTGAAAATAAGTTGGTGGAATGCGAAATTAAACCTCCAACATTCGTCACATGGCCACCCGCTCTCTTCCATCTCATCCACGTGCCCTTACAAGAGGTATGGGCCCACCCATTAAACTGATGGTTCTCGGGCATGATTGCCCCGCATGTCCTGGGACACGAAATTTGTGCACCTGGCGCATACCATCGTATCCGTCACCTCCCTCCAATCTCTGGCCTTGACACCTTGGCGGTTCTTCGTACTCTAGCTTGCCAACAGATTTTCCACCTTGTTCCCTTGGTGGCGAACGTGAGTGAATTTCGTTTCCATTCCTTCACGGAGAATTCCTTGTAGGGCTTCCACCCTTGCTTGAATACGCCATGACCGAGCCACCTTGAGGCTCTGCGAGCCATTTTGGAGTTTTATGGCCATTTGAATTGCCATTTTAGAGTCACCTTCAATAATACTAGGAAACCATCCCTCTTCTCTGAGCATGGTTATATCCTAGAGGAGACCTTCGATTTCTGCAGCATTGTTCGTCTCCCAACCAATGTAGCCAGAGATGAAACCCATCATCCTTCCTCTGTAGTCCCTGATGATAAATCCATACCCTGTCGGGCCTGGGTTAAATTTTGAAGCCCCATCAAAGTTTAGTTTAAAAACACACTTTGGTAGAAGCAGCCATTGGTTTGCACTTGGGATTTCCTTAGTTCGTCTGATTGTGTTGGGCGCCATTTGAGTTGTGCGGGACAACCCCCAATTCTGGAGTATGATTTTCTCAGAAGCGTTTGCGTCCCAGTCCAAATCATTCTAGGTCTCTGTCCTTATGGTTTCCTAGGCTTTGGTCAAAATTGCTTCCCAAACTTTTACGGTCGAATTTTGTTTTCCTTGGAAAGTTCTGAGGTTTCTTTCCCTCCAGACTTCCCATATCATGAAGTGGGGGAACAAGTCCCAGATGCGGTTCATAATGGAGTTAGAGAAAGGGTTGCAGGACCATTCATTGATTGTTCTATCCGGTGTTGTCGTATCCTATCAATTTTTTAGAAAATTTCTACCCCCATGTCCCAGATTGAGGATGTGAACATGTAGGAGTCCAGAAGATGGTTGGTTGTCTCATCTTCTCCTTCACACAAGCAACATCGGTAAGGCCCATCAACCCTCTTTTTATGAGGTTTTCATCGGTTAAAATTATGTTCTTCATTGCCAACCAGCTGAAATTTGCAATTTTGGGGAAGAGTTTTTTCTTCCAAATATTTTCCCATTTGTTTTACGTGGGTGATTCATTAGCATTAATCGGGATGGTGTAGGCTTATTTAATTGTGAAATACCCTAATGGGAAATACCCCCATCTAAGTTTATCATCCCCCTAATGAGTTCTGATCCTTTGGTTGTCCAGGGCTTCTAGCAGTCTGTCAACCTCTCCACCTGTTCCCAAGCGTTCCCACCAATATTTATCCACCCAAGTCCTAAAATCCTGGAATTCGGTCTGTGGTTTCCAGATGTCGCTTACCAAGGTCAGACCTTGGGTGAGGTATGCTTCCTTTATATTCTGGAATTCGTCCTCTTTCCCTAAGGGTGGGATTTGTTGCCATGAGTCCTCCCATATCTTGGTCGTTCGACCATACCTGACCTCCCAGAAGATGTGGGCCTAAACTAAGTCACTTCCCTACCAAGATGTGTGCCAAATGTGTGACCCTCGCTTATCTTCCGAGAACCATATCAGGCCATTTTTCTCCCATCCCTCCGCATATTTTGAGTGCCAAATTTCCACCCACGGTTCTTTATCCTGTGTGACCCATCTCCACCAGATCTTTGCTCCACTGACTCTACTTGGTTTCTTCGGGTCTCTTAGTCCAAGGCCCCCTCGGGGTTTTGGTGTGCAGATCATGTCCCTGCTGACCAAGGGCCATTTCCTCTTGTCAGTGTTACCGCTCCACAAAAACTCCCTTTGAATGCACTGAAATTCCTTAAGAATCGTCTTCAGGGCCGCCAAGGCGGATAGAAGGTAAGAAGGCATTGCTTGGAGGACCGACTTTACCAGGACCAGCCTACTTGTGAAATTGAGAGGCCTTAGAGTCCAATTTGTCAGGCATTTTTTCATATTATCCAAGAGCTATCTCCACTAGCCTTTTTTTGCTAGGCTTGTCACCAAGGGTGTGCCCAGGTATTTGGATGGAAGGGAGCTCTCCTGGAAGCCCAGGATCCTACATATATTTCTTTGGGAAACCCTTGGAGTATTGAATAAAAAGACTTGAGATTTATGGGCATCAATCTCTAGGCCCAATGCTGAGCCAAAATCTGAAAGACATTTCTTGAATTGTCGAGCTTCTTGGATTTAAGGGTAGTCTGTAAGCATCGTATCAGCGACAAATTGTTGGTGAGTATGCTTCACCGCTTTAGTGTGGACTTTAAGCCCTCTTAATTCATCATTCTCTCTTGTGTGCACCATAGACCTCCCCAAACCCTTCGCCATTAGGATAAAAAGGAAAGGAGATAGGGGGTCCCCCTGCCTCATTCCCCTTGAAGGTTGGAAGGTACCTGATGGGACCCCATTAATCAGGATGGAGTAGAAAGTAGAAGTTGTCAGGTGCATTATCCCTTCAATCCATTCTGCCCAAAATCCAAAAGCTTCAAGCATACACCTCATAAAGTACCAATTGATCTTATCATAGGCCTTGGCTATGTCTAGCTTGATCAACATTTCTTGCATTTTTTGCGATATTATAGAGTGGAGTAATTCATGCACCAGGATGATTCCATCCGTTATCTTTCTTCCCTCAACAAAACCTGATTGCTCAGGAGAGAAAAGCCCTGGTAACAATGGTTTAAGACGATTTCCTATGACCTTAGTAGTGATTTTATAAATCACATTGCATAGTTTGATGGGTCTGAATTTATCCCAGGAGTTCGCTCCTTCACATTTTTGGATTAGAGTAATGAAGGTCGCATTGAGCGCTAGAAGCAATCTCTTAGTTGACCTTAAGTCTTCCACAATTTTCCAAACCTCCATTTTTATGAGGTCCATGAAGTGGTGAAAAAAAAAATCGTGAATCCATCAGGGCCCGGGGCTCTCCCTTCCCTCATTTGAAACACTACCTCCTCCACTTCATAGAGGGTTATGGGTTTCATCAGAAGATCATTTTGCTCAGAGTAGACTAAAGAAGGGATGACCCTGGTAATTTGATCAATATCAGTACTTCTCTTTGGTCTTGGATTTGACATAATTTATGCAAAGAAATTATTTAAGGTCGCCTCTATTTCTTCCCTAGATTCCACCCATTCCCCTCCCATGGTTTTTAAAGAGTAGAATTTGTTTTGCATCTTATTCTGCACCATAGAGAGATGAAAGAAAGTTGTATTCCTTTCCCCCTCTTTTAGCCAATGGTTTCTAGATTTTTGCTTCCAGAAGACTTCTTATTTCTTTTCCCATTCCTATAGTCTTGCGCGGAGCCTTTGTTCTTCTTCCCACAGGTCTTGAGTGTATCCATCTGTCAACCCTATTGATTGAATCTCCTGGATACACAGCTCCAAGGTTCTTTTATCAGCAAAATTGTTGTTGAATTCCTCCCTGTACCATATTTTTATTCTAGCTTTCAGGGCCTTCAAATTATGTTGAAACTTTTACATACTCAGGCCTCCTTCTTCACTCAGCTCTTCCCACCAAGTGTTAATCTTTTCGTCAAAACCTGGGTGGTCTAACCAGAATTGTTCCAATATGAACGACATTTTGAATTGGGATCCCAACCCACTCCACATTAACTCTATGGGCCAGTGGTCCAAGCCAGCTCCTAGGAGGGTAGCTGAATGGATTTCACTTCCTAAATCCATGACCAACTCTGATACTGAGAACCTATCAATCCTGGAAGCTATATGATTTCCCCCCGCTCTTTTATTATTCCATGTGAACCATCCTTCTCTTGGAATGATGTCAACCAAAGCCAGGTCCTCAATGGTATCCCGAAAAACCTCACACTCTTCCTCTAGCCTTCGATGACCACCTTTCTTCTCCTACAAGGACGTAATAAGATTAAAGTCCCCTCCCACAACCCAGTGTCCATTGGGACTATGCTTGTTGACCTTTCAAAGGGCTGTGAGGAAATCTCTTTTTTGCCCTAGATTGTGCGGGTCATAAACATTCGTGATCATGCCTTCCACCAGGAAACCAATCACTTTAAAGTCCACAGATAAGAGACATCTTCTACCCTAGAAGCCTCCTAGGGACACCCTAGCAGGATCCCACATGATCCCCAGGCCTCCCACAAAGCCTCTAGCATCGATTCCTATTCCCTCACTCCCCTTCCATATTTTCTTGCTAACCTCCTCTATTCTCTTTATCGAGCACTTTGTTTCCTGAAGGAAAACAATTTTTGGGTTTTGTCTCTTGATCTTCTTACTTAGATTTTGTACCTTCCGTGGGTTATTTAGGCCCCAAATATTCCATGATAAGATCTTCATTAGGGAACTAAAGGCCGCTTTTATCATTGGGTATTGTCCCGATTCTACTAACTTCTTGCCCGCTTCTACAACTCTTTGCTTATTCGATTTTCTCCCAGCCTTCTTGGCAGGTTCTTCGAATTTCGTTTTTGTCTCCTTATGATCTCCCGAGCTTATCCCCAGTTGCTTTGAGACTAGGGCCCGAAGAATGGTCTCCTTTAGAAGTATTACTTGCTCTTGTGGAACATAGCCTTTCTCTACATCTGCACAAGCCTTATCAATCCCTTCCCAATGTCCATATCCTCTGCTTCATCTCCTATCTCTCGATCTTCTTCAGTCTGCTTTCCTTGAGTCAATTCCTCTTCCAGATGACCACTCTATTCCAACGTCGTCTGGGGTGTTTTGTTCCGTTGCTCCTCCTTTGTCTTTTTCCCTTCATTAGCTTATGTGATGTCTTCCACGATATCTTCTAGGATTTCAAATTTCTTTGAGACTGTTGGTTTCATGTGGATGTCTTGACTCTCCTGCCTTCTGCCTCCTCTTTTATGGGATGGGACCTTTGTGAAACACTTATCCTCATGTTCTTCCTCCTTTGTTGCCCCATCGTCCTTTGGGTTATTCATAGGTCAATCCCTGAATAGATGCCCATATTCATGGCACCTTCGGCATCGAAAGGGGATCTGCTCATAGTTTAGGTTTTGGAGCCAGTCCTCATCATCCCATGACATTCAGATTGCTTATGGCAATTCTTTTGATAGATCCATGTAAATGCATATCCTTGCTTATGCCATGTACCTTTGAGATATGGTTTGTTCTGATAGCTTTACGAATTTCCCCAGGGTATTCCCTAGATCTTCCAAAATCTATGAATCCCAGTACTTACCTGGCAAGGAATACAATCTGATCCATACAGGAGCCACCTTCATATCCTCCTTATCTAGACAAAACTTCTCCTTCCAAGGTCTTAAGAAAAGGCCAGCAGAGTAGAAAAAGTACGGCCCTCCATCCAAGATCCTATTATGATCTTCCAAATTTTGGAGGAAAATGTTGAAAAAACCTTTTGATCCCAGTTGGAGATCATAGTGCCCCTTTGGTTTCCATGTTGTATTCATCCACCATACCAAGGCTCTTTTCGACGGCTGAAGACCCACAAACTTCCCTATAAGCGCATGATCTTGCATGAATTTGACATTTTCCCAGATCTTAGACGATTTAACCTACATGGTTGGAATCAGGGTCGTTTTAGGCATGCACTGCCCTGGTTTCCTAAACATTGGTTTCTCTACCTTATTCATATCCATACCAATCGGGATATCTCTGATCTTTAGTTCGGCTGGTTCAGGGGATCGGAAGGCTCCCATGCCTCCCCCACTGCCCTCTTCTATTCTTCTGTCAGGCCTCCCTCCTCCCGAAAACCCCACTCACACCTTCCTCCTCTGAGTTCTCCATCTGCCAAAACCCTCGTTGTCTCCTAGTTTTTCCGACACTTACATTTACCAACCCTCGACCCTAAACTTTGTGAATCTTATCTGTGTGAAGTTTTAAGATTCATGTGTCGTTGCACCTTAACTTGATAGTAAATTAGCAATTTTATAGTAATGAGGATTTTCAATGGACCGACAAAAAGATTTCAACATTCATTTTGTCTAAATTTTATTTTATTTTACCAATCAACATTTATTTCTCTCTAATGCTTGATAAAAAAAATATTTTATCAATCAACATTCATTTCAAATTATTTTATTGATCAAGTTTCGTTTTCATAAGAGGCTCCAATTTTCCATTCGCGTCTCCATCCTTTTTAGTGATGAATAAATATGCATTATGATTCTTCCATTATTTCTAAGAACTTCATATAATTTACATGAAAAAAATATGTTGCACAAACACAAATATAAATGGATATACATAAATGTTGTAATTAAATAAATGAATTTAGAACTTTGGTTTTTAATTTCTCAATACTTATTATGTAAATTCAGTGTAGAAATTAATGGATTTCAACATTTTATACATCCGACGTAGAAATGAGTGGATCTCGATACGTCGGGGTAAATCTATCTATGAATTAAAATCAATTGTTCTCTTTATGTTTTTGATGGGATTTTAGGGCTAGATAGTTGGGTTTGACTTAAGAATTTGCACTGTTATTTTGTAACGACTTGAACATAACCTACAGAATAAAACATTTCAAAGTGAAATTTGTTGTGGTTTAATGGACACCTAAACCGGGAATTTTAGTCAAGCAGTTTGGGCTCATCATAATCTTCTATGAAAGCATTTCAAAACATCAGCCTCAAACTGGTAAAGTATAAACAAGAACTAATATTTGAGCATTTTAACTAATTTACGGTATTAATTAATTTACCATTTTGTGATTAGGTTTTAGTTTGCAGGTTGTGAACCCATGCTAGTATGTATTGCATGCTCCAATTCCTATATACAGGAGTCCCACACAACATAACATAAAATTGTAATAGATATCTTTCTAAGTCTATATTTATGTTGAACTCTAACGTCGCTTTTAAACAACTTAAAAATATTTGCACACCATCACCATCAACATAACATGTCAAATTTATTGATATGGTAGCACGCACACATATATATATATATATACACGCAACTTCACTACAAAAGCCTTTTACAATTCCTTAAAGAGAATTTTCCAATTCCCAACCCACATACCATCAGAGCTTTATTAGAAATGAAAGGGTGGGCCATGTTCACAAAGTGCATTATTTCCATTATTATTCACAATGTTACAATTATCACATCATGTCAGATTTATTACTTTGGTGGCCAGTGGCCATAATCGAAAGACAAGGGCACTATAACCAATAGAAACAAAAAATATCACTTGATATATTATTATTATTATTATTATATATATATCCATCAAACGAGGGCTTAAATTTGGTTTCTCCTGCATAAATCCCTGACTAATATAAAACTCAAGGGTAAACAATATGTCTCCTAGTTTGAAATATAAAACCTATCTACAAGTACACTAGCCCTAACCTGACTGAAAAGTTTGGCCTTTAAATCTCATGGATACTTAACTCGGTCTAGTTTTGTCCCTTCAATAGTAAACATCAGATACACTATAATCGCAGTTATATATATTAAAATCCAAGGGCTTACTTATCCTCCAAAACTTGAAAGAAACACAAGTAGTAATTCTATAGCTACTAAGAATATTACAAGATCTCATGTATTCAACTGGACTAGGACTCTCGTTTAATAAACCCCCACATTACAAACAGTGACAACTTATATATTATTGCTATAATGGATGATATGAGAAGATACGAACCCGCTTGGGTTCAATGTGGTGGGTCCGAGGGCTCCTATTATTAAACCACTTGATGATGTAATAAAGGAGGTTCTAGTACTGAAAAAATTCAAGGGAAAATTCTCGTAAATCAAATGTACCTCGAAATAAAGGCTTGATAGTTTCGGGAAACATAAAAGAATAAAAAGAACAACAAGAAGTTGATATGGGGAAGAATCCCTAGGCTTTATCTCTGGTTTCCAATGCAACCCCACCATTAAAACCAATTTGCAATAAATTATATCTGTAATATTGCTTATGTTTATCCGCAACTGGGTTCGGGCACCAAAGCCCAAGGTAGACATCAGCAAAACAAACCAATAAAATAACAAATAAATAATTTATTTTAAAAAAAAAACAAGATTGTTATGTTAAAGTATAGGTTTTTGGCAAATATTATTTATACAAAACAAACCACTAGAGTTGAGTGAGTACTATATATCCTATGTAGGGAACATAATAATGAAAAAAAAACTAGCAGCATGTGAGGAGAAGTTCCCCATAATTGTCATAAGCAATAGTCTGTACTTTTTCCATCAAAATAATATATCAAGAATCTATCTCAAAGGCCCATCGTTGCAAGAAATTCAAGTTGCCATCCATAATATGACATATAGGTCCCAGAACGGTACAATCTTTTGCATCTCCATTCGGTTCATGTATGGATATCTTCCCAACTATCGTTGCTCAGCTAGAAGCCATGATTCTAAGAATATGACGACTACATTGGACCAAAGCAATGACATATTGAATTACATGACTAGCTTGGATTTGGTTAATGAAGTATTTTAGAGAGTCACCAAGCAATTCATAAAACACTTCACATTGAGTTGCTTGCTTTCCATGAACCAAAATGTGGATGTAAAGCTCCAAAACCTTCCAAACTCTAACAAATTCCTTCCCCCTATTTGTGTCATGAATGGCCTATTGTATGTGAGATAAGAAAGGAAGATTGAACTATCATCACCATAACATGAGGAAAATGTTTATTGTTTGTGGTTCTACAAACCTATGTATATCAGTTTTGGATGTCAAATCTATCAGTAGATACAAAATTGGAATTCTTCATCTTTTCTAATTACAAAGGAATCATAACTTGAAGTCACTGGACTATAGATCATTCTTAAAAAAAAAGATGTCCAGGAAAAATCATGTAAAGAACAAATAGTGTGCATTCTCTTCTTTCTTTTGTAATTGTGTTAGAGCATCGGTTGTGGTTCAATTCTATTGTGCAAGAAATAATATTATGTCCAATGTGCAAAATGTAAAGTATTGAGGAATCACACATGAGGTACCAAAGCTATGTGAGGCCAGAGGCGAGCATGATCCTCCCAAAACCGAGGAGAAGAGATAATGATGCAAGGGTCTCTCCTCCCTTGCACAAGGATCATGCAACTGGTTATGAACAACCAAGCAAACTCTCGTTCATAATAAAACATGCAACAAGGATACATAGGCTTAAGTGTCCTTTTCCCATTAATTCCAATATAAACCTTCAACATTAAATCTCACTAATGTTATTACGAATGTAATCTCTGTAGTCTTGTTTTATTAGTGAGTTTCAACTTTTCCTCGGCTTGTTCCTCACATTTGCACAGTACAAAAATACTTTGTAACCTATAGAACCCTTCAATCTCTTCCACACACAGTCGACTCATCATATTCAACCACACAAATTTCTCCTTCTAATTATATATTTTTGAGATAACAAATCATCCATTTAGAAACGGTTAATACACAACTCTAGTTCATGCTTCACAAAAGACATAGAACTCTGTAGAGGCTTTATTCACACATCACACAGATGGTAGAGTTCACAACAGATAAACCATTGATACACATAAATCGAGAATTTTTCTTGTTCATTAACAAAACAAAATCTATATCAGCATAATAATTCTACCCCTACTCTCAATGGCCTGATACAACATTTCCTGGCCATTTTTTTGCTTCTCCTAGACCTCTCAAGTCCTTCTATTTTACGAGAGGTCAAACCTTTCTTTGCCCCTCGACTTACATGTTTATACAAGGCAAATTACTGCAAGCTTTCCTAACAAAATCATCCTAAAAAACCAATAACTAACTTCTAAAAATAACATTCTAACTTATGACTCATGAGCAGTTTGCTATATTCCAACAATTTGTTCCTATCTACCCTACTAACCTTATCGAGTCTTTCCTCAATAGTTAGTCAAATTACTCTGACTTAGCCCTACTTAGAACCTTCTAATTCCTACCCGTAGACTTTAACAATTTAGTACAAATATATTACAACATAACCCTTCTTGGGCAATGGTCAAGACCCTAAGATCTGATTTACAATTCAGGTGGCCTTAGTGAGCAAATGCTCTTGCATCAAACTCCTAAGGTAGAAAATATTATGACCTCCAGGTCATATGCACTCAATGTCCATCTGCCTAGATCCCAAACTTTATGTTGTAACTCTCCATTGCCTTTGCTATCATCACACTTCGTTGTTGATCTTAGTTTATGAGGCTTCCATATCTTACTATGCAATCTACCATTGCATTCACCTATAACATTCTTTTTAGTCAATGCACTTAAACAACTGGCCTTCTTCTCCTATCTTTTGTACATTCTCTTGGAAGGTTTCAACACAAGTCTCCATAACTCTTCAATCTCCTTATCCAGATCATTTTACAATTGATAAATATCACTCCATTGTGACTGGATCTGCTCTTTGGTATGAATATTATAGCTCTTCACCCAATCCTCCTTCTCATGCTTCTTCTCATAAACATATAAGATTTGAAAATATATTTTCCACTGAAATCCTACGAAATTTATGCTTTATGTTTTCATTTCAACTTCATCTCCTATCTTAGCAATCTTGTGTTGCTTGAGATTTCTCACCTTTCCCACTTCATACATCATTTCCTATTTCAAATGACTCTTCTCAATTTATGTTTCCTTATTGCTCTTCAAGACAACCTTCTGTTTAACAGCTCCATACTGTAACAACATAACTCCATCTTCATTATGAGACACCAGGGCCTCATTCTTCTTCACTTTAGCTTGGTCTTCAAAGACAATTTTTTGTATTAAATTCACTTCACACTTTCATGTGTATGCACATAGATTTTCATCGAAATTATCCCAATAATCAAGCACAAAAATCTTCACTATGTTTTCTATGTATACTAACATCCTTGACAACTTGGTTTTCATGTTTGACACCCAAGACAACCACTTCATTCTTATTCAGCTCTGATTTTACAGTCTGAATATGTACTCTCGGATTCTCTAGTCTCCTTTCTAAAAGACTTAACTCATGGCTAAACTTGCCATCTCATCTAGAATTTCTCCCAAGAAAAAAGAAATCCTCGCTACCTTCACTCTCTGCAAAAACTGTTAGCAGTTGTTCTTTATCCTGACTGTCTTCAAGATTAATAGTCCATAATGACTGTCCATTCTCCACGAAGCCTTTTGTAACAACAATCAATAACTACTTTTCTTTGAAACCAACCTTAAATGTCTGTCCAATACTTGCAAAATTTTCTACAGCAGTGATTAGTATTTGATCTTCCTCCATCACAAGATTATGTGAATCTCCTTCTTCCCTCTTTTGAAAATCCAAATATTTGTTTTTTTTCTTCGGTGACAACATTTGACAATTTCCCTTCTTCAGCATATCCTTCATTCACACACAAGTAATTAGAATTAAAACCTTGAGACTCTAAAGTCTCCTTGGATGATTCCATCATCAATTCTTTTGGTTGACTTTCATTGGTAGAATACATCATAAGACCCTCCATTATTTTTATGTCAACTTCATTAGTTTTCTTGAGAAAACTCTCTTATTAATGTTCATGTGAAAGAATCCCCTACTTCTTTATCAATATTTGATCAAGCTCAACTTTCTTAAGCTCTTTATCCTTCCTCCAAGTCAATGATTGTTGTCTTTGTTTCTGTTGCAATGCATAATATTTCACTTCTTCTTCTTCATCGTACATCCAAAATATTGGTCTTTATTACTGTCTTGAATCAACTTCACTATCTTACTAAGCCCTACCTTGATCTCAGTAAATTCCTTGTCAAACCACTTCCTCTTTTGTTGTCTCAAACATCAAATCTCTACATTGGTTTTCATCCTCCAAAGGATCTAGGAAACCATTAACTAGGCTCATATCTTCATCATCATATCTCACATTAAGACTCTACCCAGATTCACCTAAGTAACCCTCTTCTCCAGCACATATCTTATGCTACAACTCAACTCTTCTGAGTTCTTCCTTTAACTGAGCACTTGTTTCATGTCTCAGCCTACTTTGCAATAACCTCCACTTGACTCTTTTCTTTTGAAGAATCCAACCATATCTTTGGTCTTCCATACTCCTCTGTATGGATTCTCTCATCACCTCCAACTATACTTTTATCTCAATTAATTCCCTATCAATTTTATCCTCACTTGATTTTTTATAGCCTTTCCTTAAACCTTTACTATGACCATCAGTGGTCATAATCTTCTTTCCTCCATGAGCTTCTCTTTTCCCATCATGAGCTACAAATAACCCTTAAACCTCATATCTTCCATCATATCTCACATTAAAACTCTACTCAGATTCACCTAAGTAACCCTATTCTCCAGCACATATCTTATGCTACAACTCAACTCTTCTGAGTTCTTCCTTTAACTGAGCACTTGTTTCATGTCTCAGCCTACTCTGCAATAACCTCCACTTGACTCTTTTCTTCTGAAGAATCCAACCATATCTTTGGTCTTGCATATTCCTCTGTATGGATTCTCTCATCACCTCCAACTATACTTTTATCTCAACTAATTCCCTATCAATTTTATCCTCACTTGATTTTTTATAGCCTTTCCTTAAACCTTTACTATGACCATCAGTGGCCATAATCTTCTTTCCTCCATGAGCTTCTCTTTTCCCATCATGAGCTGCAAATAACCCATCTTCACAAGCTAACTCTGCCAACCTATCTTCAGATGCCATGCTAAACTCTTCCATGCTTAGTCTTCCACTGACATCTCCACTAAATTCCGTCTTTTGATTGTGACTTCTCTCTGAACCTTTAAGATAACCATCAATGGTAATATCCTCTTCCTTCCTCTGTGGAATCATCCTGGTCCACTTGTGAGATGCAACAACCCTCTTCTATATTTGTAACAAGTCTATTACTTGTCACCAGTACCAAGTCATCTTCTTGGTAACTCTTCTTCTTCTTCTTGGTTCCTCACACAGAACTTCCTCTTGAGCACTCCTCCTCTTCAACTTCCAAAGTTGATAGGTTGTTGCTTTTCCAATTGCTCACTTTTCTTGGAGAACTATGTGTATTCTCCCTTCTTCAATAATTTACCATGTTGTCTGGTGTAGTCACAGACCTCTTTACTCTGTCTTATCCACTAAGAATCCCCTTATGGCTTTGTTAACACAAAAAATTGTTCACCGAGCTCTCTATGGTCCAAACCACAATCATACATCATATTCCTAACATTATTTCCTCCATTTTGACCTTCACAACTAAAATTACACTAAATATGGTCCAAAACATTATTATTCATTCCCCGTAAACGAAGGGAAGTTGAGCATTTATTGTGATTTATCCCCACTCTCTCCAAAAAGGACCAAAAAACCCTAAAAATGAGAAAGGGTAAAAAACCATAGATAAATGCCATGCACAATAAAATACCATGGGTAAAAAAAACTTGGACCATCCTATAAATACATTATGACGGTCTCCCCAAAAACACTTTTAGTCACACTTTTGAACTTTTGGTATCCATTCAGCCACTCTTGAGCCTTTTGTCATTATCATTAACACTTTGCCATATCATTCCCATGGTGTATGTTGAGATTTCTCCACACCCATTTGGATCCATTCCCCCTGTTTGACAACCACTATTGAAGTAGACTGGAGACCCAAAACGTGGAGTCACGAGACCATTTCCTTGGATAGCTGTAGTGGCCCACTTCAAAGAAAGGTATGCCTACTCTCATTATTTGTTGTTTGTTGGAAAATAAAATTATAATTATAAAAAATATTTCCATTCTTGCTTATTGTCAGTTATTCTTATAAGTCTAGGTTGAAAGACACTTCACACCATTGAACTATACCATATGATATGGTTGATCTAGGGTAGGTGCTTTTGCACGTAGTAGGGGAAAAATCCCCACTACATTTTTGGCGACTCCACTCGGTTGATCCTTCCAAAGCTTTGTTTTTGCAGGTGTTTCTACTAGTTTGTTATCCTTAGGTACCTTCATTCGTCACTGATCTGACCCCTCATGGCACATTCGAATCAATCTTGCCTAAGTGCGTGCCCCCCCGACCCAAGTCGACATCCTTTTTTCAAAAAAATCGCAGTTCCGACTAAATCACACTTATTTAGTAGAAAGTTACAACTAGTTCGCACCTTTTTTCCCAATAAGCGCGACCCAGGTTGTGACTTTCGTCCCGATAAGTTCAACCTGGACCAAAACTCCAGATCGCACTTGTCTCAGTGCTCGTAGCAACCCTGGTCGCTACTATGACTAGTTTTGTGTGTCCTGTTGTGCATAAACCCCTATTTTGTGCGACCTAAGACTTTCGACTGTTTTTCTGTCCTGATAGCGCCTGTTTCACAGTTTTCTGTGACCTCGATCGCACATGTTTTGACAATAGGTAGGACCTGCAGTTTTTCAGTCATTTTTTTTTTTGAGATCCTTGCTCCAGACCCCCTCTCTTTGTTCTACCCCTTCCAGGCCTATTTCTATCCATATCTGGTCCATTGCAATCCCTTGGTTGATTTTGTGGTTGTATTTGCCTTATATGTGAGCCCCTTGACCCCTTGTGTGTTTCCTACATCCTAATAAGTTCCTTATGCACTCATTTACTTATGTATATTTTATTTTCTGGAAGAATTATTTGTGATTTTACATGATATTTACTGTCATTTACTGTTATTTATCTGCATTTTTTGCTTCTTTGTCATGAGATCGTTGGGGTTTATACACATCACATGTGCACACATCTCACACCCTAAAGTTAAACACTTGGTTCATGACCCCAAGCTAGCCTAAAAAATTAACTTAATTCAACCAACATTGTAACCTCATTCGAGGGCCAAAACAGTCTTGTAGCTAAGTTAGGACATTGGGGATAAGCGTCCAAATAACACCCCTTTGTCACTCACATTTGAGACATAGTTGTTGTCCATCAGGGGACCAAAATCCTATTGTACTTGTCGACACGGTCACGACTAGTGTGTTAGAGGCCCCCCCGCTCTACTGGAGTAAGCCACAACGAAGGGGTTCTGTAAGTCTGGATGGAATATCGCACTCCATTCTGTACCGAAGGCTAACCATTCATAGTCCTACTTGTGCATGCTGGAGTATACCGGGTGTCGAGGGCCAAAGGTTTGAAGTGCCAGTAAACCACTACAGACATGTCATGAACAAGGTAGCCTAGTTGTCATTCTATCTAGGGCTCTTTTACCTGAGGTCCCTCTCAGTAGTGGGATTCTCTTAGCATATTGTTCTTCCATTTCGTATTGTTTGACTCGGATTTCATCACCCTACAAAGGATACGATTTGGGAGGGGATTCCAACTTGTAGCTAGGATTTTGCTTGCACTCATACCCCATAGGTTAGTGCGTCATTTTATTTCTAGTTAGTGCTTCTTGTTGGATTTCTGGCCATTGTGTTGTAGACTCGCCTGCTATAACATGTTGTTGTAGTTCAGTTTTAGAGCTTGCTTTTTGGCCTGTGAGTCACCCTTTGTACGCTCTCCTTCTGCACACTTGGTTGTAGTTGGATTTTTGAGCCTACATTTGACACTCTTACGCTTACATTCATTACACAACACACCACCACGTCATCATTGCTCCACCATGCTACTCAGATAGGCTTAGGGGTCATACCCCTTAGTTCGATTCCTTGAACCGTCACCATCAAATCCATATTTGACGTCATTCACCACCTTCAGATCCATATACTGCCTTCAATTCTGATTTAAATTCCTATCAATCCGAACCTACCTTATTCACCACCCCATCTAGCCCCATGGTTGGTGCACCTCCAAACCCCTTTAAGGGGGGGATTGTTGATAGCAGGATTATGTTCGGTCCACCCATCATTCCAGGTATCCCTTTAACTGGACCGACAAGTCCTGGTCATAGTGGGCCCTTTTCCACTGCACACACTGCTATTAGTGGGCTACCCATTAGTGGTGGCCCCACTCCAACCACCGTGGTTCCTACCATACCACCATTCATGCATGGGGGCAGTGGCCCTTCCACTTCTATTTCGGGTATTACTACCACCCCAGTGACTACTCCTATTGTCAGAAGTCAACCTTACCCACTCCCATTTACCCATGGCAACTATATTCTTGCTGGCGTCGACACCATTATTGGCCCTTCTCGCTCCATTCTCGGTTCTAGTCTACCTTTCATGGCTAGTCTCAACCTTCCTGATTTGGAACGGTTGACCAACAACCCCATTCGTCATAACCCATTATGGCCTTCCATGCCTACCAAACTCCCTTCAGACATCCCTAAGTATGAGGGAAAGGCGGGATAAGACCCCCAAAACCATATTATGTCATTCCACTTATGGTGTTCATCCAACAACATAGTGGATTATTCTATCCGATTGTGGATATTCCAACGCACACTCACAAGTGTTGCAGCTAAATGTTATATCGAACTTCCTCATGCCACCTACCCAAACTTTTCCTCGTTAGCCTCGATGTTTCTCTAGTACTTCTAGTTACCCATTCGATATGATGAGGGTGTGGAAATTCTATTATCCTGTAGACAAAACACAACTACCCATATCACGGATCATATCCATGAGTGGCGTCATCATCGTAGCTTGTGTAAGATCCAATTACATGATAGGATTTTCCTAGATTGGTTTCTTAAAACCTTACTCTCCCCCATCGCCAAGGACGTTCCATTTGAGTTCCCACAAACCGAGGAGGAAGCCTTCCTAAAGGAATAATAGTTTGATCTCATCTACGCCTAATCGGGTTAACCACCTGTATGCCATTATACCTAATACTCCTTGTGCTCACTCCTCACGTTGAGATACGCCAGGGGCATCCCATGTTGCTAATGGAGTAATCAACTCTATTACTCAACATCCCCACTTTTACACTACCTCTCCTTTGATGCCACCCCATTCTAGTAACACCCCTAGTGTTTCCCAATAAGGTTACACCCCATATTTTTCATGCGTAACAGTTTAGTCTGGAGCCACACCTTTTTATTCACTTCCTGCACCAGTTCCTCACATTCACAGACCAAATTGCTCGGAATACTCATGTAATGGCCAAACGATTGGATTTGCATCCCCCCAGTTGCTCCTGCCTATGGCCCATCACCTGTGCATCCTAATCCTGCTCCAGCCTCGACTCCTCCTACTCCTCAAGGACATATCTACGCACATCAGAACCTCCGTAATCAACTCGCCCCCAAAAACCAATAAGGGCAGGGAAGACGACAGAGAGGTAGGAATCGGGGAAACAACCAACCTCAAGGAGGTGGCCAACAACCCAACCCTCTGAACAATAACGAATCCAACCCCCCTGCACAGAATCCCCAGCTTCCCCCTAGACCTAGGAAGATCCCACAGTTATAGACTAACCATCTGTGTGCCATTTGTAACACTTACGGCCATTATACACATCAGTGTCCTCACATGAATCACGTTCGCCACTCTAAACTAATAATCAATGCGACCCCAACGCGACTACTCTGACTTAGCCAAAACCTACACCACTAGGTCCTTCACCTATGGTTCTACAAAACCCCCAACCAAATCAAGGAATGGTTGCAACCCAACCCTTGGTACCACAAACCCCTGCATCCACTTCTGCGGGTCCACTCGTTGATCCCGTGTCCATCACCGTATGACATTATCATCTGATATCAACTTACAAACTCGATGAAACCAGTATGGCTCCACCACAAAAACCATTAACCCCTTTGCGACATCTACCTCCACCACTCCAAATATGTCTTTGCATTTATCAAGACCCCCCATGGATGGGACTACCAAAGTCCCGCAGTTACCTTTCTGTCGCGTCATGAGCAACGCCATTGCTAGACCCATGCCTAACTATAATATAGTTGATGACTTGGCCCAATCTCCCTCACCCATGTCTGCTCTAGAAGTTCTCAAAACTTGTCCTTCGTAATGCAAAGCATTGTTATCTGCGTTAGTGTCGTCGATCCCTCTAACTCTAGGTTGATTACCTTTGACCTGGATTAAGGAAAACCCCGGTGCCATCATCCGTCGCCTTCCAGGTTCCAGTCACGATTCATAATTTGGTTATTCATCGATGCATCATTGATGAAGGGGCATCCACCTATGTCATGTCAACGTTTGTTTGGCAGAAACTCGGATCCCCAACCCTTCAACCTTCTTCCACCACACTTCTCGCCTATGATGGTCATGCTTCTCAACCCTAGGGTGTCCTCACAAATGTTCTTGTTGAGTTAGTCGACAAAACATTGTTGATTGACATCAAGGTTGTCAACGCCCAACTCGATTATAATTTTCTCTTAGGACATAGTTATATGTATGTAATGCGAGTTGTTGCCTCTACATTCTTTCGACTCCTGATGTTCCCCCATGATGGGAATAACGTGACCATCGACCAACTGATGTATTATGATCCAAGGGAACCGTCCACACCGAAACACGTCCTCCCTACTATCAACACTACTATAGACAATGTGTCCATACCCTCCCTGTCTACTGTTGGCCCAGGATTATTTGCCAACACTCTGACAGACACCTTTTTATCAACACTACTATAGACAATGTGTCCATACCCTCCCTGTCTACTGTTGGCCTAGGATTATTTGCCAACACTATGACAGACACCTTTTTGTCCTTACCGCCTCTGCCTTTGCCGACTGATATATCATATTTGTGCACTATCACATTCAGTAGCATTCCTACCTCCTCGCAACCTCAGTTGCAACCTCAACCATAGACCTTGGGGAATTATTGGGGTTCATTCTTTCTCCACATTATTCCCTTCCTCTTTCCACCTTCTGGAATCATGGGTAAACTCCTCATGGCTACTGTCAACCTGCCTGGTTTTACTTTGGGTATTCTTGTGTGGTACCTGGACCCACTGACCCCTCCCCCAACTCCCCATATCATGTTGAATCCTGCCCAATCTATTAAGACGATGTCACACCCACCTCCTGATACAAAAACTACTGATTCTATCTCTACTATTTGTCCCCCTCCTTCCATGAAGATTGGGGGCAAGACGTCCAAAGCTACGACAGAACCACGCCCTCCTCCTAAATGTGCTTTAGGAAATTTCCAAGGCCATGCAACACGGAACTGTCTTGATTTTCCTATCCTTCACACCCACATGTGCACTGTAGTGAAGACTAACGATGCTCCAGTTGTCAATGTGCCAACCATACTTGTGGTTAAGAACAAATCGCTCTGAACCAACCATCCATGTGTAGTTTGTGGCCTATATGGTCATTATTCACACCATTTCCTAAACTTGCATGAGTATCGTTCGCTCCTTAGTGACCTTCGCAAGCACTCTCGTGAGTTTGAAATCACTGTCTTTGAGGAGATCCACCCTCCAACCTCTTCCTTGGATACCACTACCAACATTTACACAATCTCTAGCTCCAGTAGTCCTCCCCCCTCCTTAGCCGTAAAAGAACCATATGATCTATCCATGCTAATTTCACAACGACGAGGAGATTCTTAAAGCTCTTTCGACTTCTGGATATCCTTGGGATTATATGCACCATCACTCCTTTTTCATCCCCGGTGAGCCTTCTTCATCGTCGGACCAATTCTTTGTCGAAGCGAAAGATTTCATTCGCAGAAGTGTCGACTAGTTTAAAAACCCAATTTCGACACCTAATGCCTTTGAAGAAGGTAACATGGCTAACATTTCACCAAAAATTAAGGTCAATATATCAACCACACCCGGGATAGTTGAATTTATTACACTTGGAGCATCTTACTCCCCTGAAGAAGTCACTTCATACAAAACACTTTTTCAGGAGTTTCGTGATATTTTCGCTTGGTCATATACCGAGATGCATGGGCTTGATCCATCCATCGTTGAACATCGTATCAACACCTGGCCTGATGTTGCCCTTGTCCGCTAAAAGCAACGACCCATTCACCTGTCAAAGGCCCCTACCAACAAAGCTAAGGTTGAGAAACTGCGACAAGTAGGTTTCGTATACCGCATCGCGTATACCACTTGGGTTTCCAATCCTATTCTTGTCAATAAAAAATAGGGTACCATTCGCATCTGTACTGACTTCCATGACTTGAATTTGGCATGTCCCAAAGACAACTTCCCCACTCCATTCATTGACTAGATCATTGTCGCTTGCACCGGCCATGAAGTCTTTTCCTTCATGGATGGTTTTTTTGGTTATAACCAAATTCAGATCCACAAAGAGGATCAGTACAAAACTAATTTCACTACCCCTTGGGGCACGTTTGCGTATTGGGTTATGATGTTTGGCCTTAAAAATGTTGGAGCCACTTTTCAGTAGGGTGTGACCTTTTGCTTCCACGACCCCATTCACATTATCCTTGTCTATTTAGACGTTCTCATAGCTTGATCTCAGAAGCATTCTCAACATTTGGATGACTTATGGCAAGTCTTCGTACGATGTCGCAAATATAACGTCCCCTTGAACCTTGTGAAGTGTGTATTTTGTGTGCCAGTTGGTCTCGTACTAGGATTCATCATGTCTCACAAAGGGATTGTTGTGGATCCTCTGAAGGTTCAAGCCATCCTGGATCCCCCCCCACGTACTTTGCGCCAATTGCAGAGCCCCCATGGTAAGGCTAATTTCCTTCACCGATTTATTCTGGATTATGCGACAAAATTGTATGGGTTCTTACACTTTTTGCGTGCCAGCATTCCTTTTGTATGGGATGAGCATGTGCAAGCCGCTTTTGATGCATTGAAACAAGCTCCAAGTTCTGATCCATTGTTGTCTCCTCCCGACTTCACCAAGGAGTTTATCCTCTATGTATCGTCATCTGAAAAATGCTATCGCTGGAATCTTGGTTCAAGAAGACGATGCTCGTCAAGAGCACGTGATTTGTTATGAAAGTCATAAACTTTATTGACCCCCTTTACGTTACTCCCATGAAGAGAAGATGGCCCTCACCCTTGTATTTTTGGTACATAAGCTACGTCACTATATTCTCTTGAGTCAAACTTGAGTCGTGGTTGATTCCAACCTCATGTGTTATCTCTTGAGCTACTGCCTTATCCAAGGTCGTGCTGCTAAGTGGATTGTTGTTTTACAAGAGTACAACCTAGAATCCGTCACACAAAAAATCACAAAAGCTTTGGCATTAGCTTCCTTGATGGCAAACTTCCCTTCATCATCTACCTCACCACCTATCACAATTAATATTCCTGACAAACTCTTATTTGTCATATCTACGGAAGACCCATGGTATGGGGGCATTCTCCTATACCCGCGCACACAGAAATGTGGGCCATATTTAAGCCGTGAAGATCGTCATCGCATACGGAACCAATCTGCTCGATATCTCTTTATTAGGGATGTCTTTTACCATTGTTGTGTTGACACCATACTGCGTCGTTTCCTCACCCACTATGAAGTCGAACAAGTCTTGAATGGCTGTCATAGTCAAGCCTGTGGTGGCCACCTCTCCGGTTTGTCTACCGCTCAAAAGATACTCTGTGTCGGTTATTTCTGGCCCTCCATATTTGTCGATTGCATCCATGAAGTTAAATGCTGCCGCAATTGTCAAATCTTTGCTCCAAAAGCAAGGACACCTCCCACGCTGCTACATCCCGACATCACATTCGGTCCCTGTTGAGACTCGAAAATGTCATATTTTCATCCACTTTATCTTTCGCTATTCCTCACATTTCATCGTCCCATTAACCTTTTATCATACCATTTCCATACATTTATGCGGGTTTCACCTTATTATTTCCACTTTATTCATTTTAGTATTATAAGTATTAAAATATTATAAATTAACATGTTCTTCACTAATATCTCAAGTATGGATGAGCTTTGTAATGTGTAGGAATATGTGAAGGATTAATTCAAGAAAAGACTTCTCAAATATCTCCTCCACCATTTCAAGGAGATAGTTATTCAAAGAATATTCCAAGGAGAAGATCATGGAGATTTGGTTGGCATATCTTATCTTGGATTAATGAGAGACATGTGGAGAATTTGTGAGAGACATGAGGAGGATTTGAAGGGATCATATCTTGTAATAATAGGAAATTCGTTGAGAGTGGTTGAGAGAATGATGGATCTATCATTATGAGATGGTTATCTCATTCTCAAAGAAATTCATGTATAAAAGAGAGTGCTCTCTCTTCATTTGTTATCTTAGGAGGTGGTATCTTAGATCTTAGGTGGATAGTAGATTGTAGAAGTTAATCTTCACTTTGTAATATGGAGAAGGGAATTCTTAGCTTTTGTTCATAATATTGGTTTTGATGCTTTCATGATTTGTCATTTATTCTTATGATGTAAATTAAGATTGTTCTATTGTTAATGTGAGCTCACATGTGTTGTCTTGTTTCTCTTCATATGTTGTCTTTCTTTTATGCAATTTACTTTTAGCCGTGTGTTTCAGCTTCCATCATTAGATTAGCAGTTGCGTGTTTCAACTTAAGGGGGGATTAGATTAGCAAATAACAAGTAGCAAGGGGGGTTAGATTAGCTTAATTTCGCTTCAGTCCTGCATATACTTTGCATGTGTTTCGTAAGCCTACGAACCTCGGATTGACAAATTAAATGGTTGGGAAACTACTACAACGGAATTAAAACGACATTAATTTCACCCAACATTTTGGCGCTGTTGTCGGGGAAGCACGATGGATTGAACTTTGGTTTGATTATTTTTCTGCAAGCGTACACTAGGGTGTGAATTTCAATTTCTGCAATGAGTGAATTTCGATTTCTGCAAAAAGTGTTTCAATTATGCAAGTGTGAATTTTAGTTTTAGCAAGTGTGTTTTTTTTTCGCAACTGTGAAGAGTAATTGTTTTTTTTGTACAGAGTGTTTTTTTTTTAAATTTCAGCAAGAGTGTTTATTTAATTTTTTTTTCATTTAGATTTGGGTGCTGTAAGAATCCATTTTTTCAAAATGATTTAACAATGAGTTTAAGCTTGGAACAACTCACTCAAATCCTTGCCAAAGTAGGGATCTCCTCTTCTCTCGAAGAGGAGATCCTGACAGCAGCCGAGAGCTTAATTACTCCTCCGACAACGAACAAGGAATCAACATTCGAGGAATCCTGTACATTTGATGGAGAACAATCATGTGAACAAGAGGTTGAGGAGGACAAGAATGAGTTGCAACATGATATGAGGAGTGAAAACTATGCCTACGAAAGCCCTATCGAACGATGGTTTCAAGCAAGTACGAGGTTAGAACAATTTAGTTTTTTTTTTCTTTCTAGTTAATCCACAGTCACAACAACTAGTTTCTTACATTTATGTTTATCCTCATCTTCTATTTGCAAAAATAACACTGAACATATTTTTATTGATGTTGCATGAATGGCTACATTGGATATTTAACTACACGGAACTGTTTTCTAATTCCCAATTAGCATAGAGTAGGTAGGATTTTATTTTCAGTTTTTGCTTTCAGAATAAGTATGCTCTCCTCTGCGCTTCGTGCGATCGCGAGGATCAAAAAGTAGGATATTTTCTAAATTTTTTAGGAAATAATAAATCAATGTTGGCAACATACCTAATCGATTTCATCTTTGTTTTGCAAATCATTATCTCCATTTGCGAAAAACTTATTCAATTTGTAAATTAAAACTAGCCTGCAATTTATGTGGAAAAATCATTCTAAACTAAAACAAACAGTCACTGAAAAATTATAATAGCTGCAACTCAAGTCTGAAACAACACAACTCCAAGCTGAAACACGCCCAAACAGCAGCTGAAACACATAGTTGGAGTCGCATCCATCTCTTTGCCTTTGTCCTTCAATCTAATCTAGTCGCAACCATCTCTTTGCCTTTGTCCTTTAATCTAAATCTGTAGCAAAACAAAAACAATAGAAGTGATAAAAATGAGTTTTCTGATTAATTGGGATCCGTAGTTAACGTAAAAATATATATGCAGGGGTGGCAAGTGTGGGGGGATCTTACTGGATCCTGGAGGACAAACAGAAAAAACCTTTGCTTGGGGGTTGGTTCACAAAATGAATAATGAAGCAGAATGGATGGCTCTCATGCAAGGTATTGACCTTATAAACACGCTAACTGTACCCAGGCTAATGGTTTTCGGAGACTCAAGACAAGTCATCTACAAAATGATTCATGGTTATCCCACAAGATCCATAAATTATAGAAGGTTGTATGATAGGATCTCTTCCCATCTCTCCAGTCAAGTTGAGTTTTTTCACATCCTCCGAGCAAACAATGTTCTCACGAATAATTTGGCTAATCAGGGGACCTTGATTCCCCAAGGTTATATCAGTATAAATGACCTTGCTATGGTCTTTAAACCTATTCCCTAATACATATTTGATCTTCCCTTTTGTTTATATGCATAAGCTAAGATCTAGTTCACCCCACCGCATGATCTATGGACAAAGATTTGGATTTCGTTTTGGGAACACGTGGCCTCCCAGTTCCTCCATGCATCTCTTCACCTTAACTCACCATCCTCTTAGGCTTTATTGCGAGCTCAGTGGGCACACTTCTCATCAGCTACAGTAGAGTACAATGGCCTCTTCTGGAAGTCTCGCTTGCCCTCTCACCCTTCTTGATAGTCATTTGGGCGTAAACCTTCATGCTGCTGCTTTGGAGGAAACTCTAATAAACGACAAGTTTGATTTTGAAAACGGTCCCTCCCTACAGCTTGGTTTTTCGCAGGAATTTCCTTGGGAAGATTTGCCTCAGTTAAGGGGTTTTGTGAAAGAAAGATTAGTTTTGACAGCTCTCCTGAATTGCCACTGTTCTTCTCGCTGCGTCTCTGGCTCCCCTTGGTGAACAACTTCAGGCTCTATTACGGATTTCCCCTTCGCACAACTTCTTTTGGAAGGTAATACATTGACCCTTGGGTGTGAATGTACTGGCTAGGAAGAGGATGCTATAGGCACCATTTCTTGTCGAAGTTCAAGGGAATCTAAAAACCTCTAGCAAGAACTTCTCATTCTTAGGTCCTATTTCTCTAATCTGTCCTCTCTAAGTAGGTGTTGTTTCTTCTGTCATGGATAAGTCTCTATTTCATCTAGACTGGTGCTCACCCAGCTGTCAAGTTTGGGCATTAATTTAGGTTTCGACCTACATCAAGTTCAGGAAATGGAATGTGCAGGGGACAATGAAGGGATTGCAGAATTAAAGGTGAACATTCGGCGTCTGTATGAAATGGTGGCCATAGGGATAATGGACGCTAGATAGACAGCTAAAGAGGTTAAAAACCTTGTTGATATTGTGGGTTACACTTCTTACTATATTAGTAATCATGATGCCAGAATTGACGATAATGAAATGAACCTAAAGGAAATAATGGGAAGGTAGATCGTATTCAGGAGGATTTGCAGCACCTGGTGCAGATGAATCAAGGAAGTCATGTCCAGGAGAACCCGGCAGGTGCAATTCAGAATATGGAAGAGGAATCAGTCATTCAGCTTATGGGGCACCCAAGCAATCCTTGATGCATCTTATTTCAGTCTATGTTTTTTTGTGTCTTTCTTAATCAACAGTTTGTTAGAGTTTACTCTTTGTCTGTAATTACTGGAAACATAAGAACCTTATGCGGCATATTAAGGCCTATCTTCTGGCCTAATTTTCTTTTTCTTTTCTCTGAATAGCATGAACTCTTCAGCAGTAGTATTTTTGTAATGAATGGCTATGCATAGCCTATTTAATATAATTCTTCTTTCAATTTATGTTAATATATATATATGCCAGTCTTCCGATTTGCAATTATGCGCTCGTGTATTCCTTTGGAGTATGCAGTTCCAAGAGAAAAGTCCTCCATAAAGTCAAAAGCTTGATGGTGGTCAGCGCATTCATAACCAATAATTTAATCACTAGGATCCCAAGCTTCAATATTGCATGCCTCTGATATTTCCTTCTCTCGACCCAATAATGGAATAAAGAAATGGAACAATTAGCTCTCTCGACTAGCTTGGCTAGCATCTTGACCAATTGGTGAGGCGCTCATCTTGTTGATAGTTGTGAAAAGATCTCAAACATGGAGAAATACATGCAACAAATAAATTGATCATTAGGCCTGGGTAGTTAGGTGAGTGTTGTGACTCCATCCAAATCGGAAAGGAATTGAATAAATAAACAACAATCTCAATAATGCTTTACGGGAGGGACGCTCTTCTGCCATAGGATACCAACTATCGCAATAAAACATATAACGACCCCTTAAAAACTTCACATTCTGTAGCAGGTTTCCTGTGATCCTCAATGATTTCTTTGAAGGTGGTCATAAATGAACGTCCCATCTACCATGTTGAAACATACAATGCCCAAATTCATATCCACGAACAAAAGGATTGAATATGTTGTATGCCATATTGTAGAAGAAATGGTCGCAATAAAACATCCAACTGCTAATAAATATGGTTGTTACAAAAATAGTCGGATGTAACTTAGGTTTGGGGATATCAATATTTCTAGGATTAGCATAATCCCAACCCTCATGGCGCTGTCAGATGAGTTCTCAAAATACCTCAAGAATTAGCAGTCATCCTTCTCGGGCTCCAGATCCGCGGTTACCAAAGTTGCCTTGGCCACTCATCATAACTTATGATGTTATAAGACTTTAGTTCAGCCCGATCACTCTCGATCTCATATCCAGAGCTTGTAGATGTCAAATTCTACCATTATCTACCTTTGATATCTCACTAAACGTAAGGAGGAGACCAAAGGTCACTAATGAATAAACCAAGAGTCACTTTGGAAGATGAATCCGAGTGGCATTCTCTTGATAAATTTTCATTCAATTAATGAGAAGAAGTGCGCTTTCATGCATATATTTATTTGTGTATGTGGATTATCTTCTTGCATTTGGGTTGTGTTCAACCAATGATGTATTTTCGTTGAATTGGAAGTACAATATGAAGCCTCATTCTCTAATACAATAATTTATTTGAAATCCATGGTTTCTAATGTAAGTGGGAGAATGAAGGGGGCATGGGCATCCAAGGGAAGTTATCAAGTGTTAAGGGGCGAAGAGAATGCAACTCCAGATTATCAGAAGAAGAGCAGTTCGATCGAAGTAAGATACATAAATATCACCTGACACCAGGGATAATGAGGTGGAGCTTGTGAAATGCCATTCTAATGGAAAACAACGTAGCGCTAAAACTCAGACAAAAAATGGACAAGGAAAGTGGTGCCTGGCTTCAATCGACATCTTTAGAGGGCTTACCCTCTTAGTCCAACTTAACAGTGATATCAAATCATTGATGTTTGTAGCATGCACCAATCTCCTAAACATAGCAAAAATAGAACATCAATTGCCAGCACCATATCTTTGCAGATTTCATCAGCCATGTCTTTACATATTTCATCGTTCTTGGATAGCCTTTCTAAGGTGCTCAGTCCTTGGCCGAGTCCTTATTTTCCTTGCTATATATGACACAATCCAAGCCTGTGTGTTTTTTTGGTCATTATGTCTAGGGTTTTCGAGTTTGAGGAGCTCGGGCATTCGTGCGTGGATTGCATGGTTAACCATAAGAAGACCACAACCAACCACATGCATGGCATCGGTTGTATGAACAGAAGACCACAACAAACCATGATTGCACTCATTGTTTCGAGTCCCAATGTAGGTCATGTTTTTGGCTTGATCCTTCTTTAGTTTGAAAAGGGATGGTTGTTGTAGTGGCCCTTTGCCTTAGTTAAGTACTCGGATTCTTCAAAATGTAAAATGAAATTTGTGGTTTAGACCGTGTAGCCACCTCTATTGATTATGTTTGCACTGACTTGTCGTTTGCAAGTCTTGTCTTTAAAATAGGAGCGGGTTCTCCATGGCCGGTCTACATTTAGCCAAAGATCCGAAGTTCCTGAAGCCGGTTGCTAACATCCCAAGCTCTATCTATGCCCAGGTCGATCACGGGAGGCTCCACAGTGACAAGTCATTCAGTGGTAAAGGCCGTGTTATCTCCATTTCAAAGCAATGGAAGAATTTTCAATAGGAATATCAAAATCCAGCTCACATAGGCTCGCTTTATATACTTAATGTAAGGGGCGCAGACACTAAATTTGCAGGCAATGGTAAGCCTTAGAGATCATGGAATAAGACGGAAGGTCACCATAATAAAGTAAGTTAAATTTTGATAAATTGTGGAGTTATTTGAGATATTTCCATTTTAAAGTATTTAATAAGTATTTCGCAGCTACATCATTCATTTTGTGACTATAAGAATGTGAACAATTGGATAAATCCAAAGGTTTACATCTTCGGAATGTGACATTGACTATGCTTATTGAATGTTATATTTTCGAGGGTTTTATGATGACAAATTGCATTTAAATGGCTTACATGGCTTACAAATTACATTTACATGGGTCCACAAACATTTGCTCCCAAGATGGAGACAAAAATATGCAGAAATGTAAAGATGATGTGAAAAATACGAATTTAGTGACTGATGAAAAGAGAAGCCAACTTATCTCGTCCACAAGCACGTGTTTAAAAAAAAATGTTATGAGTTTGAAAATCCACCGTTTGATTGTTGGTCCGCACAATTACCTTTGAGCTTTGCTAAATCCAACGCCTGTTGCTCTTTCCAGTTTAAGGGACCCTTGCTGCCAGCCTTGACTCTGCTAGTATCTCGAGGCCGCCATCTTAACATGAAACACTAGGAAAGGTGGAGGTTCTTGCTAGGTTTTGTTTGTTTACTGTATGCTAGAAACTTCCAAGCTGAGTGTGTTTTTACTGCCTTTGGGCGGTTCCATCACTTATTCCAAATCAAGATCCTCCAGTGCCAAATCAATATACAACTGCAACCTATTTGAAACACTTGAACCAACTATTGGTGACCAGGATGCTACAAATCTTAATTGTCAAGTTATGAACATAAAATAAAATATTATTTTAAGACTCCAGTATTATATTTAAATGCCTTTAAGATAGTCGTATTACTTACAAAAGCTTCTTCAGAAGCTTTCACCGCATGCACAATAGTCACGATGAACAAATATTGTATTTTGAAAGCTACAAGGTTGTCATGTACTAATGCGTGAGTTAGATTTCCTGTCAATCACTTATCTCCTCATCTGGTCACCCTGCTGGCTCAATGGCAATTCTTGTATGAAACACTTTGGCACCAATTGAATCCTTTCCTAGTACATGGATTACACAGGCAAGACCACCTAAGATGAGACCAAATCACTATCATCCAAAAGGAAGAAATACACAATAATTTCTTTCACATCATACATCAAATCATATAGAATGCATATCAAATGCATGGAGAGAATAAATCCTTAGGGAAAGAACGCTACAACTTCATGCTGCTCATGAATTACTTTGATTTTGTTTATACAATGTCGTTGTTAACTTGGTTACAGATTTGCTAAAAATGGTATGTAGGCGCAATCCTTTGCAATGGCAGGTTCAGAAAATGAAGGGCGCTCGTAAAAATATGACACTACGCCAGCTTATCTGAAATGAATGCTTTCTGAGCATGTTGATGATTATGTTGCGAAAGAGATTATGATCGCAGAAGCAAGTGGGTCGGTCTTAACACCATGAAAAGGAGGAAGGCAAGGTAAGTTTTACAAGTGCACAATAAACCAATTTTCTCATAGCCTAGAGAGTTTCCTGTGTTGTAGCCCGTTGTTGCAACTAGTTGTCGCAGCCGGTTGTTGTAGCTGGCTATCGCAGCTAGCTGTCTCAACTGGCTGTTACAGTTATTAAAATTTTGTGTTTTTTTAAATTTTGAATGTTTTAGAGTCGAGACATTAATGCTGAATGCCCATGAACCCAAATCGAATAAATTTAATTTTGAGTGTTTTGTCCATTTTTTATTTGTATGTTCTGCAAAAATAAAACAAACACTTCCTGAAAACATATTTGGAATGATGATTTTTGCTTTTTTTTCATGCTAAAATTGTTTTCTTTGAGTCACTTCAAGCAGCAATCAATGACAAACTGGGAGCGCAACAGAAATAGGTATAACACACTTTATTTCTTCCTGGCATTTTCTTTGCAACCTGTGTACTTCTTACCGCATGATACGTTTTCTTTTATGAACTCCTCACAAGTTTCATGCAGGAATTTAAGTCTTTTCAGGTTTCAAAGACAATCGAATTTTGTTGCTGAAGTGATTTTTCAAGAATCACAAAACTTTTGAGAATCATGCCTTGATAGACAACCTGAAGGAGCTGTTAATCATGAAATTTACTAATAAACATCATAACTTTGGTTGTTACACAAAAACCATCCATAAACACATTTGCGTCATGAATGTTTACCCACATTTCTCCTTCAAGGCACATTAATCATCCAGGTGTTAAAGTCTACTTTCCATTGCCTCATCCGTAGTGACTTCACACACACCTATCTTTCTGAGTTGTATACATCCCTTTATCTTTTTTAGTTCATTTTTGCCTTCTTTTTCCATTCCAGTTTTCCTTCTAAATAAAACCAGCTCCCTTTCCATGACTACATGGCTTTGCCATATCCACTGCTTGACCATGAGATCTTTTCACTTATAGTCCTACCAATATTTTTCTAGCAACTCACGTTGACTGATGTGGGATTCCTTAAGGCCCACCTTTCAACAAGTCTTGCCGCATTGACCTCAGCACCTTATATGGGATATAGACTAGAGTTCATTTTGAGTACCTGGAGGCTTGCATGCCTTAATTGCAAGTTCTCTCGCTGAAAATCATGGGAATACATCAATGTCCCTTGATCGTCAGATCTTGCAGGCGGCTCGACATCAACACATCTATTTTCACTTTGCAAGATGTACTCTGGTACCTTGGCACTCATTGACATCACTAGTGAGTTTCCTTGCATTGGTTAATGACATTCATCAATGGTCGGTAATCCAATTATTTCTTTTCATGCTCGACCTCGACACATACATTTGCATGATTAGAACTGTACCATTGGGTTTTGTAGCGGGTGAAGACTATACATTCTTTCTCATGACTCCATCAACAGTTGCAGAAACATGACTTCAGATCTATGAGTGTACCATAGTTCCACTTTCTGCCTTCCACATTTTCCATTATTTATCAGCAGCAATTCAGATTCCTCCACTTCACAACAGTTTCGATAGTTACAGCCGCAGCAGCATTTACAGTTACATTTTTACCTGCAGCTGTGACATATTCTCCATAATTCAGCAGCAACAGTTTCGATTCCTTCACTGCTCATGATCCAGCAGTTACAGCCGCAGTAGCAGTCACACATTCCACGATCCAGCGGCATCAGCTACATTCCTATTGCATCGTTCATCTACTTTTTGGGTAAGTGGGGGTATGTTGTTTTCTAAACTTAAATCATGCAATTCCTTACATGCTAGCAATGAATAATTTGGAAAATTCCCTCACCATGCTCCATTTCTTTCACAACCCATGTTAGGTTGCATGAGGACATGCAACCACATCAGTTGGGGAGGGGGAACTATATTCAATACATACTCACTACTATCATTCCATTCTTTTCACCACCATCACCCATTTTTCATCTCATTTACCATTCACAAGCATTTATTTTCCGACAAATCCTCTATTGCACTTTGCTTCATACACATTGATATACATATTGGCATGATTCATAAAGATAAATAAAAGGCTTTCTTATGCACAATGATGCTTTCTATGCACATTAATAGCTTATCATTTTCAGTGAGTGTACGGTTAAATTATTATGCAGCTAGAAAACATATGACGAAATGAATGTTATTAACACAAGAACCAACATTCTTTATATTCATGGTTGTCACACAAGAACCAACCATAAGGAAAATGTCAGTTGTTACTCATGCATTTCACATCATGAAATGAATGTTGTTAACACACGAACCAACATTCTTTATATTTATGGTTGTCACACAAGAATGAACCATAAGGAAATGCCAATTATTACTCATGTATTTCACACCCTGGAAACATTCACTGTTAAAAAGACATCATCAATCAAAGCCAAGTTCAGATGCCAAAATTTATTGAGAAGATCCATACACGGTTGCATGAGGACATGCAACAAGTTCAGTTGGGGAGTATGTTGAGACTCGGAAATGTCATATTTTCATCCACTTTATCGTCTGCTATTCCTCACATTTTATCGTCCCATTAACCTTTTATCATACCATTTCCATACATATATGTGGGTTTCACCTTATTATTTCCACTTTATTCATTTTAGTATTATAAGTGAATTTATGATTAAAATATTAGAAATTAACATGTTTTTCACTAATATCTCAAGTATGGATGAGCTTTGTAATGTGTAGGAATATGTGAAGGATTAATTCAAGAAAAGACTTCTGGAATATCTCCTCCACCATTTCAAGGAGATAGTTATTCAAAGAATATTCCAAGGAGAAGATCATGGAGATTTGGTTGGCATATCTTATCTTGGATTTATGAGAGACATGTGGAGGATTTGAAGGGATCATATCTTGTAATAATAGGAAATTCATTGAGAGTGGTTGAGAGAATGATGGATCTGTCATTATGAGATGGTTATCTCCTTCTCAAAGAAATTCATGTATAAAAGAGAGTGCTCTCTCTTCATTTGTTATCTTAGGAGGTGGTATCTTAGATCTTAGGTAGATAGTAGATTGTAGAAGTTAGTGTTGACTTTGTAATATGGAGAAGGGATTTCTTAGCTTTTGTTCATAATATTGGCTTTGATGCTTTCATGATTTGTCATTGATTCTTGTGATGTAAATTAAGATTGCTTTATTGTTAATGTGAGCTCACATGTGTTTTCTTGTTGCTCTTCATATGTTGTCTTTCTTTTATGCAATTTACTTTTAGCGGTGTGTTTCAACTTCCATCACTATATTAGCAGTTGTGTGTTTCAACTTAAGGGGGGATTAGATTAGAAAATATCAACTAGCAAGGGGGGTTAGATTAGCTTAATTTTGCTTCAGTCTTACATATACTTTGCAGGTGCTTCGTAAACCTACGAACCTCGGATTGACAAATTAAATGGTTGAGAAACTACTACAACAGAATTAAAACGACATTAATTTCACCCAACAATCCCTTCTGCAAATGGGCGATTGACTTCATGACCTGTAACCCTCCTTCGACCGATGACCATAAATACATCATTGTGGTTGTTGATTACTTTACCAAATGGGTTGAAGCCATGCCTACTTTAAATTGTAAGGGTGATACCGCGACACGTTTCTTTTTAACCACATTATCACTCATTTTGGTGTCCCCCAACAGTTAGTCTTAGACCATGGTTCTCATTTCGAGGACGTTGTTTGGACAGATCTATCCACCATGTTGAAGTTTGAACACCAATATTCCTATGCTTATTACCCTCAACAAGATCCTCAAAACCATGCTCCAACGAACGGTGGACAAACACAAATCCAACTGGCGCCACTTTCTCTTTTCTGCCCTTTAGTCCTACTGGAAATCAACTAAAACCGCCACCGGTTTTACTCCATTCCACTTAGTCCATGGTGTGGAATCGATTCTTCCCATTGAATGCTAGATTCTGTCACTATGCCTTGTTGTCAAACTCCTACCCCATACTTCACCATTAGAACAACACCTACTTATGCTTGAACAAACCAATGAGGACTGTCGCCCTACTCTCCAAATGATCGAAGCAGCCAAGACTCAGTCGAAGTCCCACTCTGCTCCCACGTTGAACCACACACCTTTAGCTAGGGGGACCTAGTTCTCATCTACGACCAAGGCAATGATAAGATTGGGAAAGGGAAGTTCAAATCCATGTGGTATGGCCCTTATGTCATCTATCGATGTCTCAACAAGGGGGTGCATCTCCTTGCTGACTCTGACGATCACCTCTAAGAATCCCCACAATGGGATCTACCTCAAGAGGTTCTATGCCTGAAGTCTGTCACCATGAGTACCCTTGTATCATAGTTTTTCTTTCTTGTTTTGTATCATTTTTTCCACAAGTCTCATAGTTTGTTTCCTCGGTTTCTCTAGATGGATCCTACCTCTCCTTACTATGCTGGTTTCGCTAATGGAGCAAGTAGACGGTCCCCTAATCTCGCCTCGGCTGCTTGGGTCATTTATTCCCCGTCACATGAGTTGATCCATATCGATGGCATGTGTGTTGGCATTGCTACCAACATCCAGGCAGAGTATGACAGTTTGGTTGGTCTCTTGACTGCCACCTTTCACTTGGGTATTTGTCGCCTTGATGTCTTCCCAAACTCCCAGTTTCTTGTCTCCCAGTTGAATAACTGCTACCGGGTACGCGATCCTTGCATCTTTAGAAAGTTCTTGCGCACTAGACACTTGGTTAGACATTTCAAATCCATTTCATTCATGCATGTTCCAAGAAGTCTCAAGAGTATAGCAGATCAAATGGCTAATAATGTTCTAGAATGACACATCATTCATCACATAAGGAAATACATTGCATCATGCATCATCATACAGTCATGCATACATTTGTCATATACATCATCATAAATGAGACTCATAAAAACCCATAAAATACAAAAATGTGCATCCACGTGCATATATATCATAAATATCATGTTCAGTACAAAAGAGAAGCTCCACAAGCTTTCTCGTCTAATCATACACATCATACAAAAATCTCCATGCTCACATGCATTGGGGGCGACATCAAAAGCTCCTAGTATAAGTCATCCTCCTTTGACTTCGTGTCCTCCTCTGTGTCCTCATTCTCGTCAAAGCTCTCCTCCTCCATCAGCACGTTACCCTATGTTGTTGCTCTGACATACTCAATAACAATTGCGATTCTCCTTATGAGAGAGATCCACTCCGGAGGAGCCTTGTAGCATGCAACGATCAAATCATCGTCTAGGTACTTCCACCCATCGTCGGTGACCCCCTCAAGCAACCTCTCCACGTCCAACCGTAGTGAGTCCAATGTCTCACTTCACCACCTCCTCTGTCTGTGAGCGGGTGGATCTTAACTCTCCACCCTGCCCCTGCAACACTGGTACCTCTCTAGAGGGTGTGGTCCCACGTCTTTACATGCACACAGTATGTCATCAATATCTATCACACACACAATCTAGCTACCAATATTCTAGTAAACTATATATGAATGCAACCATAAAAGCATTATGTATACGTACCAGCAGGTCCCCAGACCTGCTTGGGAGGTCGAGGCATCTCCAGGCCTCGCCAGTAATCCATCCCCATGTATGGATAGTCCTCTATGAGGATTGGAAGCCACCGACACTGTGAAAAAAGATATTGGGTGAAGAAGTGACCCACTAAGCTTCCTCCCTCTTTGATCATCGTCTCGCACCATCTCCTCATACGAGGCTCGTGAGGTCTCCCTCACACACCGCCAAATATGGGTGTAGTGTCGATAGTCGCTAAAAGAAAAGTAGGCATAAGAAGGAGGGGAAACAAAAATCCCCACCTGCCAAGCTGACTTGGTTTAACTCACGTCGAACTGCTGTCAAGTAAATATGGGCCCACCCATAGTATGTGTCCCTCAGCACACTCTCCACCATCAGAAGTTGACTGCCCTGTCTTGGGTGGCCCCTTTGATCCCAGTATGCGCAGCACCATTATTGCCACTGCTTGAGTCTCCAGACTCTCGATGTCACACACCAATATGTACGACTTGTGCACATATGCTGAGGCATAATAATGCCTGAGCAAACTCCATCCATTGAGACCCCCTTGGGAGCTTCGATGAGGTGTCGTCAATCATACCCAGTAGCGAGAGGCCAGTCAGAAAATACACATCTCATAGGGTGATCTCCAAACATTCACCCTCGATGATGAAATACTTTGAGTCTCGATCCCAATAATTAATCGGCTTGTTCAATAACAGTTTTGTTGAATGCATAAAGGGGATCTGAAAAAACTTCAACAGCCCACACCGAGCGAGCGTGTCATGTACTACTCCATCATCCTCAGCATATTCTCTAAGATCCCTGATTTCTCGCTCTCACCACCCAACTCGAGGCATCCTTCACATGCACAAAGTCCCTGTCAGACCCAATTACAAAAAAATTCTCATTATGGGACAGGTTGCACCTGTCGGACCTTTTTGTGTGACCCAAGTTGCGCAAAAATGCTTGAGAGGCGCGCCTGGGTCGCTCTTATCTCCTAAACCAATGCGGCCTGGGTTGCGCCTGTATCCCCGATGGGTGTGACCAGGTCACGCATGTCTGCTCAATAAGTGTGACCTAGGTTGCGCCTTTTCCCTAAAAAAGTGTGACCCGACCCCGAGAACACTTTGGGCTCGGCCATGGCCCCCAGAGTGAGGAAAACAAAAAAGTAAACCACTAAAATTGACGGGCTCGATGAGAGCTCTTACATGCAAGTCACAAATTAGAAAAAATGTTGGTCCACTAAGAAGAAATCGATAGTTGTGTTTTGGGGCCCTCCACTCCAACTTAGCATTGCATAGTGAAATGACACATGTCATGCGGTCCCCCCTGTTTATAGGCCTCCATTTGGTTAAAATTTTCTTTCGTGGACCATAGAGTCATCCGACGTCCTTTTTTTCTTGTCGTTCACACCATCAGATTCATTTTTGTGTCCTCTATCTGTTGACGAGACCCACGTCTCGTGCTCTCCGTAAGACTTTTTGGGCCATTTCCTGAAGTCACGCTGATTTAGGTTCCACCACGCAAATCAAACCTTATATGTATTTCCATGTTCATGAGCCATCTACTCCATCCATACTGCAAACTTGGCCTTATTTTACCGCCATCCATCATCCTACAAGGAGGCCCCAACAGTGTTCCATTATTATTCATATTAACCATGTTCACAACATCACCCCTTTTGGTAAATCGAACACTTTCTCCTTGCTTGACTGACCATTGCAAAGTTTTTGTTGATTTATTTTCTGACTCCTAAAAGAATGAAAAGATTGTCAAGAATACTTGCTTCCTTTCACGCTTATTAAAGTATTTGAAAGGGCATTTATGTGGCCTCATTTTTATCTTCTTTTTTTTTAGACTACGTAGACTATAAAAAGAAAATCACCACCCTGACACCTTTCAGCTACGACCGTTTCTCTTTGTATCCTTTTATGCTTTCTCAAACATTGGGAACATAACTTAAGAAAAAACTCATTTATGGGTTGTATTTAAGCTCTTTTACAACCCTCTAATAAAAAAAAGATCATCAAGAAAACTTGGTTTCGTTCATGCTCGTAAAAGTATTTGAATGACCATCCAATCAGTATAGGTTTAACCTTTCTTGGCCTGGTTGGAATACCAACTGAAAAGAAGTCTCTCTGCCCCTTTCGGTTGGGAGAGCTCTCCTTTGTACAGTTTTATCCTTTTTCAGACTTAGGAGATTACTGTATGAAAAAGAGACCCCACTGGACTCTTCTTCATGTTTTTAGACTCTCTAAACATGAAAGCACCATCGATCATTTACCATCTCGGACTTGACAAAAATCCACGAAATATTATCAAATTGAGCTTACTTCTATCCCTTCTTCGTGCTCCTTAAACTAGGAAGAAGTCCCAAACAATGTCTAGGCGCCAACATATATTACATACGATCTCACATTATGGTAGCTTACACCCATTGGGTCGCCTTTGTTTAGAGTACTATGTGATGAGTCTCCCTTGGATCCCCTGGATATCACTATTTCAGTTACTCCCCCAAGTATTTCCCATTGTAGTTATCTCCCCGGTTTCACAACCATGATCCCTTTCCCATGAGTCAGAATCATTTGTTGTCAGTCCATCCCTACCATCATACTATGAACAAAGGAAGTTTGAGTCTTTCGTACTCCCCTGCCCCTGTTCCCCATTCAATGTCTTAGTCCTTTGACTATTCCTTCCACATCTCTGGTTATTCCCCTCATGATTCTATCAAGGAAACATCATTTCCTTATTAGTTGCAGGTCTCCCTTTGTCAATATCAACACATCTATTCTAGAGGATGGACCCAGAGGTCCCAGTATCCTGGTTTCATCCACCTCATTGATGAGTTCCTTGAACCACTTGAAGGGAGTCCTTAGTGCCTTTCGGGTTGGTTATGTCTCACATGCTCAACTTTAGCTACATCATCGCACCTTTGAGATTCGTATAGGGTCTTTGTTCCTTCATTATTTGTTCGAAGACCTCGGTTGTCACCTGACTCTAACAATGGTGAGTCTATTTTGGGACTCATATAGTTTCATGTCCCTCGTGATTTATGGGTTGTGTTGGCGACAGTGTTTGGAAGCCCTTTAGTGTCATGCTTCCATGTCTCTACAATACTTGATGCTTTTTATTGTACCTCAGAGATTCTAACTCTCAATCATTGAATCCATACAGTTGTGTACACCTCCAGCTCTAGCAGAACATTACTTGCTGTGATATTGCATTCTATGAGAATGCCATTGTTCCAATGTACCAGTTCTTCAAATCATTATTTGTATTCAACCTCCCATTAAGGCCACCATTATGCACAACCAGTTGTATCTATGTATTGATCGACTCCCATTATTTGAGCCTTGATTGCCACTTTTATATTGAGGCATTGTTACAAGCATGGGTATGCCTGCCTCGTCCATATACATGTATGAGATTATATGTACCTCATCCATTTTTTAGAAGAAAGACAAAGAAAAATCCACTGCAGTTTGAATGAGGAGACTCCACTCCTCCTCAGTCCTCTCTAGTCTCTCCCCCATTGTCACCGTTTTCCCTTGATACTATGATGTCTATCGACCATACGATGAGCTCCTAACCTCACACATCGGGGGGCGATCTGTTAACAGAAACAATTGTTCACCTAGCTCTCTATGGTCCAAACCATAATCATACATCATATTCCCAACATTATTTCCTCTATTTTTCCCTTCACAACTAAAATTCCACTAAATATGGTCCAAAACATTATTAGTCCTTCCCCATAAATGAAGGGAAGTTGAGCATTTATTGTGATTTATGCCCACTCTCTCCAAAAAGGACCAAAAAACCCAAAAAATGAGAATGGGTGAAAAACCATAGATAAATACCATGCACAATAAAATACCATGGGTCAAAAAGCCTTGGACCATCCTATAAATACATTGTGAAGGTCTCCCTAAAAATAATTTTAGTCACACTTTTCAACTTTTGGCATCCATTCATTCACTCTTGAGCCTTTCACCATTATCATCACACTTTTCCATATCATTCTCACGGTGTATGTTGAGCTTGCTCCATACCCATTTGGATCTGTTCCCCCTGTTTGAAAACCACTATTGGAGTAGACTAGAGACCCAAATCGTGGAGCCGCATGACCATTTTCTCGGATGGCTGTAGTGGCCCACTTCAAAGAAAGGTATGCCTATTGTTGTTATTTTTTTGCTAGTTAGAAAATAAAATCAAAATTATAAATAATATTTTCTTTCTTGCTTATTGTTAGTTATTATTGTAAGTCGAGGTTAAAAGACACTTCGCAACATTGAACTCTACCCTATGATTCAGTTGATCTAGGGTAGGTGCTTTCGCACGTAGCAGGGAAGAAATCCCCACTACGATTTGTTTCTTTTCCAATTGCTCACTTTTCTTGGAGAACTATATGTATTCTCCCTTCTTCAACAGTTTACCTTGTTGTCTAGTGCAGTCATAGACTTCTTTACTCCTTCTTATCCACTAAGAATCCCCTTTTGGCTTCTGTACTTGATTGATCATTTCCTCTTGCTACTACCTGCAAATAGTTAGTCTCTTCACAATGTAACTAATCAATACAAAACCATTACCTCTTCCAACTTTATGCTTCAACATATACTACCGCTGCCATCTACCTTCACTGTTCTCTCAAGAAATAATACACTTCCTATGAGGTTTTGTAGAAAATATTTCCAAGAACACTTAAAAGTCCTTTCTCAATCCCAAATTAACTCTGCAATCAACAATTCATCATATAATCAAATATAACAACTTAAAAAAAAACACATTACCTTTATCAGCCTTCCAAATCTTCAATACTCGATTTGAAAATCTGTTTTCCTCTAAACTTCCTTGAACTCTGGATGAACCACAATCTCAGCCTTTGCAGCAAGTAATTATCTCTCACCTTGCCCCTAATACCTCACCAAAAATTCTTCCTATTGGTGATGACCCGATTCCTTCTCAATTTAGAACATAACAGTTCTAGACTTTCACACTCTGTTTAATCCGGTTTCTTTGAACAATCAACTCTTTGTCAACCAATTCTCTTGCACAAATATCTCTTTTTTCTTTTAAAGAACTCAACTACCATTATTGTATCTTCTTTCCAATCTCCACGCAAGAGTCTTCTTTCTCTAAAGACCATTTGCACAGACATTATGTCTGTCTTCTGCCAAGTCTATTCTATAATTCTTCAGTGTAGAAACCTGCCATACACTCTACCAATCAGCCTTTTGGTCTGCAAAACTTCTATTGCAGCATCTACAAGCTTCCTACTTGTCTTCTTCACATACTATTATAGGTCTTATGCATGTCTTCTCTCTCACTGCTTAAACCCCAACGAAGCCAACCTGGCATTTCTGCCACTTACAGTATATCCCCAAAGAAATGAACTAACTGCTCTAATACCAAAATTGATGCAAGGGTCTCTCCTCCCTTGCACAAGGATCCTGCAACTGGTTATTAAGAACCAAGCAAACTCTTGTTCATAATAAAACATGCAACAAGGATACACAATATTATGTGCATTTTCCCACTAATTCCAATATAAACCTTCAACATTAAATCTCACTATTGTTATTACGAATGTAATCTCTGTAGTCTCGTTTTATTAACGAGTTTCAACTTTTCCCTATTTCTTTCCTCACATTTGAACAGTACATAAATACTCTATAACCTATAGAACCCTTCAATCTCTTCCACACATAGCCATCTCATCATATTCAACCCCACAAATTTCTCCTTCTAATTATATATTTTTGAGATAAAAAATAATTCATTTAGAACCAGTTAAAACATAGCTCTAGTTCGTGCTTCACAAAAGACACAAAACTCTGCAAAGGATCTATTCACACATCACACAGGTGGTAGAATTTACAACATATAAACCATGGATACACATAAATGGAGAATTTATCTTATTCATTAACAAAACAAAATCTATATCAACATAATAATTCTAACCCTACTCTCTATGGCTTGATCCAACATTTCTTGGCCATTTTTTTTGCTTCTCCTGGACCTCTCGAGTCCTTCTATCTTACCGAAGGTCGAACCTTTCTTTACCCCCAAGCTTACATGTTTATACAAGGAAAATTACTGCCAACTTTCCTCACAAAATCATCCTAAAAAACCAGTAACTAACTTCTAAAAATAACATTCTAACTTATGACTCATGAACAATTTGCTATATTCTAGTAATTTGTTCCTATCTTCCCTCCTAATCTTCTCGAGTCTTTCCTCAACAGTTAGTCAGATTACTCTAACTTAGCCCTAATTAGAACCTTCTAATTCATACCTACAAACTTTAACAATTTAGTACAAATATATTACAACAAAGCCCTTCTTGGGAAATGGTCAAGACCCTAAAGTCTTATTTACATTCCACGCGGCCTTAATGAGCAGATGCTCCTGCATTAGAGAAAGTGGAGTGAATAGAGAATTGGTAAATTTTTTAATCTCGAATTAACTCTGAGCAATTGGCCTATAGTCGAATAAAGAAAAATAAAATAAATAAATAAAAATATAGATATATACATGAAGTAGCATGATGGAAAAAAAAACGGACCAATTCTTCTACTTGTACAACAATTGACTATGTTTTTTTTTAAAGTTTTTGGGTTTCATATGCAATCTATTTTATCTGGAACTTGGCTCCATCCATCATCAATTTTGATTTTGATTTTGACTTTTATTAATGTCCACTCCAATATTTTGTATACCTAAAAGCTATTGCCTTCAGTGGTGTCACCATGCAAGTAAATGAATTTCACTCTACACAAATAGCTAGTTCCAACGAAAAAATTTGCAAATTATTGAGCAAGTTCACCTAGGTAGCAGTTATCGAAAGGTGGTCACAAGGTAGAGTACTAATGAATCATCATATCCACTTCAGATCATCTTGGTTGGTTGTCATGTTTGGCAACCATTTTTACTTGTTCATAGTGTCTTTCTACCATTTTTTTTTTTAAGAAAGGTAGTTCTAGAGAATATTTAACTCATCATACCACTAGACAAAGTAGTAAAGACGCTTTATTTAATAAAATTTGGATGTGGTCTTTATTATGCACAAGATAGGTTGCATAGTGAAGAGGTGCCTTTTTAGAAAATGTCACATTCTCATAAGTGCCTGCCAATAAAGCCATGGAATTTCATTTCATTTAATTTTTTTTTCTTAATTATGGCCATTAGGTAGTAAATTTACATAAGTATGGCTCCCACTTGGTCATTGTTGAGTTAGTTCTCACTAGGTTGCCTTGGGTTTGTTGCTTCATGCTCCAACTCTTTTTGCATGATGGCCACGCCTCCATAATGATAACATGTCTTTTCACAATTAATTGGACAATGTTTGTAATGCTTTATTATCAGATTTTGCACTAGCTGGAAACCACCGCTATTTCAAGCTAAGACGTGGCTATATTCTCAATCAAAATTTTATTTCTTCTCCGACATATGACAACATTAATGATTATTGAAAAAATGTTATTTTGGAACATTAACCCGGGTTAGTTAATGAAAACAAACAAACTTCACAAGTAAAATAAGCCATCCATTGGTGTACAATGGTAGCCACTTAAAAGCTAATAATCCATTACCAATATTCCTGCTTGGTTCATGCCATGGATTTGAGACTCGCCTGTACTCACCATACATCTGTTAGGCTCCGCACATGAAGGGAAAAAGCATGCTCTGAGTGTGTTTGAGGTGTGTTTTAGGGTAATGATGAAAGATTCGTTTCAAAAATGGGTGCAGCCTAGGGCGTCGAAGGAAGTGCTGGAATTTGACGTGGTATAACACGTATTTAACCAACGAAAATGTATTTGACGGCTAAAATTATGTGTTACACGTCATGGTCTACATCCTGGAAAAAATGGAGACCGTCAAATTGACGTCTAATGATATTTATTAAACATAAAAAATCATGATACTTGGCAGTATGGCACTAAGTGAGTCGGTAGGTAAACCGTAACAGGAAATTTATTTCCCAATTTAAATGGGCCAGCCTGCCAAAGCATGGTTTGAAACTTGAGGAAGGAATGGATTATGGAGCGATTAAATGACATTATCAACACTGAGCAGTAGTAGGTAGAGAAATCGTACCATCGAGTTAATTCCAGGCCTGCCGCAGCCCGGATTATTGTTTTTTTGGCAGCCTCCCAAATTCCAATTGCCATACCAGATCAATGATCATGATTCACATATGCCTGCGTTTCTCCGGTGGCATTGAGAACTGGCCCCATCTGATACTCATACTCTATTTTCACGTAAGAGGACGACGAGGCTTGAGCCCTCACTGGCCGGGGAAGCCAAGCATAGGTTCTCGTTTCTGGGACGGCGGGAGCCTAGAGGCCATCATCCATGGCCTGAAATTGTCACGCCTGCAATAACTTGTTGTCACTGGGTATAGATGATGTTCCTGCCCTGATGGCAGGGCGAGACTTTTTACAGGAGACTGAAAAATTAAAATTCAACACTGTTCAATGTGGAGACGGAACTGAGGGAGACAAAGGAATCAGGATGAACTGTCCTTAAAAATACAAGATCGACAAAGGTTGGGCTTTTTGTTTATTTTCAAATTTCTTCTTTTATGTTTGATGATACGACTTTGTTTTATTCCTAGTTCTTCTATAAGAGTGTGGTCATTTATCTGGTTTTCCTCACAACTTTTCTCTTTGTCCCAGGGGTGAAGCAGATTGGGAAAACAAATCAAGACTCATATTACAATGTTTATATGAAATCACAGATGCATTACACATATCCTATTTGGGTTTTTGACTATCTTATTTGCCCCTTTTATATTTGTAAATAGGGATTTTATGTTTATTTGGGATAGGTTCATGTTTGTTTGTTTGTTTGCGTTCTTTCATATCAAAATAGAATAAATACTATGTCTCGTAGGCCCTCTAATAGGAAGGAATTTTCCACCCTTTCATGGTTTCTCCGACCCCCAAGTAGTAGGATTCGTCCCAATTTAAACCACTGATGACAGACTATGGAAGGCCCACCCATGAGGAATATTTGTAAATGAACCATAGCATACATGATACATACATGTGGCCACTATCAACTAGTAAGGGTCAACCGTCCATCGGTAAGAAAATTATATAGAATAAGACCCAACAAGCATGCTATGTGTCCATCGTACACAATATAGAAATGAATCATTAAGAACAGTCCAAAAGAAAGAGAAATCAATGATATTTCTGGTTGGATTTATAATATTATTGGCATTATGCCGTTAACAAAGTAAGAGTAAAACCTCCATTGCATATTTTGGCCATCGTCATCTCATAATTTGTCATAGAAAGAAACAGTTTTTTTTATGTGATAATTTTTAAGGATGCGATGAACATTTTGAAAAATGTTCTAGTAGTAAAGCTCAGCATATATCAAGTCACAATGTTCTATTGTAACTTTCTTTGATAATATAAATTATAGTTACATTATTACTTATTATTACTTATTATGAGTAATTATTTTTGTATATTTATTTTATTGTTTTGTTTTTTTATTTTATTTTATATAATTTGATAACTTATATAAAAATGTAAACAAATTTGACACTCATGAATTTGAAGAAAACATAAAGCGAAGGGCATTTAAAATACAAGACCGCCATAAAATTTATGTTTGACAAGTAAAAATATTTGAAATTCCAGGCCTGGTCGAAGGTCTTCTGTCAAATTGCACGGAAAATACTTTGTGAGATATGAAATTCTCTAGATTGTCTAATAAAAATTTGAAAAATAGTTTGAAATTCAAATTTTACCGTACCTTTAGCGCTAACTGGCTCGACCTTTCAGCTTTGCATGTGTGCAAAAGGGGCTTCGAACTTGTATTACATCATCAACATTGAGCTACAACCTAGCCCCCCTCTGGTCCATGTGCGAAGGTTGTGTGAAGCTAGTCTTCCACCCATTGTTCCTTGCAGGAAAAGGCACCAAAATGTTTGTGAATATTTTTCATAGTTTTTTAAAGATTTTTTTTAAAATATTGAATACGTTGTTTCTCATTATGTTTTTGTACAAAGATGAGGGTTGTTGCACCGAAGAGGTGCATTCTACAACCCAGTAAAGGAGAGATGTGTAACTACTTCCATGCTTATCTTAAAGTTGACACGCGTTCTTTATAAAAAATAATAAAATATTATTAAAATTAACATGTCAGCTTAAATTAAATTTAAATTATTTAGAATCGCACATATATATAAAACAATATAAATTAGATAAACTAAAACCATAAACATTGGATTACACATGACCTCAACATTTCCACTCTAAAAAAAGGTTTACATCATCCCTCTCGATGCTTGGTAGATCCCCTTTTAGATGGATCTATGTTGGTTTTAATGCATAGTCCACCTATATTCAAATGAAATTGGACCCGTGCTAAATATACATTTATGATTTTCGGAATGCTAAGTCAATAATAACATGACAATTGTGAGGTAACATATAAAGAAGAGAACAAGCTTTCAAAACTACCTGCTTTCTTAGCCTCATTCAAAAAAAAGTTTAAATAAAAAAAATTCCAACAAATCAATATGTGAGGGAATCAAATGGGTGCTTAATTTTTAGTTTCACACCTCCACCTTCCCATATCACTCTTGAACATTCAAATATCTTCTTATTGATCTCATAGAATGTATTTTATTTTCTTTCAAGGTCTTAATTTGATGTTATGGTGCCTAGATCCATCATCAAAATGGTGTGTTAGCTTCATTAATGACATCAGGTGATGAGAGAGTAAATGAGGTTAGATGTTTCCCATGAACGAGAGTCACTTTGCACATGCCACACACCAATTTATTGTTGGTTTACATTTTGAAGCACAAGTACATCTAAAAGACGTAAGTTTTGCTACAACAAGTGGAAACTGGGCAAGTGAATAATTAATTAATTCCACCATGCACCACATTAAGGACAATATGTTAGATTTTACAACAGTTTAGGACATGATGTTTTTTTGCTTAAGATTCATAGTTTTATGGAAGACTAAAATAGAGCTAAATAATGCTTAAAGACATCTAAGACCTTGTTTTGGATTGTTTTGTATTGTTCTGCTAATATCTTTTTTTCCACGTTTTATAAATACAAATCTATCCATTTTGGTTAGAAAAAAATCATGCATAAAATGTATCTTTATTCATGTGATTGTCATTAGGTACTTTAAGACATGGAGAATAAGTCATAGTTATTCATATTATTTTATTTATTGAAATTATAAAAAACAAATATTTAAAAATATCATTTCATTTAATATGTATTTATTGAAGAAGAAAAAATGCTATGGTCTTACAACTCTAATTCCACCTTAAATTATTTAAATATGAGTTAAGTCCTTACTTTGAAGGCTAACATTCAACGTAATATTGTCAATTGGGTCTACTCCTAGTGGTTGTGGGATGGAGTATTATCCTTCCCTACTCCTAGTGGTTGTGGGATGGAGTATTATCCTTCCCACCCATTCACATAAGCAATATCTAAAAAAACCCACAACATATATGTATGACTTCCAATATATGTGGTTTTGAATTGTATTTACTATGTTCAAAAATAAAAACAAGTGAAGATGCCACGAAGTGGCTAGTCCATGCCAAAGATAAAAACTGAAAAAGTACATAAGTTATAGTTTGAGCATAGAAATTGAGGAAACAAGGAAAAATCATAAGACCGTGACATGTTTATAGACCTTGTCACATCAGTTAAGTATTTGTCATTGCACAAACATAACAAATATATATATATAGAATTAGTTATCTCAAAATCAAAATATCATATGGGAAATGACAACATTTTTTGTTTTGTTTTGTTTTTTATATAAAAAAGTTAACACTAAAGTGTGAAAGTTGCCACACGACACTTTTAAAAAACTCCATATAAATGTTTTTCGTTTTAATTTTTGTGTTTTAAAAATTAATTCACACTCTGAGGGATTTATGTCCAATCAATAGCCTCTTTGAACAAAAAAAACAAATTTCCCATCAATAGCCTCTTGAACAAAAAAAATAGTTTAATAAATTGTATTTTATAGATATTAAAAACTTTATAAAGAATTCTAACATGAAATTGAACTAATGCTAAGTCCAAACACCTTGACTTGGAAATGAAAAAGTATTGTGCATGCTTTGGCATGGACCAATGAAGGAAATTACTATTATAACATTTTCATGGTTGGGTTGTTAGTTGCCTTAGTTAACTATTATATTTAACCAATGAGACATTTATTATGGTAAGTATGTGACATTTTTTGTAAAGGTTGGTTTATTCCTCTTCAGGGAAAATAACAAATGAACTTGTTTCTCTAGCATGCATATGGATTAGCACACTTCTATTATAGGGAAATGTATGCCTAAAGTATACGATAGATGCAAATACTTATAAATGTATTAGTGGAGGAAGATATCAAGAAGATAATAACCGGGAGGAGATGGCCTAGGGTTTCAAAATAATAACATTTGAAGTCAAGGACTTTAATTTCCTTGTGGATGAAGAGATCCAACTTGTTGATTGCTTTGAGGATTCACTCTTGAAGGAACACATTTTCACATCTCTATCTTATTCTAAGGATCATGAGGTTGTAAAATGTTTCAAGCTAGGTGCTGAAGACAACAAAAGTGTACCCAATAGTAATATAGATCTAGGGGTGAATATTGGGCCTAATTACCCATCAAATCACTATCATTATGGATCTGGTTCCTATGGTACAACAAAGTGAGAATATGAAATTGTAGGTACCATAAAGGCACATCTATCTTCTTCAACAAAGCAATCTTAGTTCAATGGAGCATGTGTCCTTCGTACCTTTACTACTCCTTGGGACTCAAGCAAACAACAACTCAAAGATTCATGTAGAGACGTTATTGGTTGCTCTAATCCTTCAATAGGGTTTGTGGGAGGATGATTATGCTTGAAAGAAATGCACAATTTTTTCCATAGGACTTTGTCTCAGGTTTATAAGAAGTGGTGCAAGGTAATTTGGTCCCCTGACATTGGTGTATCATTGGTTGTCTCCACTTTGGAACATTGGAACATGTTATTGAAGTTGGGATAGCTCAAAACAGAACCATAGTTATCCACAATAGTTAAGCGATCGACTAATTTCATTGTTGTGTAAATATTTTATATGTCGTCTTCTTATCTTTCTTGTTAGTCCTTGCCTTCACTAGCAAGGACTCTAGTAAATGGAATGTTGCCGTTTCTATTAATCGACACAATATTTCATGCATTTATGTTTCATTTAAGCTAAGGTTTTTATAGAATACTTCTTATTGACCAACATGATACTTTGAGGTCTTATTTGGCCTCATATTGAAGCTAGGTGCAAGATTGAGCATTATACTTATGATCTTAGTTACGTCATGAACAATGCACTGGGTTTGAAAATCTACAATCTTGGATAATGTTATGTATTGTTTAGCTTTAATATTAACTTTAAATGTTAGTTATGTAATTATGTAATGGTACACATTATGCATTTCTTCATTTTGACCACCCCTTTGATGACACCACCCTCCTTGTGCTACCACCTTCCTACCACCTGATCTCTTGTTAAGAGGGTTGACACTCGATTTTTTTTCTTCTTGAAGCCTACTACAATAATTTATTCTTGGAGAGTGAGAACTCTGACAACTTTTAGGTCAATATGATCCTTAAGCTTTGTTGTTGAATTGGTGCATGCATGCTTAACATGAACCTTTGTTTCTAATTGCTCTTTAGTCAAGATAAAAAAAGCGTGAGAACTTCGACAAGTTTCAGGTCAGTATGATCCACAAGCTTTGTTGTTGAATTGGTGCATGCATGCTTAACATGAACCTTTGTTTCTAATTGTTCTTTAGTCAAGATAAAAAAAGCGTGAGAACTTTGACAAGTTTCAGGTCAGTATGATCCACAAGTTTTGTTGTTGAATTGGTGCATGTATGCTTAATAGGAAATGTAGCAGGGATTCCTCCCTTGCTACGAGGGAGGAATGGCTCCCTTCCGTCTATAGGATGGAAGGGTAGGTTCCTGTATGGAAATGCAGAAAATAAATGGACAGAAGGCAAGAAAGAACATAAAGACAAGAAACGGCCGGAAGCCCCTCTGCAAACAATGTTAGGGCTTAGCTTCGGTTACCTGCAAACAACTATTAGAAACAAAAAACCTGCAAAACCAATTAAGAAACAAACCTGCAAGCAAATATGGGTTAGAAAACAACTAAACTACTAAAGCAAATACATGAGCAAACAATGGTATACCTTCTCTTTGGTGCAATGGGCCACCATGCCCTGGCTGGAAGAAGCACCCCTCTCTCTCTCTTGGCTATGGAGGAGCTATGGCTCAATGGGAGAATGAATGGATGAGAGGGGGGATGTGGGTGGCTTGAGAGAAAAAGGGTCTCAAGGCATCCATGGGCAGCATAACAATATGCAAGGGAAGAATGTGTTGAGAGTGACACCCACCCCTCCTTTTATAGCTTTTTTAGGGTTCTAAGCCCTTGTTCAGGGATTTTAGCCCCTTCCGCCCTAACTTCAGCTCCTTTGAGGGATTTTAGCCCCTTTTTGGAGGCTTTAGCCCATAAGAGAGTTATTTCGGATCTTTTTGGGGTTTTTAAGCCCTTTTGCTCATTTTTAAGCCTTTTTGAGGGTATGGGGGTCTAATGGGTTGAAATGAGGGTCGTGTATGGGTGTCCTTGTGTGGTGTAGGCCATGTAGAGTTGAGTGAGGGATTTTTTGGGTTAATAGGAACCATTGTTTATAAATTCTCTATGTTCAAGATAAGAAAGTTGTATTGCATCTCACTTCTCAATGAATGTGAACACAAAAAAATATACTACAAATGAATTAGAAGAAAGCGAGCTATAAATTAGAAACTGACTCATGGGAATGGGATCATAGCTATAATACCGAGGATGTCACTGCAGATGGGAAATACTTGGGGGAGGTAGACACTTTTTGATATTGATGGGATCCAAGGAAGACACATTGTAGAGTACTCTGAATAAAGGCGACCCAAAGTGGGAATGCTGCCAAACTATTTTCTGTGGGGTGGTGTTTAGGGACACCGTTGTGGTACGATCTCATGGATTTTTGGCGAGCCCAAGAAAGTAAATGCTCGATGGTGCTTTCAATTTTAGAAAGTCTGAAAGCACGAAGAAGACTCTGGTGGGGGCTCCTTTTTTGTTGGTAGTCTCCTGTGCCCAAAAAAGGATAAAAGTATACATAGGAGAGCTCGCCCATCCTGTAGGGGATGAGAGACTTCTTTACCGTCGGGAGTCTAATCAGGCTGGAAAAGGTTAAACCTATACTGACTGCACGGTCATTCATATACTTTTACGAGCATGAATGAAACCAAGTTTGCTTGGCAATCTTTTCTTGATGAGAAGGCTGGAAAAGAGCTTAACGACAACCCATGATGAGCTTTTTCGTAAAGTGCGGCCCCTCTGCCCGAGAAAGCATAAAATTATGTAGAGGGGAACGGTCTTGGCTTGAGCATGCCAAGGTGGTCCTTTTCATGTGATGGTTTACATGGTCTGCAAAAGGAGGTAAACGAGACAATGCAGATGCCCTTTCCTATACTTTAACGAGCGGGAAAGGAAGCAGCTGCGCTCGGCCATCTTTTCATTGTTTTTAGGAGTCAGAAAAGAGCTTAAACGAAACTCTAGTATGGTCAACCGATTGCGGTGGCATAGGCGGTGCCCCATGTCGGGACGATGGATAGTGGTCCAAAGGCCATTTGTGCAGTATGGACGGAGCAAGTGGCTCTCAAACATACCAATACATGCACGGGATAGATCGCAGCAGAGGCACGCGAGTCGGTGCGACAGAGGCACACAAACTGAGGTGGCTCTCGGACAGAGGTCAAGAGAGCTTTGTGTGAGTTGCAGTGGATGGACTTGACTACATGTGATGTGAGTGTAAGTCCGGAGGCAGTTATATGCCAAATACATGTAAGGGAAATAATTTATTTTCTGGACAATGGTCTAGAGATCCGCGTAAGGTGCGGTGGATGAAGTAGACGACTATATGTTACAAAAGTAAAAATGATGTTCCTTAACAGGTGGTGGCCCGAAAACGCGCAAGAGTAGCGGTAGGGAAGGGTGATACAAGTACAGGTCCGCAGACACTTGCATTGCCATGCTGTGGCTTGTAAATTGAGGTAGCTTCTAGGAAGCGGTCCCAAAATTTGTTTGTTAAACATGAGACGATGGTCTCATAAGAAGATATAGGACGGAATTCTGAAACTAGTGGTGCAAATAGCATCTCAAACGGACTCTGCATGGTCTTGTTATGTTGAACGGGATAAATTAGGTCAAATAGGGCCTATATAAGGGTGGGGACCACTTTGTGAGGTGTCATTGTCACTGTTCACTGTGGAGTTGGAGAGGTGGGCCCTAAATATTCATTTGCTGATTTCTCCTGTTCCGACCAGTGGTTTCGAGTTCCGTGACTTGTAGGTAAGGGCTCTCGCTGAATCTCTTCTTTTTGGTGGTTTACATTCTGCATTTGGTCACCCGGAGGTCCTCCATGAGCTTGTTGGGGTTTCATGGAGCCAAGTCACACCTTTTGAACTAAAAGGAGTGACCTGGTCGCATCTATGGGGCATTTTTGAGCGACCTGGTCGCTCATTTTGCCCAAACAGGTGTGACTTTGCCTCTGGGTGATGTTTTTTTATGAGAGCAGTGGCTGACATCTGTTTTTTGCTTGTGCAGGATGGCTGAGATTAAGTGGTGAGAGAGAGACTGTAAAGACCTCCGGGAGGCATCATTACGAGACAGGAATGTGAGTGATACACTGGCCCATTGCGGTTTACTGAAGTTCATGAGGATACCCCTCACGAAGAGCTTGCATTTGCTGCTGCAAACGCTGGTGAGTTTTTGGGATGTTGAGGAGGAGGTCTTCCTCTTCCAAGGCCAGCGTATTGAGATCACGCTAGCGGATGTATACTTCCTAACTGGGCTCCCTATGTTGGGAGTTGTTGGTGACTTGGAACCGGTGTTGTCTCGGGGGGAGACATTGGAGGAGCTATGCGATAGGCACTGTTACGCTACGTCGTATGTGTGTGGCTCCTATATCCTGATGTGTGACATTGAGGACCTATCGACACGGGCAGTGGTGACATTACTGCTATGTATCTTGGGTTCCACGGGGAGCCATAAGATATATGGAGGGAAGCTTTAGCTGGTAGAGCGTGCTATAGGGGGCACGTACTATGGGTGGGCCCAGATGTATCTTTAGGCTCTTTGGTGTCTGCTTAACAAGTTAAAGACATATGGAGCAGGATTTTGTTTTGGCTCCTTTCTATGTGCTTTCTTTTTTGAGAAAGTACCTACACTACGTTCGCACCGAGCTGTGCAGGATAGTGGTCCACGGGAGTCGCGGATGTATCGGTGGTGTTAAATGATGATACGAGAGGGTGGCAACAGAGTGGGCCGCTTCTTTACTAAGGAGTTGTTAGAGCAGTGGCATCAACTTCCAGTGGTGATTGAGGAGTACCCGTATGCGGGTATGAACTATTATGGGGACCCTGAGATGCCCCGACCTCCCGGCCAGGTGTGGGGACCAACTGGTATGTATGCGTGATGTTTTTATGTTCATCTTTATACATAGTGTAGTTTGAGCTGGTTGATAGTTGGATGTTGATATGTGTGGACTGATGGTGTCCTTGTTTGTGTATGCAGATATTGGACCCTGCCCGCCACTCGGTCATCAGAGGCGGGTGGTTGGTGTGGATCCTGCGGCAGTTCCTGCTGGGAATCCTCGCAGGCAACGACGGTAGATGGATGGACTACTACCGCATTTGGAGCGGCTTGCTGCTGGGGTCTCTAATGATGGTTGGTAGCATCTGAGCAATGATGTGATTGCTTCTATTCATAGTTTTCATCCAGAGTGGACTTATGTGATGAGGAGGATGGCTATGGCATGTGAGCACATTCGGCGGGCGACGAGAGGCGATCTTCCTGTAGAGGATGAGTCTTCTGAGGAAGATGATGATACTGATTCAGATGATGAGTCTAAGTCAGATTAGGAGCCTAGTGGGGATGCCTCTAGTGCGTTGGTGAACTTAGGANTTTTAATATTTTTTTTGACGCACGTGGATGTGCTTTTATGGTTTTATATGTGAGTCTTCTTATGGTGATGTGGAATGCAATGCCTAGATGATGTATTGTTACACTTGTGTGTGTATTTTTAGATATGATTATGCATGATGTTATGGTGGTATGTTTCCTATATGCGATTGTGAATGTGCCAATTTAGGATGTCATTAGCCATTTGATCTGCGACACTATTGAGGTTTCTAGGAACATGTGTGAATGTGATGGAATCAAATGCTCTAACCATCTGTTTAGTGTGTAGGAATTTTCTAAAGACGCAGGGATTACGTACCCGATAGTAGTTGTTCAACTGAGAAACAAGGCGCTGGGAGTCTAAGAAGACATCGAGATGGTGAACGCCTAACTAGAGAGCGGAGGCCAAGAGGCCATTGACACCATCGTACTTAGCCTGGTTGTTGGTCGCACTGCCCATGCATATTCCGTTGATACGGATCAACTCGTGCGACGGGGAGTAGATGACCCATGCAGTCAAGGTAAGGTTCGAAAACCATCTACTTGCTCCATCAACAAATCCCATGTACCGGTCTGAGGTATGTTCCATCTGGAGCAATGAGGGGAAACGATACACAAGACTCACTTTTGAAAAATGTGTAAAACAAAAAAGGAAAAGACTATAATACAAGTTGTACTATCGTCACTCAAAGGGGTGACATTAGAGGGAAAGTCATTTGGACTTTCAAGGGATCAGCGGTCATTCCTTTGTGTGACACGATGAACCCTAGGAGACGGCCCGTTGGGACACACAAAACACACTTGAAAGGGTTCAAGTGGATTTTGTACTTGCGACATCGTAGGAAGACTTGCCGCAGGTCGTCTATGTGCTGTGTTTGCTTCTGCGACCGCACAATGAGGTTGTCAAGACAAACCAACATGATGTGAACGAGGTCGTGGAAGCAGTGTGTCATGGCGCGCTGGAAGGTGATCCAACTTTTTTCAGGCCAAATGGCATGACTCGATATGCGAATGTGCCCCACGGGGTTGTGAATGCCGTCTTATAGTGGTCTTCTTTCCAGATCTAGATTTGGTTATATCCGGAAAATCCGTCCATGAAGGAAAAGGCCTCATGTCCGACACATGCATCGATAATCTGATCGATGAAAGGTGTGGGGAAGTTGTCTTTGGGACACGCCCCATTGAGATCATGGAAGTTTGTGCAAACATGGATGGTACCTTGTTTTTTATTCACGGGAACAGGATTAGAAACCCAAGTGGTGTATGCAATGGGGTAAATGAAGCCAGCTATGCGCAGCTTCTCGATCTCAACTTTGATCGTGGCCACTTTGGAAGGATGGATGGGCCGTTGCTTTTGGCGTACGGGGGCCACATCGGGCCATGTGTTGATGTGGTGTTCCACGATGGATGGATCCAGGCCTGGCATTTCAGTGTAAGACTAGGCAAAGATGTCGTGGAATTCTTGGAAGAGAGCTTTGTAGGCAACGACCTCTTCCGGGGAGCAAGATGCCCCCAGCATGATTTCTTCAACAACCTCAGGATTGTTTGAGATGTTGATTTTGATGGTTGGTGAGATGTTGGCGATGTTTCCTTCTTCGAAGGCGTCTAGTGCCGGGATGGGGTTCTTGAACCAGTTGAATTTCCCATGAATGAAATATTTGGTTTCCATGGAAAACTGGTCAGACTGCGACACAAGTTCCTCAGGGAGGAAGAACAAGCGATGGTGCATGTCGTCCCATGGGTATTATGGGGCGGTCAAGGCCTCAAGTATCTCCTCATCATTGCGAAAGCAACGAAGAGACAGGTTTGATGGACCGTCGTTGGAGGTGGAGATGAGAGGTTCGGTAGAACTGGACATCATGTAAATGGACATGGTGTCCGAAGAAGGAGGTGGGGGGTGAACTTCTTCAACCAGGGTGATCTTAGACTCAAGGGAATGTTGACGGAGGTCGGCTAAAGCCATTCGAAATTCGGGCAAGTCTTGGAAATGGTGAGAATAGTGTCCATACAAACCGCAGAGGGCGCAAGCATGGTTTGTTCTCAATGACTTGTTTCTTACTATTGGTGCGCTTGGAAGCTCAACCACGTGGATGTTTTCATTTGTATCCATGGCGTCCAAATGCACACAGATCATTGGGATCTCAGGGCAGTTCTGACTTGGATGGCCCTGTTGCTCACAAACGACACAGGGCGGGATTTGCTGAGGTTTTGCGATAACTTTCGCATTCTTGCCCGTGGCCCTTTTTGGGTGGGGCGATGTGGGTGCGGGTGCAGTGGTTGGTTTTTGCGGACCGGGTGGGGGATGAGACTCGACTGCAATGGGTTACACGAGGTTTAAAACCACCTGGGGCATTGATGGTTGAGCTGGTGGATCAAGATACCACACGGGTATTCCCAATGTAAATTTGGGTAAGTTTAGAGTGGCCATTACTGGCTTGCTCATGACACCAGGTTGGGGAAAGAGGAAGGGAATTGTATGGAATATAGAAGAGCCAAGATAACTCCCTGACGGTTGTATGTGGGGATGAGGTTGTGGTTGCGGCTGCGGATGGTGCTGCAGCTGCTGTTGATGTTGCGGTTGCGGAAGTGTTGCGGTTGCGGTTGGGGCTATGGCTGCACTTGTTGTTTGGGTGAAACAGTGCTGGATGAGAACATGCACAAGTTCACAGTCTCATTTTGTGTCGGTGGTGGTGACACTAAGGGGAAAGGATCCGTCATGGTGGTATCAGCAAACAACCCAAGGACCACATTCAACAATGGGGAGGTTGGTGTGTTGTCAACCATGGTGTTGATTGCAGGGACAACATTGGCGTGTGTGGTCATCCCTTGTGGCTCAATGGTATTGATGGTAGGGATAATGTTGGCAGGTGCCGTTAACCCTTGCGAATCATGATAAGTGAGTTGATCAACTGTCACGATATTCCCTTCGTGGGGGAACATCATGAGACGAAAGACAGTTGATGCGACAGCTCTAATGGCGTACATATAACTGCTTCCGAGGAGAAAGTTATAGTCCAATTGAGCGTTAACAACCTCTATGTCAATCAGAACTATCTTCCCGACTAATGTGATGGGGACATGGGGGAGGATTCCTTGGGCCTTAGTGGGATGGCCATCATAATCCCATAGAGTTGTGGAGGATGGTTGCAGAATTGGGGATCCAATTTTCTGCCAGACTAGGGTAGACATAATGCACGTAGATGCCCCCTCATCCACTATGCACCAGTGCAGAACCAAATTCCTGATAGACACCTAGATTTGAAAGGAAATGGTTGATGGCATGCGTGGTTCTCCATTCTCTGTGTCGAATGTGTTCAACTTGGAGTCGAAGGGGTCTATGGCCCCAAGGGCGGATAGTAAGGCTTTCCACTGCATTGGGCACATTTTGAGTACCTCAAGAGCGAACATGGCGGTTGGTGTTTGGGCCAAATCATCCACGATGCTGGAGCTGACAAAATCTCTAGCCGTGGCATTATTGAAAACCATGCGTATGGGGGGGCGCGGGAATGGGGGTAACTGAAGAGGTAGGTTGACTGTTTTAGATGTTGATGCCGTTAATGGGTCGACGGGTTCACTGTTGGTTCCATACTGATTCCGTCTGGTTTGTAGGTTGACTTCTTCAGTTGTCATAGCTAGCAGGTGGTGGACACCTATTTTTGCTGTGGGAGGTGCCCCCGGAGCATTGGGATTGGGTTGGGGAGGGGCTGCAGTTGCCACCAATCCTTGGAATGGTAATGGGTTTTGGAGCACCATAGGAGGAGGTCCTTATGGTGTCGGGTTAGTTTGGGCTTGGTTTGTAGTGTTGGTGGCCTGTTGAATCGCGTTCCGAATGGCATGCTTAGTGTGACCCTTGAGGGGACACTTGAATGTGTAGTGCCCGTAGACCTCACAGAGTGTGCATGGTTGGTTTGTGTGCAACGGGGCATTGCGTCTTGGTGCATTTGGTTGTGGGGGATTTTGGGCTAGCCGGTTTGCCGTGGCATTGTTGGGAGGGTTTGGTTGTTGACTGCCTCCCTGCGGTTAATTGTTGCCTTGGTTCCTGGGTCGATTATTTCTAGCTTTCCCTTGTTGATTATTTGGGGCTGGCTGGTTGGGATGGTTTTGTTGTGCAAACACTTTTCCCAACATAATAGGTGGAGCAGGGGTGGGGGCTTGAACAGCTTGCATTAGTGGTGCACAATAAATTTGGGTGGGCAACGGTGCCACAAATGTGGGCATTTGCCCCGCATATTGCTGTGATTGCCACGCCAAGGCTTGAGCCTGTTGTGGTGGCGCAAGATGTGCGTAGGAAGTTGTGGCTCAGGACTGGGACATCATTCTTGCATAGTCCACAGTTTGGTTTTGGTAGGCAACACTAGCAGTGTTGCTTGATTTTGGTGGAACTGCAGGTGGTATCGAATGGTGCTGTGGCTATTGGGAGACCGAGCCTATGATGCCGTCTGCAGCATGGGATGCCCCTAGTGCATCCCGGTAGGAGCTACCTGCACGAGGGGCATCTGTGATGATCGTGTAAAGGTACCCAGACTGTGCATAGATCAGGTCAAACTATTGGGCTTTCAGTATGGCCTCCTCTTCGGATTGGGGACGTTCGGATGCGACATCCTTTGCTATGGGTGGGAGCAAGGTTTTGAGAAACTAATCCAGGAAGATCCTGTCGTCAAGTTGGATCTTACACAAACTATGACGTCACCGCCACTCATGGATGTAGTCGGTTATATGGGTCGCAGTGTTCTGATGGAAAGATAGCAAGATCTCCAACCCTTCATCATATCTGACGGGGAGTTGGAAATACTGCAGGAACATGAAAGCCAGGGAGTTGAAATCTGGGTACTTGGCTTGTGGTAGCTCAATGTACCATTTGGATGCAGCACCTGCGAGGGTGGATTGGAACAGTCTTAGCCTGATCGAGTCATCTACGATGTTGTTTGATGAGCACCATAGATGAAATGTCATGATGTGGTTTTGGGGACACTCCCATGCCTTTCCTTCAAACTTGGAATGTCTAAGGGAAGTTTGGTTGGCATGGGAGGCCAAAAAGTTTGATGGCGGATGGGGTCATTTGTTAAACAAGCTAAATTAGGCAGGTTGAGATGAGCCATGAGAGGCAGGTTTGACCCCAGGTTGATGTGAGATGGGGCAGGTAGGGTCTTGGGGTTTACAGGTGCATAATGTCTTGCATAGCTCGGGGTACTGGTGGTGCCATCATAGATGGGCCAGTGCCCCCGAGTGTGGTGGGAGGGATAGTGTGGGTGGAAGGGACATTGCCCCCATGTATGACAGGAGGGGCAGTGTATGTGGAAGGGCCACTGCCCCCATGCGTTGCAGGTGGGATAGCTTGGGTGGTCACTATGGGTGGTGGCAGTTGATTGATGACAGTTTGCATGACCGTGCTAGGGCCACCTGCAGGGTTGTTGGTGATAGTTTGTGGTGTGGACATGGGTCCACTAGCGATTGCTATGCCAGAAAATGGATCCGGGTTTGCACCAACCATGGGGCTTAATGGTGCAGTATGCAGGTCTGGTTCATATTGATATGGGTCTGAATCTGAATCAGAGGCTATGTGGCCTTCTGATGGTGTGAGAGGTCGTCGAGAATGGTCTTGACGGTGTCGGTTCAATGACCCGAATTGTGGTGGTTCGCCTCCTAGGCGTGAGGAAGAGCGTGAGGGATCAATTGTGTTAGATTTGTGTATAAAACTGGTGGGAATGATTTTTTGGACCCCAGTTTCAATGGCTTCCTATTGGTTGTAGGTGGTCACTCAACCACCAAGACTGCCAGAAGACAATGCTTGGCTTTTTCCTCACAGGTGTTCTACTCAATCGGTGGGGATCGTTGCCCATTTCGCTTGGCAATTCCTCTCAACGGCCAGCTACTTTGGGGTTCCCGTGGTACTCCTCACAATGAGTTTCTGGGCTGAGCCCAAGTACTTCCCACGGTTAAGGTTGTTAGGGACATATGTCCTCAAATACTGCAGATTTTTGAACTTTGTGTAAATTTATAAATTTTAGTGGCTCTCTCAGTGTCATGAACTAAGTTGGGTTGATTTACGTGGTAAGGTGTGTATGTATTTTTGTTATTTGGTGGCTGCAAATTGTTTATGAATATTCCACAGAGTTCATCATATTGTGGTTGAAAGCAGTAAATGAACATAAATTTTGTAGACATATATCATTTTTTTACCTTGAATTGTGCTAGCATAACTAGGTGACTACCTTACACCTATATTCTTCTTCAACTAGGAGAAGGTGCCGGGATCTCAACACAATGGGACTAAGCCCATTTGTAGATCCACAGGTCACCTCCCAGATGCAAGTTTGGTCAACAGGGAGGATGCTTAACGTCGTGAGAAGCCCTCCTTCTCTACCCCCTCTACCTTCCAAGTCACTCGTTTTTAGTGGTTTCGAGCAATATTGGGTGAATGGCCTATTACTATACGAGCTGTGCCCTTCATCTTATCCCAGAATACCCCAAAGGGTGATGACTAGGTAGAGGAGGAAGGTAAGCAAGGTTGTTGATTTTAGGTCAGTTTTAGTTAGGCTAGATTCATTAACCCATTAATTGTTTAATTTACACTTAGTTCTGTGAATGAAATTGCAGTAAAATGAAACAGAAACATAAATGGAACTATTGTGCTGGACAGAGAAGGCTGAGCCGCACTGATAGTCCCTAGTTATTAAAAACTAACTTCTGAGTGACAGACCGCATGTTTCAGGTCAAATGTGGCGAGGGGGTCCCTCAGATTTTGTAGACATAAGCAGTCTGTCTTTCTGAAGGAAGTCACACCTTTCAGGGGAAAAAGGGCGACCTAGTCGCACTTGTGAGGCCTAAATGAGTGACCTGGTCCCCTGTTTAGGCCCGATAAGTGCGACATGCTCTGGATTGGGGTTTTTTTATTATTATCTTGAGTCAGATCCGACTGACAGTAACTTGTACTGTGGCCAAATGGACTCGGATTTGCCTTGTGGAGGCTCGACAGAAACAAAAAACCGTAAATAAACATGATTTAAACTAGATTTGACAAAAAAAATTAACCTAGGGCACAAACTGAAATAAAACTTGAAATTAAAAAAAAAACTGAACCAGGGATCCTATGGGATCGACCTGGTATGGTCGCCAGTTCTATAGCGGGGAGGGTAGGTTTCTGTATGGAAATGCAGAAAATAAATGGACAGAAGGCAAGAAAGAACAAAAAGACAAGAAACGGCTTGAAGCCCCTCTGCAAATAATGTTAGGGCTTAGCTCCGGTTACCTGCAAACAACTATTAGAAACAAAAAACCTGCAAAACTAGTTAAGAAACAAACCTACAAGCAAATATGGGTTAAAAAACAACTAAGCTACTAAAGCAAACACATGAGCAAACAATGGTATACCTTCTCTTTGGTGCAATGGGCCACCATGCCCTGGCTGGAAGAAGCACCCCTCTCTCTCTCTTGGCTATGGAGGAGCTATGGCTCAATGGGAGAATGAATGGATGAGAGGGGGGATGTGGGTGGCTTGAGAGACAAAGGGTCTCAAGGCATCCATGGGCAGCATAACAGTATGCAAGGGAAGAATGTGTTGAGAGTGACCCCCACCCCTCCTTTTATAGCTTTTTTAGGGTCTTAAGCCCTTGGTTAGGGCTTTTAGCCCCTTCCGCCCTAACTTTAGCTCCATTTAGGGTTTTAGGCTCCTCTGAGGGGTTTTATCCCCTTTTTGGAGGCTTTAGCCCATAGGAGAGTTATTTAGGCTCTTTTTGGGGTTTTTAAGCCCTTTTGCTCATTTTTAAGCCTTTTTGAGGGTGTGGGGGTCTAATGAGGTGAAATGAGGGTCGTGTATGGGTGTCCTTGTGTGGTGTAGGCCATGTAGAGTTTAGTGAGGGATTTTTTGGGTTAACAGGAACCATTGTTTATAAATTCTCTATGTTCAAGATACGAAAGTTGTATTGCATCTCACTTCTCAATGAATGTGAACACAAAAAAAATATACTACAAATGAATTAGAAGAAAGCGAGCTATAAAATAGAGAGAAATACGAGGAAAAATAAATGTAAAATCCTGCAAAATATTCCAACCCTCTTCCATCTACTCTTTGTTGTCTTTTTATCTTTTGTTGGATGTTTATTTCCAACCTTTTGTGTAACTCATTTTCGAAAACTAAAATGCAAAAGAAAAAAGACTATAGTTCCAATGGCTTTGTTTGGGTTCCATTTGGTTGTGTACAATTCTTGACATTTGGTGGGGTAGCAAACATGTGCATCGTAGTTGGTTGAACAACGACCATATCACTAACTATGACTATTGCTTAACCAACCACACAATCAACTGCTTAATATTTTCCAACCCAAATATGATGTTACCTAAATTAGTTATACTATTGATGCTATTATAGGTGATGCTTACTTCAATGTTGTTGATGTCGGTGGATATATTATGGCTACGTATGCTTCTACTGCATCTGTGGAATGTAAGAAAACAACTTTCGTGCGTGGTGGTTTAGTTTTCTCGCAGCTATTAGTGCACAATAGGAGTATTGTATCCCAATTTAGAGGTACATGGTAAACTATGTCAATGTACGAGGTAAACAATATAGTTGATGCACATACCTTTGTAGATTCAACTATGAAGGTCAATCCAACGAGAGAGTGTTCTTTATCTCCCTGTTTATGGCAATTACATATCTTATATACAAAATTATGAATGTAGTGCTCAACCTATTCCTCATATCCAATGCCTGATACATAAATTGACAAGTGCAATTGGGATCATACCACGAAGGATATACTCCTCACCAATGATATCCAGTACTCCATGATGGACATCACAGAAGTTGATGGTAAGCATAGATCGATGGTATCTCAATAATCATTCAAGGAATCATATTTGTGGGAACGATGGAGCCAAATGAAAAAATGGTGCAAGAGCTGAGTTTTTAAATCCCCACTAGAATAAACCAAAAGATCCTCCTATCGTCTCGGGCTTGTACTAACAATTGCCCAGTACTTTCATTCCAACATTGCAATGTTGTTCTCTAGTTTTTTGTTTTCCTATCCTAAGCCTAATAAAATGGGTTTCGGATCTGTAAAATGGATTTTGGATATGTTATGAATTTCTCTTTGATACGTATCCATGTTGAGGCTAGTATCGTTTTCGTGACTTAAGCCTTTGAGTAACTCATGAAATTGGTACACAAACCCTTATAGTTGTTGAAGACACAACTAAACACATACCCAAGAGGGCCTTGCTTTACGAATGGCCTTTTCCCTTACCTCTAAGCCTCCCCGTGGCTCCGAAGTTTGATCCTGAGTAGCATAAGGAACTCCATAAAGAAGCTACATAAATATTATGAAGCGTGTATATGCCCCCAAACACTCTAGGTTCAAAATATGCTCCTTAATTGGACCCAAATGCACAACTACTGCCTTCAAATAACGAAGAAAAAAAAACAATTCTGCAGACACCTCAAGTAAGTCTAAAATGGCTATTGATGAGTGGTTTCAATTATTTTGTGACAGTTTTTAAGACAATCAACTTATAGGAAAGTTGCAGAACACTCTTGAAATGGTCACTAGAGGTGAAGGTGATATAGGTGAAGACATTGTTTCCAATATTCTAGACCGCTCTTCTAATTGAGTGAACAACCATGAAAGCATCATGAAGAGACACTCGTCCTTACAATTGTCTTTTGTTGCAAAATAACAATGTGTTGTTATTATATTGATTATTGCACGTCTGAATGTCATCATTATTATATGGATTGGTATACTTATGTTTAGAGTTAGCTATGTATTAATTGTTTGTGGGTTTGTGTGGCTAGAAAATGGAGTTATTCCATTAATTGTATGCCAATTGTGTTTGCCCAACAAGCGACATGCAATTTTAGTAGTTGACACATGGTGGTAAAAATCTAGACATGTAGAGAATTATTTGACTTGTAATCCACTTTTTTCCGCCTTCATTTATTTATTTATGAACTGATGGCAAACTTATTTTTGTGTTTTGTCCATTGCATTTTGTCGCATGTTATAGAAGAACAATTTTAGTTTGTAGTACAATTGACATTGTATAGTTATTGAATCTAGGTTATCTTTCAATATATATTTTTTGTATTTAATTTTGCAAACAAATCATGTACCAGCTTTTGTACTATAGTGATTGTTTTCATGTCTTGGTTTTAGGGTAATGGTTTTTGTTTTAGTGCATCATTTATATTTGATCTTTGTGAAGTTGAAGAGAGTCTTCAGTTTACTTGGAGTGCCTTGAGTTACCTCTTTGACCCACCCGTTAATGGCCTCTGTCTTTCTGCCTGGGCAATTTTGGACTTTGTCTCACATAGCTTGGGTAGTTGGGATGGAAAGTGGGATTAACATAACTCTTCTCGTTCGAGTGAAGCAATTATCCAAGCCATATTTTTACTAGAATTAGGGAATTGCACTATCCAGGGTTTGTTGGCATAACTACAAATGACATTCCGACAAGATTATATCCCTTTCCATGAGAAACATATAAATTATAAGGGGTTATTTTCATGCCACCAGACTCAACATTGTAATTTGATAATAGTCTTGGTTCAATACTTTCTTATGAAGTTGTAACTGATATGAAATCAGATCAGAATATTATCTCTACTGCTGTTATGAATTAAAAAATGAAATAAAGGTTTAACATAATAATGATCACCTCTTTATGCGAAGTAATTGTGGGCATTACTAACAAAACTGGGAATGACAGAGGGCCAAGGGAAGCAACCAAGAGACAATTTTTGGACAGAGTTAGTTATTTTCCTAAGCACATGTATGTTGGGGACCATTTAGGTTTTTAAATCTGCTCCGCTGAAGTCTACTCCCATTCTTCTGGGTGTCCCAACCATGCAAACTAGGAATGAAGCTTCACTTCGAACAACCAGTGGCCAAGGAAACTGATATGGATCTAGAATGTAGTTATCAAAAAGTATAAGAAGGTATATGTAGGTTTATAACATATTAGATGCAAGAAAAGTGATTCTACAAGTTTAAAAAGTGAATCAACAAGTTTAAAAGGTGACACTAGCTCAGAGGGAAGCTTAGTAGATCCATCTTTAGGCTTTCCCAAACAAGGTAAGGGGGTCACAAATTCTCTGTTTTGGAATTGGGAGACTTATATATTCCTATTAGTGACCCACTAGAACAATAATGGTGGTATTTGAAGTCTCATAGGTCGAATTATGAAAGTTATGGTAAAGCTAGTTATTTTTTAATGCAAATCTAGACTAGGTTGGCTAAAACAAGTAAATCTCAACCATACTGATTCAGATTGAAATAAATTTGCAAAGAATTATTATAACATCATATTATAGCCAAATATATTGAAATTACTCTCAGTAATATTCTATAATAATCTCTTTAACAATATGCATAATTACAGTGTATTTTAGAGGCAAAAATCAAAGGAGGACTTGGAGGTTCGAACCCTCAAGTAATGGAAACTTATGGACCTGTTAATGACACCTGATACATAGTAATAAATGGTTGGAATCTGCTATCAAATCCTAAGTCAACTCCGGGTGGTTTCTCCTTAGCTTTAGTATGACTTGCAATGAAGATGGGAAGAAGAGGGGGAGAGGGGAAAATGGGACTTGGAGTGCATAACCCAAGAGAACTGAGGCTCATCATTGAGTATTGAAACTTATATTCACTCAATACCAAAATATACATCAACCAAACTGAGAAATGGAGGTTGAAGCACCCTTAAATAAACCTTGAGTGACTTGTTGAGCAAGTCCTTCACCTATTGAGCAAGTTGCCACTTTCTAAACCCTATCTCTAATCATGAATTCACCCTTTTTGAAGAAAATATCATGTATGAGTCTTGTATGATGTTTCCCTATCAAAACTTTCATCCAAATTAGAAACTGCACCCTCCTTAGGCCCAAAGTTGTATGTTTTTTCTGATGACAGATTTTCTGCACTTTCTGCTTTTGTAACTAATCCTCTAAATGCAAATTGCGCCCTCCGTAGGCCCAAAGTTGCCTGCTTTTTCTTATGAAAACTTTTCTGCACTTTCTACTTTTGTAACTGATCCTTTAAATGGAAACTACGCCCTCCTTAGGCCCAGAGTTCCCTGCTTTTACTTATGACTACTTTTCTTGTCTTTTGGTTACTTTCCATCTTTTCACACTTCTTGCTTTTGTCAATGCCTTTGATAGTTTCTAATTATTATCCTAGGCAAGTTGGCTTTCCCCAGTGCGCCTTCCTAACATGGAAACTTATTTCCACATTAATTAATAATGACAAAATTAAAACTAAGTACAAGCCTCCTAAATAATAATTTAACAAAATCCCCTAGGTTAATTAATTAATGTCACTTTTGATCCCCTAGGTGTTTGGCAAGGTCAACACTTTTGATGTCCCTTCAAGGGAGTGACATGGTAGTCCTCCCCTCCCAAGTCTACTTGTCCTCAAGTAGAAACACTCCAGAGTGTTTCAAAATTTGTCCTCCATGTTTATACTGCACCACTCTAATTATAGTCATTTTCCCAATGACCACTTATTTCAACAAAAGTATCAACCTAGTTAAGGTAACTGAGTAGAATTCCTGGATCCAACTGCCTCCTTTGCAAGGATCCAAATGTTACTACCCCTTTTGGAAAATTTTCATTCCCAAGAATTCCAGGGTCCCATGGTATTATCTGCCCCCTTCCAAACATCAGTAACAACAACAAAAGTTCATCATCATAGAAGATGAAAATGGGGATGTGAATATCATACCACCGTACTAAAAATTGAAAACTCAAAGAATGCAAGAAGGAAATATAAATATGTGCCTCCTCATCCAACAAGGGAATGTATTGACACTCCAACCAAAAGGTCCATGTGAACACATATAATGACTCAACTCTCTACCATTGGTCAAAGGGTGCAAGCATCCATCCAAATGTGTGGATTTCCTCCATAGAGGCCACCTTGTGCAAGATATATTTCTCAACAACTTCTCTTCACAGTTTGGTTGCTTAGTTGCCTTCCATTAATCATGAGCACAATTTTTTATGCAAGAAGACTCCATGTATGACATGTAATATTCCACCCAACCCATATGTAGATGAATGACATAAAATGGCAACAATATGTGCCTATGTTGTTGCTAGGAAGGTAATGGTCCATTCATCAAGTCATCATGAACACCCATGGGAGCCTCCTGCTCCTCATGTGGCACCAACAAGGAAAATTCCTTCTCCCAATTTTCATCCCCACTTTATGTGGCTGAAATAGAAGTGCGGGTAGAACTGTGAATCAAATCTATGCAATACTTATCCACCCAACTTATGATTGAATATTCTTCATCATTAGATTATCCAACTAAGGTGTGCTCATCTAACTCTTCCATGGATAAGAGACTCTCTCCACAAAACAACTCTAGTTTTCTATGGAAAATATCAAGTGCTTAGTTCTCATTAAGTTTGTCTCCATAGTCCTCAAACACATGCAAAATCAAATGCATCTCATGAGATTCCTCCATATGATCAAGAATGCAATCAACCTTGTGAAGATGGATGAATGATGTGTAGGAGGATAGGTGATATCTTTGCAACTTTTCATGAAGTTGTTCTATCTCAATCATGCACTCTTGGAGTGCACATCAAGTGCTCTTCAAGGAGTCTTGGGTGGTCAACAATTCTTGTGTGAGCTTGAAAATCTCTTCTTCATCCTTCAAGGATGCTCTACACAAAAACTCAACAAGCTCAAGCAAATTGTCTCTATCAGAAAGAAACTGGAGAAAATCACCTTTGATGATTGTCATGTCCTTCTAAAACTTCTCCATGTTTTCCATGGAAGATTTTTCCTCCAAATTCCAACAAATATTTGTCATCAATGCATGGGTTCCATGAAGAGTGTGTAGGGCCTCTTTGATATTCCACTCACTCAGCTTCAGGGACCCTACAATAAAATCAAGTTCTGATAGATGAACCTCTTCTTCTTCCCTCTCTCTTGGATCAACTTCATGAAACTCTAGTGGTGATGTGGAAGTTGATCTTGGGACCTTTTCTTCAAGTGAAATCTCTATGCCACTAACATAAATAGGTGGAAATCCATCAATATATGCCTCACTAAAACTTGAGCACCCATCAGTAGGTACTCCTTCAACTATGCCCATAGTGTTTCTTATCTCTTTGGATTGTTCTTCTACAACTCTAGTAGTAGGGTGAAGCAAATGAACACCCTGCTCTTTTGTTGCACAATCCTCACCAATAAGGATTTCAGTTGTGTCTTCTGTTGCTGCAACATATTTCTCTTTATGCTCATGTGAAACTTGTCCTTCTCCTTCACTGCAAATACCTTGCAGTAACTTGTTCTCCCCTTCATGGATCTTTATTTCAGTTTTCCCAGTTGCAAGACTAGGTGGTTCATGTCTCTCCTCAATGATGATAGTGGGATGTGGATTCTTATTTATGTCAAGCCTCTCCTAGGATGTGGCTGCAAATTTATCATGCTGCAAGAAACTACAAAAATATGAATTGTGTTGATCCCTTTGCATCATATTTTTCTCCTTCAAGTTTTCTAGTTCACACCCAATTGACAGGGGCTTCTCTTCCACTTCACTAGGAAGTTCAAATGATGATTTCAGATATGATCTATGTTCTTCTTTTTGATTGGATCCAAAATATTCCTTATCATCATTAACAACATCATCCTCCTTTGCAATGATTTTGTGATCATCGAAAGAGAAACTATAAGTGAATTCATCTCCCCCACAATTGTCCTTCATTTTGCAGCGCTCGTATGTAAGCGAAGACTTTGTATCCTCCCATGGATCAGGTGGTTGTAAGTAAACATGGTTGATGCAAAAATAATAACCTTTATCATACATGTTCTTCATATTACCCTCTTCATGTAGGGATATTATGGTGGCCTTCTCCTTCACCAAATTCTCTAGTTCACACCCAAGTGCTGTGGCCTTGTCTTCTTCTTCATTATGTGGCTCAAGGGGTGACTGTAAATCTAAATTATGAACTTATTTTGGATATGATACAAAATATGTCGCACCACCCATACATGAACCAACATCTTTAGCAGAGATCTGGAGATCACCCACAAAGAAGTTTGAAGTGCATTCAACTTCAGCTTCTTCTCCTATGCAACCACCTTATGGTGATTTGCACTTCAACTCATGGATCTCTGTCTATAATTAATTTCTATTATTCTTAAAGGAACTTGAGACTTCTTCATATTTAGTGGAACTCAAATCACAACTTTTGGAAGCTATGTTTGAAGAAAATCCAAATAGTCTCCTAATGATTGGACAAGCAAATGGCTTTGATGAATCTTCACCTTTTGCTCCTCTTTCTTCTTCTTTACTGACATAGTTGGAACAACTTGGTTCATCTATGGATGATTCACTGCTCTTGAAATAATTCTCATCAACATTCTTGGGCTAGAATCCACACTTTAAATAAATGTATTATTTGAAATACATGTATGCACAAATCTTCTTACCCAAAGCTAGATACTCCTTGTTGCAGCTAGGCACGTTTTCACATGCTTCTATCATATTTTCCAAGTATTTATTAACAATGGGAGAATCAGATCTTATCTCTTCTCTATATGATGTCTAATAGACTTCATCATCTTCATATCTCGGCATGCCTCCACCAACACAGAGGATTTCTTCTTCATATTGCTCAAGGTCTTTGCCGATCACTGGTAGGAGCCTCATGGATGCAACTTTATTTAGTGATTTGCAATCTTATTCAACAAAGACCCTTCTTTCTAGTGGATGAGCCAAGGAAAGAGATATGATACCACTATAATATCCTTGATATGAAATCAGATCAAAATATTATTTCTACTATTGTTATGAATTAAAATATGAAATAAAATTTTAACAGAATTATGATCACTTATTTATGCAGAGTAATTGCAGGCACTACTGACAAAAATGGGAATTACTGAGGGATAAGGGAAGCATAAGAGAGACAATTTTTGGAAAGGGTTATTTCTTTTCCATTTAGGTTTCGAAATCAGCTCGGTTGAAGTCTACTTCCACGCTTCTGGGTGTCCCAACTGTGTAAACTAGGAATGAACCTTAACTTCCAACAACTAATGGATAAGGAAATTGATATGGATATGGAGTGTAGTTATAAGAAATTATAAGAAGGTATATGAATGTTTATAACAGATTAGAGGCAAGAAAAGTGATTCTACAAGTTGAAAAGGCGAGACTAGCTCAGAGGGAAACTCACTAGCTCCATCATCAGGATTTCCCAATCAAGGTAAGGGGACCACAAATTCTCTATTTTGGAATGAGACTTATATGTGCTTGTTACTGACCCATCAGAACAAGAATGGTGGTATTTGAAGTCTCATAGGTCGAATTATGAAATTTATGGTAAAACTAGTCATTTTTAATGCAAATCTATAATAGGTTGGTTAAAACAAGTAAATATTAGCCATACCGATTCATATTGAAATAGAATTTACAGAGAATGATTATAACATATTACATCCAAATATATCGAAATTACTCTCAGTAATTATCTATAATACTCTCTTTAACAATATGCATTAGTATAGTGTATTTTAGAGGCAAAAATCAAAGGAGGACTTGGAGGTTCGAACCCTCAAGTACTGGAAACTTATGGACCTATTATTGACACCTGATACATAGTAATAAATGGTCGGAAGCTTCTATAAAATCCTGAATCAACTATGGGTGTCTGCTCCTTAGCTTTAGTATGATCTGCAATGAAGATGGGAAGAAGAGGGGGGGAGAGGAACATGGGACTTGGGGCGCATCACCCAGGAGAACTGAGGCCCATCACTCAATATTGAAACTTAGATTCACTCAATACCAAAACATACATTAACCAAACTAAGAAATGGAGTTGGAAGCACCCTTAAATAAACCTTGAGTGACTTGGGTGACTTGTTGAGCCTTCACATGTTGATCAAGTTGCCACTTGCTAAACCCTAACCCTAATCATGAATTTTCCCTCCTTGAGGAAAATAACATTTATGAGTCATGTATGATGTTTCCCTATCAATAAAATTTCATCCAAATTAGAAACTGCACCCTCCTTAGGCCCAAAGTTGCCATCTTTTGCTTACAACAACTTTTCTGCACTTTCTGCTTTTGTAATTGATCCTCTAAATGGAAACTGTGCCCTCCTTAGGCCCAGAGTTGCCTACTTTTGCTTATGAAAACTTTTCTGCACTTTCTGCTTTTGTAACTGATCCTCTAAATGGAAACTACGCCCTCCTTAGGCCCAGAGTTTTCTGCTTTTACTTGTGACTGTTGTTCTTGGATTTTGGTTACTTTCCATCTTTTTTTATTGCTTTATTTTTCCAGTGCCTTTGATAGTTTCGAATTATCATCCTAGGCAAGTTAGCTTGCCCCAGTGCGCTCTCCTGGCATGGAAACTTATTTCCACATATTTATTTGCACATTAATTAATAATGACAAAAATAAAACTAAGTACAAGCCTCCTAAATAATAATTTAATAAAATCCCTTAGTGCGCTAAGAATGGCTCGAAATGTAGACACTAAATTATCATATACCGTAGACTCTCCAAATGATACCATTAACCTTTGCTACGAATTCTGAGCCAAAAGCAAAATTCCCCAAGTTAATTAATTAATGTCACTTTTGATCCCCTAGGTGTTTGGAAAGGTCAACACTTTTGATGTCCCTTCAAGGGAGGGACATGATAGAAGTAGAGACCTCCTAACTCCTTCTTGCAAGAGTGGTCTCTTTGGAAAATAAATAAATACGAGAAATTCAAAATTGTCTTAATATAATAGTCAATACTCGATATCTTTACTTTATGTCATCTACAAGCTTAGATAACCTATAGTAACATCCCTAATCTACCTATGTATTTGAATAAGAAAAATAAATATTTTATTTTATTTTTATAATAAATCATTTGAACAATGCCAATTAAGCAGGCGAGATACTGCTCCATGTTGTTGATGCGCACGAGCAATATAGATCAAGGGCTTAGCACATTTTGCAATGTAAAATGTGAATATCTTTTAATCGAAGAGGCTAAGGTCGTAGCGCTTAGTTTAGTATATAACCAATATTTACCAATGTAAAATGCTTTTGAAATTGTATATCGCTTCTATCTTTATCAATACTTGCCACTAGACTGTTAGAATTTGAAACTTCCACTTCTATTTGACATTTAGACTTTCTTTAAGATAGAACCATTAAGAAGTTTCTATTGTTTCATAAATATATGTTTTCTTGACATTGGCTTCAACATCAAGGCATGAAGATGGACACATTCAATCATAGGAGCAACATAAAACCATGTACATTAATAGGCAATTTCTTATGTGTAAGGACCGTTACTATGACATTTGTACTGGTGTAAAATTGGCTAAGTCACTATGCAACAATGGAAAAGTTCCACAACTCGCTTAAAAGATCAAAGCATTACCATGTTTTCATCCTATATATATTATATAACATATTGCACACCATATCCATTCACCAGTCCATTGGATTATAATTCAATGCTAATAGGGGACAATTTCTATACATATAAATAAATGTTACTTTGGAAGGAACACTTCCATTCACTGTATGAATATGCAATTCCCCTAAATGTAATTGTCATGGTTATATCCCTTCTTACAATTTTTGTAGTGAAAAAGCTCTACTTTATACTGATGAAAAGTTCTTGCAAGAAAGGGTCTTTTGCCTTTTCACTTTCAATCATTGAGAGAGTATTGCACACCATTGCCAATCTCGTAAGTTGTTTAAGCGAATTCAACTTTGAAGTGAACCTTACTGAAATGACATAGGTTTGCAATATTAGCTAGGGGGACAAGCGTTGGCACTTCTCAAACCTTTGAAAATTTAGTAGGAAGCACAAACATTGGCCCTTCTCAAACCTTTACACATTTAGTTCATTTAACTTACCAATTTAACATAGGTAATACAAAACAAATACTGAAGACAAAGACTTGTTGCTCAGTCACTCCCGTTGTTTATTTGTGCTACTATAATTGAGTCCACCCTTTGTAAGGCAATTTAGAGAGTGTGCTTGTAAGTGCAGAGAAGATTAATAGGATATCCCAGTGAACAACCATAATCTAATGGGATAAAACTTCCATACAGACGAAGTGAACACGGTAAGTGTAGATCAACCATTAATTATATATTTATTTGAAGTAAAGCTCAAGTCCATCAAAGATATTAAGGGGCGATCCAAGTTATAACAACTCATTCCTTTAAATGCATTTGGTAAAGTATAGAGAAGGTCGATCAAAAGTGTTTGAAAAAGTTAAAAAAAAGAGAAATATAAACTTTTTTATATTAGAGAAATAAGAAATATATGAACTTTTTTATATTAAAAAAAAATTAAGTTCAATACAAATATTATAACAATAGTTGCATGTAGCTTAGTCATTCCCTTTTAATTTAAAAAATAAAAGGAAACACAATTAAATTATTCAAAATTGATTTAAAAATAAAAAATAAAATTTAGGTAAACTTTGGTATAAATAAGTAAAAATTATTATATTAAAATAAAATGTTTTATATCCATACAATATATATCAAATGTTAATCTTTACAAATATATATTTTTTAAACTAAAACAAGTATTTTATTTTTTATTTTTTTTATTGATAAAGAAGCTTGTTGGGCCTTCACCCAATTACATCTATTCCGAGATATACAGTTTCTTATTTCAAAAATTTCTCATTTCAAGGTTATGGAATGTGATGCATCAAGCTATGACCTTCATTTAAGCTTAGTATTGCTGGAGGAAGATGACAACCCTGATTTGCTTTGAAATCTGTCATCTTATTCAATTCATGAAGAATGTGATAAGAGGTAACATAGACACAGTCTATCAAAATAAAATGTAGCCTTTGCATAGTCACGTTCAAACTGAGATTGTTGAACTTTGTAGTAGAGTTTAAAACTTTTATTATAATTTCAGAATCTCCAAATATTTGAATGTTGTTATGTCCAGCTTCCTTTGGGAGTTGATAAACTTTTAGAAGAGCAAATATTTCTTCTTGGTTATTTGAATGTTGTCCTAATCCCCAGCTGAAACTGGTTTCAAGCCGTCCTCCCGGGAAGAAAATCAATCCCCCTGCCCCAAATTTCCATGGATTTCCTTTTGACACTTCATCAAAGAAGATAGAGACTTTATTTTTCTTTTGCCACCATTTAGAAAATTCTTTTTCTGGAAGTCTAACCTGCCAAATTGGTTTAATAAGAGCCCTGCCAAAACCCAACTGAATTTTATCCGCCTTAAGTGATCCAAGCCAATTATGCTCAGCTTTAAGTTTAACTGCATCAATTTGAGCATTTCACACAAATTCCAATAGAAAAGCCTTAGCTTTTATTGCTACAATATTTCGTTTCGTGGATTTATTGTTAAAAATAAAATCATTTCTAGCTAACCAAATTTTCCACCATAAAATTTTTGGAATGACTTGCCAAATTTTCCTCCATTCGTGACTGGTTGAAAGAATTCTTGGATACCTAGACTGCTAGTTCATAAATAGACTAACAGGTTCAATATTTGAAGGAGCTGAAACCGACAACCCACTCAAAATATGCACCCAAGCTTTCTATGTAAAAAAGCAACCAACAAAAATATGTTTTGAAGTCTCGACAACTTGATAACAAAGACAACATCTAAATGGTCCAAAAAATCCTTTTTGTGACAGGTTTTCACTAGTTAATCCTTTTTTATGCATGATAATCCAAGTAAAAAAATTTACTTTTGGAATACTGGAGAATTCCAAACAGTTTTCCAAACGGATGCATTGAGGGTTGAGGACGAGATTTTTTGAATTGCTTGGAAACTGTGAGTTGCAGAGTAATTGACTAAAATTCCCCATCCCCACACATCTTTGCACGAAGAGTGAATGGGAGCCAGACCAGTCAATTTCATCATCAACGAGTTCAATTGAGTGTTTAGGCGGGAGTGTCCACAATCTGGTAGATATGGGAAATCCCACGATGCCCAATTCCCATTTTTGTCCCAAGAAGTCATATCAGACAGTCTTAAAAATCCTTTGTTGACTAGCAAGAGCTTTATCTCTGAAAGAGATGAATCGGAGTTTAATGGAGCATTGCCTTTGATTTTGTCATCCCATAGTAAAGTTTTCCTGCCATTTCCCGGTATGCAATAAAGATGCTGATTAAGAAATTCTAATCCTCTTCTGCATAAATTCCATGTAATAGAACCTTTAGGGGTATTTGTCACCTGTAAATTTCTTAAAGTTGCTCCATGAAGATAATTTTTCCAAAAATATTGACTCACAGGGTGATTTTTATTAGAAAAGAGCCGCCACAGCAGTTTGCCACCCATAGAAAGGTTAGCCAATTCTCGGTCTCTAATTTGCAATCCACCTTCTAGAACAAGTCTTTTAACAGTATCCCATTTGACCAAATGCATTAGACTATGATTTCCTTTTCCACCTCTCTAGAGGAAATCTCTGATCAACTTGGATATCTGGTCCATAATCGCTTTTGGGGTTAGGAGAAGAGAGGATTGGTAAAGGGGGAGAGTTGAGAGAATTGACTTAATCAATATAAGCTTCCCTGCCTTTGTGAGCCACTATCCGCCCCATGAGGAAATCCTAGCTTTCATCTTGCTAATGATTTCCAACCAGAGAGAAGGATTGTTTTGTCCTAGGGTTAATGGGAGACCCAGATATTTAACCTTGTCCTGTGTGGCATATCCATAAAATTCTATAATTTTTGATATGTTTGCAACTGTTGAGAGATCTACATTCCATCCATACACAACGCTCTTTCGGTTGTTAATAAGCGCCCCTAAAACAATACAAAAATGTTGCATAAAATATTTAAAAACTCTTTCCATCCTTAGCAAAGCCCCTCCCAAAAGAAACATATAATCCGCAAAGAGAGCATGGTTGATGGATTCTACACTATTTGCTGGCTTGATGCCCGAAATAATCCCATCATTTTTCCCTACAGTTAACTTTCTACTCAAAGTATCATCCATAAGAATATACAAAAATGACAAAAGAGGACAGCCCTGTCGAAGACCCATGGTTGCTTGAAAGAAGTTTGCTGGTCTGCCATTTACTAATGGTGCTATCCACAGTTTATCAGTACAAGCTTTTATCAAATTTATAAAAGCAGAGAAAAATGCAAATGAACGAAGAACTTTGTAAATAAAGGATAGCTTTACCCTATCAAAAGCATTTTCCATATCAAGTTTAATTAGCATGCCCTTCTCCTTTCTTTGAAAGATGGAATGCATGGCTTCCTGAACTTGAATCACATTGTCCATAATATGTCTGCCTTTTACAAACCCACCTTGAAGAGGTGAGATTAGCTTCCCCAACAGAGGTTTAAGCCTGTTAGCTAAAAGTTTAGAGAAGGTTTTATAAGATTCATTACAAAGTAAAATAGGTTTGAAACATTCAAAAGTATTTGGATTAACTTCTTTAGGAATTAAAGCAAGGAATGTGGAATTGGTGCATCCACCAACTTTGGCTTTTAACTGAAATGCTCTGATCATCCTGAGTAAATATTTTCTGATCACTGACTAGCAAACTCTATAAAAATAAAAAGAGAATATGTCTAGGCCTTGGGCTTTACCCGGTTCCATAGACCATATAACATCAATGATCTCTTCCTCTGTAATAACTCAACGTTCTCCTTCTCACTCACCAAATAAGGAATGTTGGATAAAAATTCCGGGGTTAAATCTGAATCAATAGAGCCATCCTCTCTATACAAAAAATCTCCAGTCAAAGAGGAGATTTCCAATATATCATTTTGGGAAAGTCAAGCTCTATATTGTTTGTCGAAAAAAGAAGTATTCTGGTCTCTCGACTTCAACCAAGTGCTGCATGACTTCAATCTCCAATATTCTTCTTCCAGCCCAAACACTCAAAAGGAGTTAAACTATGCTTTTTGGTCTTTTTCCAGCATGGCAGAGGTGATTTATGTTTCTTCCATTTCCAATTGAATGTCCTCCAATTTTTCTAGAGCCTCTTTTCTATCGCTAATTTGATTTTTAGGAGATTGCTTTGCCCATTCCTTTAACGTTGATTTGGTGTTTTTTTAGCTTTCTTTCCCACACATAATTCAGTGAACCATTGACTGGGAAACTCCACGTCTTGGTTATTATGTTAAAAAACCATCTCGGACTATCCACAGAGGACTAAACTTAAAGGGAAGGGGGATGAGGTCTTCTTCATCATCTAGCTACAACATTATTGGTTTATGATATGAAGTAAGATTGGGCAAGACACTAGAGGAAACAATCTTTTTTTCCATAAAAAAATAGCTCTAAACCAAAAACCCATCCAACTTGGCTGAGATATTTGCTGCTCTTGTTCTATTATTAGTCCAGGTGTAACTTCCTTTTTTTGGTTTAAAATCTATCAGGTCCCATAATAAAATGAGATTCTCCACCATTTTGTGCATGGGATCTCTCCCGTAGACTCCTCCTTTTTTATCTTTTGGATCCAATGTGATGTTTAAATCACCAGCCACAATAATATTGGAGAGAGCATTAGCAGCAAGAAAAACTGCCAGTGAATTCTAGCAATCTCTTTTCTCTTGAAAATTTTCAGGTACGTAGAGATTAAAAATAGCCATGGATATCTTACTTGGGATTTGCTAGAGCTCAGTAAATATCTAGTGTTGCGTTTCAAGTGAGTTTTCCAATGAGAAAAGTTCCTCTTTCCACAGGGTTACAAGTCCACCAGATGAAGCTCGTGCACTCACAACCTTCCCTGAATTCTTTTTCCAATTCTTTTTGCTTAAGGAAAGAAGATTGTCCTCTTTGATTTTTGTCTCTTGGAGTAGAAGAACATCGGGAGAAGCCATTCTTAAGAGGTCTTTAATAACTTCAACTTTCGAAGAATTTCCCATCCCTGTGAAATTCCAAGAGACAATGTTCATTATTTATTATTGACAGAAGGAAGAGGGCCTCCTTTTGAAGGTCTGGCCCGAGTATTCCTACTAATTGACATATCTAATGTAGCTTGACTTCCTTGCATCTTTATACATTCAACTTCTTCCTCCTGAACCTTCTTAATAGATTTATGCCCTTTTATTGAATACCTCTCAAGGGATTCTTCTTCAGATGATCCATAATTATCCATAGGTTTCTTTTTTTTTGCCATTTCTACATATTTCGGAGAGTATTCATCCATAGGAGTACCAAGATCCGGATCAACTGATTCTTTATTTTCTTCTCTTATCTGGTTTTGAGATTGTGGAACTTCTCCCTCTTCAAGCACTGAAACCACTTGTTCTTATGGAGTGCTCAACACTTCAACATTGTTTTGAGATGTTATTTCCTTCATCGCTGCTCCAATTTCATTATGTTTCTGACTAGTGGGATTACTACCCGACCCTATTTCTCCTCTTTTTCCCTTTGATTTATTTCCTTGCTTTGCTAAACTTGTTTTTTGAACTTGTGTCCTTGGTCTCCCTTCTCTTTGATAACTTCTTCCTCAACTTTCTTCTTACATGGTCTGTAAAAATGCCCATAGCCATGACAATGTCTGCACTTAAAAGACAATTGCTCATAATCTAGCTCCTGCACATGTGACCAATTTGCTATTGTCAAATTAATCGCTTCAGGAAGCCCTACCTCCAAATCCACTTCAACACATATTTTGGCACAAGTATATTGATCTCTTCTTCCATCCCTATCAATATACTTCCCCAATGTGTTTCCTATAGCTTCTAAAGACTCTGAATTCCAGCAATGAAGAGGAAGATGTGACAACCTAACCCATACAGGAACAACAAAAGAGACATCTTGATTCAGATCAAAGTACGGTGTCCACTTATTCAGGTAAATCGCTTGAAGACCCATGAAATATGGCATGTTTTTAAAGATTAAATCTCCATCTTCTGAATTTTCAAAAAGAAGTACATAGTATCCTTTACCTATCATATTGCTACGTATGCCTTCTGAGATAAGGGGCTTCCAATTCCTTTGAACCCACCCATTGATTGCCTTGGGGGATGGCCAAAGCCCAGTAAACTGGCCAATAAGATCCTGATCTGCAATATTCAAGGCCATTCAGCATGGTTGTTCCGTAGGTAGATCCATCGAAGGAATATTGTCTAGTTGTTTGACAAATGTCTACTAATTCTAACTGAACTTCCTATTGTTGCTTGCTTCTACCAGCCTCTTGAAAGCAGTGAGTTCAGGGGGAGGGGAGGAACCCCCTCCATTGACCATGACAAAAACTCTCAAAATAATGCAAATAAACCCTGCAAATATATTCGACTGATCTTCTCAAGGAGGATTGAGTCATCCAGGAACACTCAGGGCGCACCTGCAAAGAATCCTGAAGATCTACGAGGAGGGTCGAATCACCAGACATGAAACTCTTATTGGAACCAAGAACGTATAGGACACTCTCACGGCCAAATGCTGATCGAAACCAAGAAACCGTTAGAGTGTAGAACGAACCAAAGTCCTCGAGAAATTTTGTCACGCAGTAGAAATGATGTTGATCCTGAGAAAAACAAGACTCTGCAACTCTCGTTTTCAATATCTGCAAAGAAGGTTGAAACTCCAGTTGCAAAATAAAACAACCTGCAAAACAAAGCTCTGCAACTTGCACCCTAGCTCAGAGAATGCGATCTAAGCCAACTAATCCTGTCAGTAAGATCAAACCAGAGTCGAGGTATCTTCGTCGATCCAGAGAAAAATTCAAATCTTCTTGGAGCGAAAAAAAACAGTCTCCAAATTCAATACTTTTCTTTACAAATATTAAAATTAGTGAAATTGCATATTAAATGTCAATATCTAAAAATTGTGAAATTGCAACTTCTAAAAAGAATAATATAAAGTAAGAGAACCTAAAAAAGTTCAATATGTTTATTTTTTAAAACAATATAAACAAATAAATATGTTGAATTGTTGTTTTTATTCTTTTGAGATCAATATTTAATATGATTAATACATTAACCATTTTTAGATACTAATTTATTTTTAAAATATCGAATTTAACTATGCAAATTTTAATAGTAAAAAAATCACATTTAAATTTAAACTTAAATTATAAATAAAAATAAATTAAATCATAATTGTAAATACTAATAAAACAACTTATTTTCTTTTACAAATAATAATACATAATCCAAAACTCATATTTTTTTAAAAGGAAAAGATATTTAAAATTAATTTAAAAATATTAAATTATAATTATATTTATTAATATTTTTATATGTTTAAAAGTTAATTTCAAAAACTATATTAAACTAAAAGAAAAAGCAGAAAATGAAATAATATTCCACACTTCAAAAATAACATAAGATATAAAAAATTGTATATTTTGCTTTTGAAAAATAGTTTAAAGATTGCGTAAGAATATATATATGAAGTGACATCAATACAACATTGAAGTGACACCAATACAACATTGAAGTGACACCGATACTACACTTTACCATAAATATTTCATGAACTTTCTCAAGTTTTCATAATGTATGCAAATATTATTTTATTTTCTTATTTTTAACTAATGTGGTCAATGATAAAAATAATATTTGAAAGGCCTATAGGTCAATCAGAATTCCATGCATCAAAATAAAAAGAATAAATGAAAACATATTAATATTATTTTTCTGAAACAAGGGTGGGAGGTGCGAGAGGGGTTCTCTTCAACCCAGGAGGAAACAAGGTTCTTTCCTTTTGTTGGATCTTGGGAAAGAGGACAAACAACCGGGAGGAGTGACCTGCTTTACTTCATGGGTTTGAGAAGTTGAAAGAGCTAAAGATATATAGTTATCAAATCTTTGGGGACTCATTGATCGTTATCCAAAAGATGAGGAAGCTTTAGAAAAAACAAAAAGAAGAAGCATGAAGGGCGCATAAGAAAATTTTGACTTAGGTAAAGAACCTCTATAGTATCCTTTTCTTCCATGTTAATCAACATAACACCGTGGACGCAAATTGTTTAGCTAATATTGGATGTAACCTTTGAGAAGGTGAAAGATGTTGTTAAACAATAATAGGAAAGTTATCAAATGGGCGCAATGTTTTCCAAGCTAGACTCTTTTACCCATTCCTCTATTATGGAGAATAAAGACTTTTGTTTTACCTTCCAACATAGTAAAAATTGGACTTGTGGTCACGATCAACTCGGGAGCATGTAACGAGAAAAAGGCGGTGGGCGTGCATTAACTTGTGAGTTAATAAGGTCGGATGTTTCAATGTATCTACCCTCCTCACATTTATAGAGTTGTTGCAGAGCCATGCAAATCATATAATGACGGGTTCTCTCCTAAGTGGTTCACACGTTTGGGACCCCTCTTGTTTTGGAAGGATCGAGAAGTTAGGCAGTCACTCTGATAAGAAGGCTTCAAGCTGTCGAAACCTCGGCATTTTTCCTTTTCCCAACATCCTTTCCTTTGCTATCAGAATTTGTGAGTTCAGAAAAATGAAAGGTGGCCACTCTGAGAAGAAAGAAATGAACTCTATTGAATATTAGGAGGTGAAGGGTTATATATTAGATTACAAGAAGCTTCTCTTTTGTGAACATGAAGTCTCCACTGTTGTGTTGGAGAGCCAACACCACATTGAGCTTAAACTCACTCGATTTGACAACAAATTGGAGGACGCTGAATCAAACGTTAAAGTCTTGGTTGGTGAGGTGGAGCATGTCAATAGTGTGCTACACAGGATGGACCAAACTCTTATCGAGAACTTTGGAGGAATGCACAATTATTTGGGAAGTATGAGGAATACTATTGCAGAAATGATTTAGGAGAATGAGGAGTGGTCTGAAATGGGGGTTAATAAGCTCAAGACTTTGATTGAATAAATGTCGGAGAAAATGAATGCCTTAATGGATGATATTCATGGACTGATGAGGACCTTAGAACCCACAGATCAACCAAATCATGCCCCTCCCATGGAAGGGATCTCTTCAGCTATACAGGGCATATAGAGCTAGTAGAATGAAGCAAACCCAACTATTGATTCCTAGGAATGAAGACTCAGGCTTCCTCTTTTGTTTTTTTTCTCTGAATGTTTTTTTGTCTTCTACTATGTAAGCAATATACAAGGGTATACTCTACAATAGGTAGTAGAATAGAATATCAGATAAGTAATGTTGCTTTTGTTTGTCCTTTTTTGTGGAGAAGCAACAAAGAACCTTGAAGGCTCTGATTTTGTCAATATGAAAACTTTGTATCATTTCTCTTTTTTATTAATATAATTCACTTCTCGTTATTGTTAAAAAAATATTATTTTTCTCAAACTTTAGAGAAACTTTTGGTTTCTTTGCCAAACTAATAGAGTGAAGTGAAACATATAGTCACTTGCCTATGGCGGAGACTAAAAATAATATTAAGGCTTAATTTAAGTGCATAATATTAAGATTTATTTAATAATTTATTTAAAGTTCATTAAAGAAGAAATAAAAGGTTAAATTAAAGTTAAGTTTTAAGTGTATTTAAAATGGGTATAGTAAAAATAATATATAATTTAATATTCAAGTTTATAAATGGGTTATTAAGTAAACCCTAAGTTCCATTTTTAAGTTTAAAAGGACAAGAAATTTGTTTTATTGTAATGAGGGAATATTTTCTTATAAAGGTCTTTCAATACTATACTTTACAATAATAAAATTCCAAGGTATTATATAAATAAGGCATATTAACATTCGTCTTTTTCTAAACGAGAAAAAAATTACATTAATGTCCATTTTATATAGCTTGGGTGGTTGGGAGAAATGATTGTTACCCTCCCCACCTAGGTTCAATTCTTGTAAGTGACATGATGCTCTTGTTGAGCCCTTTTGTAATAAATGAGTGGATTATGTAATCTGGCCATGCCTTAATTCTCATGTTGGACTAGCAGATGTTGGTATATTTACTAGTGGACTATCCCTCTAACAAATGGTGAACCGCCTTTATAAAAAAGAGGAAAACTACATTAATATCTATTTCACAAATCAATTATTGATTCCAAAACCCAGTATAATCAAAATGAAAACATTTTCAGCAACATATATGAAATTAAGGACTTAGAGTTAAACAAGGGAGATTATAAACTCATATCCCAATTCATTGTTACAACTATGTCTAAATAAGGCATTGACATAATTCTTGATTATTTGTGGACAAAATATTTAGGAACCTCCATGTTAAACATGAAGAATATTTTTTTGTCCTTCTACTATAATAAGAAAATGATGTGCAACACCTTAGTCTTTGGACCCCTGATGTAATGATAAATTTTTTATGATGAAATGCCTGAAAGGATAAACAATTTGTATTTTAAAATATTAATATAAAATAGAACTGGTTGTGGCTGGGGCAAATGCTAAAAACAACATGGGCCTATGAATTCACCAGTGAAAAGGAAAGAGGTTTGTAGACAACTTAATATGGGGTTATAACATGACCCTAACCTTTACCTTGACCCTTTAGAAGCATTTTAATTATACTTTAATATTATTAATTTTTTTGAAATTTATAATTATCCTTCATACCAAATGAAGTTTTAGGGGCATGCTAAACAAATATTTAATGACACATATGGGATGATAGTCTTTTAGGAGACCACGTGTGGGTGAAATTGGCCATGCAAGAAGAATTTAAGATGTAGGAGGCTATCAGAAGGGTTGTTTTCCTCTATGTGAAGAATTCTACCTACTGGGGGTGCGTGTTCTACATCAATATTTCGACCTGGATTGTTAAAATTGAATTCTGATAATTGACGATCGTTTTCCTATGTGTGAAACATTCTACTTGTTGGGGGTGTGAGTTATGCATCAAAATTTTGACTTGCATTGTTAAAACTAAATTATGATCATCATTGGGAGAGGACTGTATTTTCAAAACCATAATTGAGTTACCAACTAAATGTTGAATAGTGCGTGAACCTTCTTCGGAGATAATTATGGTGCATTGGTTGACACTGGTGTCCTAGTGTAAGGTTATCATTGTTTTGTTTATGGAGTAGAGACTGAGTAAGAGACTGCATTGTTTGGTTTGAAACTGGTTGAAGCCAAATTCTTGGAATTGGAAAGAATGAACCATTCTATTGGCGTGAAATTATTGAGTGACTAGCTCTGAGTGATATCCTACTTGGGAATTACTCTATGTACTTGTCCATTTGATTTTTATATTACCTTAAGCGTTCTCCTAGTGGATTCGTAGTATCAGCTCAAAGGTGGCACCTTGTTGAGAGATTTATGAGCAAGGTAGCCTATGGCTGGGTGGAGCATGGCTCACACATAGCTAGTTGCTCAAGTCATCAAGATAAGCATTTGAATTATGCATCAACTTATTTATTACTTTGTATGATTTTAGAATTTTGGAATTGTTTCCGAATAGTTTGTTTGGTATATGTATTGGAGATGCAATTTTGTAGTTTGAATGAGTTAAACTTAATTCTACATATTTGTTTATGAATATTACCATATATGAACAATAATGAAAAATGCATATGAAAACTATTATGAGTATCGATGTTGTCAACATTAATGGTTTTTAATAGTAAAATAAAATGTTTATTGGAAATTATACTATGGTGAATGCATTTTCTCCTATAGAGAATCATTTGCTCCATATAATGAAATTGCCCAAAAATTGCCTAAGTATGAAAGTTATGATTTCGGTTGGTGGCGTCAACAATTTCAATAGTTCATTGTAACATAACATACTTGATGGAATTATGCCTTTTGATAGCTTATTCCCTGTGGAAACCCATCATTTTCCTGTTAATGGAATTGTTCCCAAAATTGACTAAGTGTGGTGAATTATTCATGTCTAGAACATTCAATTGCCAAGTAAAATATTTATGAGGTAATGTTGAATTGTTACTCCTTTTTCCTTTCAAAGAATGCTGGACATTTTTTTGTGATTGAAATCCTTTGCAAGATGTTTGTGGAAGCTAAACTTGGGTGTGCGAGCCTTAAGTTTTAATGTTAAATTATGAAGCTGAATGGATGGTTGTTTAATACATTTATAAATGTTTTGAGTTATAACTACCAGATTAAAGACATGTGCCTATATGATTTGTTTATCAGTTCACTTTTTGTGTCTTAACATATTTTTCTTTAATGAATTTAGTCAATTTCCTAATGGAGGGATAGAAAATGCCTTCCATATTTATAAAAAATTTAAGAGAACGAGTAAGTGCTACCACCACGCATGGGAAAATTGAAGGGTGCGTTATAACATCGTAATGGGGTATGTTACAAAGTGGTATCAGAGAAAAGGTTAATCTCTCAAACTCGTGGGTTATAGAACAATTTTTTTGTGTCAGATTGAATCTAATGAGAATAAACCACACCTAAAACTATTGAATGAAAACCCGTAAATGAAAAATGAATGCATGCTATGATAAAATTATGTATGTATGAATATTTTTATGTCTAACAAAATGGAAAAATATTTAGATTGTCATATTAAATAGAAATCGATGTAGTGAAAATGGAGAATAAATAAGGACTTTCCTTTCTCACTGGCCCAAGTGGGGATGAGTGCCCAAAGAACATAATCCAGTGACCACAATACAAAGGTGGAGGCAGAGGAATTGCTCCAAACATTAAAATATTTATAGATTAGAAATGGAAAAATACTATAGAACCTAGAGCAATAAAACCATATAAATCTACAAATGTTGCAAAACTTGATGCAATTTGAAAATCAGGTGCAACGTGTCTCTTCCATTATGAGAGGGGAAGAAGGAGATTCTTTGAACATAGGATTTGATGAGAGCCACCAACACTCAAGAAGTAAAGCTATGAGCAAGATGGGTTCCCATGATAAATTAGTTGAAAGTCGCCAACAAAAGGGGGCACCTAAAAATAGATCAAATTCAGTGTCTAGAAGATAACATAAGAGGAAATATATGAGGGTCCATTACAAGGTGAACTCATAAAATTGAAGCCTCTTGCTTTTGATGGAGAGAAATAAGGGAAAAATGCATAAATGTGGCTGCCAGAAATGAATACATATTTGCAGTTACATGATTACTCTAACAATTAGGAAGCTCGAATTGCTATATATAATCTTCAAAGAAAGGCTTACTGATGGTGGGAACAATTGAAGCAGTTGAACAATATTGATGAAAGGTAGATTTTGTGAAAGAAGTTTCAGAGGTATTTTAAGCATAAATAACCTTCGTAGCAATATTATGATAAGAAAATGCAACAGTTCTTAGAGCTCAAATTGGGTAATATGACTACGGAGGAGTATGAGAGAAGGTTACTAGAACTATTAAGATATGTTGGTTTCATTCAATATGAGAAGGTTAAAATCCAATGATTTCTTAGCAGATTACCAACATATTATGGGAGAAAATTACTTATGATGAACCTCATACTTTGAAGGAATCCATATGGAAGGCTAAATTCCTATATAAAAAGATAGAGGAAGACATGATATGCATAAAGTATGTGTTATCCCTAAAGTTGAACCTAGACTACAGGGGTTCAAGCTTAAGGAAATCTTTTTCAAAATATAAATCAATGATGTCAAAATGAAAATTGGGCTGGTATGCCATCAAAGCTATAAGAAAATCACAAAATCATACAAGAACTGGGCTGGTATGTCATCAAAGCTATAAGAAAATCACAAAATCATACAAGAACTGTATAACATAAAACAAGATACAAAATCCAATATCCAAGTAACTACGATCATGAAATTATGAAATGAGACTGCCTCTGTTTTTTAAAAGTATAAAAGATAATTGTATTTCAACATAAGAATCATTGCAATGGAATTCAATGGACCATATACATGATAAATTATAAGAAACACAATTCATAATACACACAGACAAATCATAATCATACTCATATCAAGGTAGAACCTGTATTTAAGATGTAGAGTATTTTATGTCATATAGAAAGTAATCAAAACTGGATCTTCATAACTCCAATTGCCAACCTCCCTGTCTCCTCTAGAGACTCTGCTTAAATACAAAATACTTGTTTTCTTTAAGCTAACTATAAGATCGTATATCTATGGATCGAACCCTCAAAAATAGGGAAGTCAATCCCTTTTAAATAGTATTCAAGTACAAGTGTAATATAGAAAATACATTTGTCAAATAAACAACATAACTTCAAAGACAAACTACAATTCAACTTCTAAAGGCTTCTGGAAGCCTCTGCTAATATAGCTAAATCACTAAGAACCTAGGAACGCTTCTGCAATCTGGCGAATTCAGCATCTTTGTTGTCCTCCTTGTTCTAATATTTGATGAGTTCCAACTGCTTCTGAATAGCTTGTTTTTCCCTTAGAATATATTTAGAAATTATCAACAAATTTTGATATTCTGTCTCTTTATCCTCCAGATCTTCACGAAGTCTCTTGTTGGCTACCATCAACTTTTCATTAATGTTCTACAGATACCTGGTTTGTTCTTTGTATGTTTGCAAAGACTTCCTAACTTGGCTTATTTCTTGAGATATTTCCAAGTCTTCTTCTCTTATATGGACTTCTTCTTCCTATAGAGTCTTTGATGCTGAACCATCATCTGAATTAACATGCTTGTTTGTGCAAAAAGCTTCAGGTATAGAGCCTGCAACACCTTGAATATCAATAAACCTCTCAATATCTATACAATACTGATCCTTTGATGTATGTACATTTTCTTCACTACGAGCATCATCTATCACTACAACTTCCATGGCATCTTCATGTGCTGCTCTTTTCTCTATCTGCAGCTTCTTTCTTAACCTGGTTCTTGGCTTCTCTGTCTTCAATAACTGTTTACGAATTTCACTTTTTGAGGCTATATTCTTAAGCATAACACTCAGTTTTTCAGGGTTTTCATTTGTGCAGGAAGCTTCAGGACACAAACCTTCCTGGATGGGTTTCTCTGTAGTATTCTTTCCTTCTTTCTCAACAGTTTGAACTGGTTTTTTGGGACTTGTTGTTTGTTGGTCTGTATCTTCCATCATTCTTTTTCCTTTCTCTTTAGGGTTGTCTTTAAACCCTAGCTCTATTAATAGAGCTTCCCATGTTCTTCCCTCCTTTTGCAATTGAGATAAAATCAATAGCTTAATCAAGCCTTAATGATAGACAGATCGAGCAGTATGTTCGGGATGGCCCTGAACCCTGGAAATCATCTTTTGAAGGCTTTTTAATAAATAAAATGGGAGATTTACCTGTATACTTCCATTAATGTGCATCAGCAACTTTAAATGGCATTTTAGCACTTTGTCATACCTTCCATCACATGTGATATAATTTTGTATCATCTCCAAAGGAATCTTCCAGCTTGGCTTCATTTTGCTAACATGGACACCATTTTTCCAATCTAGCTTTTCACATCCTAGCATAAAAAATTCACTGAAATATCCTTGGAAATCCTATCGTTTAAACCATTTCTTCCCCTGTGCCGGAACGCCTATTGCTTCAGCAATAGAATCCTCGTTTACCCTAACTGTTAAGCTTTCCAACTGAACTTTTTCATCTCTATAATTTTTAATAAATAACATGGTTACCTGTGAGTGGTAACCTTGCAATTTCTCACAGAAGTTAAACCATCCGACTTTCTTCATTAATTTAGCTGACCTGGGAAATTTCATTATCTAGTTTGTATTGTTTGGCTCTAACCTGCAAATGAAACCTCATGGATTTTGTTTTACCATAACCTCTGGATCTTCTTCCTCTACTGTCTTCGACATTTAAAACCCTTCACACTATACTGCTTTAAACATGCAATTTTTTGCTACAACTGCTTGCTTTGAGATGCAAGGAAATGTATATGATGTAATTCGACCCTTTTAACATAAAATGTATCAGAGTTTGAAAACAAACCCTAGCTGCTTCAAACCCTAATGTTGCTGTTCATGATCAATGAACATTGACAGTATACAAACGGCTCTCTGAATGTCCTTCTCTAGTTAACCAACAAAATAATGAGACAGATTTTTAGGGAAAAGGATGAATTAAGTCGAATCTTCCATGATCGGTACTAACATTCATTGCATGTAGTGTTTAAATTTCAAAATGAGAACAGGTGTACAATTTCATAAATGACATGATAAAACCCATCATTTTATGGAAAGGGGCGCCTTTTAAAACATATTCATACCGAATGCCAAATAACATGAATATAACCATAGTTTATTACCCCTTTATATTCCATGGTACTTATAAATAACAAACTTTTTAATGAAATACCCTTTGAAACTCTGCTGCCAGTAAGTGAAATGCTGCCAGTTCATGAAATGTTGCCAGTTTGGATAATGCTGCCAGTTTTAACAATCCACTATTTAATATAAAATCTCTTGCACATACATAGGTTCATGACTAATGAGTGAAGGTTTTGATGATTCAGAAGACTAAAAGAAAACCATAATGGCGTTCAATCAAACATAAGGCGTAAAACAAAGCAAAAATTAAAAAATAAAAACACATCACAATCAAAGATCTTAAGGTAAAAAGGTCAAACAACCTTAGAGATAACATCTGGCTCCATATGGGGACAAAGTTTTCCTGTGAAACTTTAAGAACATGTTGACCAGTGCCTTCAGAAATCTGCTAAAGTCATTTCTGTCTTATTGGGTTGGAGTCTTATTTGAAGCAAAAATGATATATACAGTGAATATGTACAATAACACTTTGTCTTTCAATATGTGTAAAAATGCTTTAATAAACGTCCATTGACTGGACCTGCAATCTCTTCACCTTTCAGATTTTGTAAGACAAAAGTATTGTTTCCAAGGGTTTTTATCACTGAAAAAGGCCCTATCCACAAATGTTCAAACTTACCATGCTTACCTTTTTCTCAAAGATTTCCTTCATTCTTCTTTGACGTCTCTCAGCTGTATCCTTGATAGCTTCCCTCTCTTGCTGCAACTGATCTATCTGAAACATTCTTCTTCTTATATCTTCTGGTTCTTCTTTTATTTCCTGCATAAACTTAATGACTGGGGTCACTAAGTGAACAGGAAAAACAACATCAATTCCATATACCAATTGGAAAGGGGATGTCCCAATTGACTTTTTAATTGTTACTCTATCATCCCAAAGAGCAAATTTTAGTTTGGTATCCCAACTCCTTTTGTTTTCAAATAGCATTTTCTTGATACTGTTTACAATATTTTTGTTACTGGATTCTGCTAATCCATTTCCCTGTGGGTAGTATGGTGTGGACTGTTTTAGGCTAATATTATTTTCTTGACAAAAGTTCACCATCTTTTTTGATTTAAAAGCAGGAGCATTATCAGTAACTAATTTCCTAGGGCATCCAAGTCTACCCAGAATGTTTTCTTAAAGGAAAGTAATTATGACTTGTTCAGTTGCTCTCCTTGTAGGAACTGCTTCCACCCATTTAGTGAAAAAATCAGTAGCAGTTAGAATCCATTTATGCTGCCCACTAGAGGGAGGATGAATTTCACCGATGAAGTCTAGACCCCACTGTTGAAATGGACCATTCACTGAAATAGGTTTCAAAGGTAAGGACTGAAGCTTATGCTTACCTGCAAACTTTTGACATTCCACACGTGATCTAACCTGATGATATACATCTGAGAAAAGGGTAGGCCAATAATATCCTTCTCTCAGGACTTTGAATGCAGTTGCCTTCCAGTACTTGTGCCCTCCACAAACTCCACTGTGCAATTCTGCAATCACAGCATCAATTTCGGATTTCTCCAAACATTTCAACAATATTCCTCCCGGATCCTTCCAGTACAAAATCTGATCTATTAAAACATACTTCATTGCTTTTAGTTTTAATGATCTACATTCATTTCTATTCAATTCAACAGGGCATTGTAAATACAAAAGGAAATATACAACATCTTTATACCAATCAGACTCACCATACCTGTTATAAACCTGCTGCTTACTGTATTCTGTTGTCATAACCTGCTTTGACTGTTCTGCCATCACATGAAGATTCAAAACTTGACAATTTGATTCTGTCAGAAGTTTAGCTAATCCCTGTCCTTTTACCAACTTTGTTGGTTTAATTTCTACGTCATACTCCATAACCTTAGCTATCCATCTGCCTCTTTTTCCTTCACTGTCCGGCTGTGCTAAAATCTCCTTGACTGCTGAATTTGGGACATATGCCAAAACATTAGAATGTAAAACATATATTTTGAAAAATTTAAGAGCTTTAACTAAGGCATATGCTTGCTTTTCCATTATGTTATATTTCAGCTCTGAGTCTCTTAATGTTTTACTGAAGAATGAAATTGGCTGTTCCAAATCATTTGAGTTCTTTTGTAATAATACAACAGCTATAGTGTCTTCTGATGCGAATGAGAAGATTGCAAAATATTTTGTATAATCAGGAGCCATTAATACTGGGGCTTCTATTAATGCTTGTTTTATGGCTTCAAATGCCTGTTTAGCCTGGTTAGACCACTTAACCTCCCTATCTTTCTTAAGCATCTGAGTGAAATGCTTTATTATTTCTGCAAAATTGGGAATAAACCATCTTAAAAAGTTGATTTTTCCAATAAAATATTGAATTTCTTTTTTATTTCTAGGAATATTGATTTTTAAGATAGCCTTGACTCTCTCTGGATCTATCCTTATTCCTTCAGCAGAAACAATAGGCCCTAACAATTTTCCTTCTGTCAGGGCAAAGTGAGACTTTTTTGGGTTTAGTGATAAACCGAACTTTCTGCATTTAATAAAAATTTGTCTTAAATGTTTAATATGATCTTCATCAAACTTAGAAAAGACTGTGATGTCATCTTGGTATATCACTACAAACTTTTCATTTTCACCCACAAAGGCTATATCCATAGCCCTCTGAAAAGTAGCACCTGTATTCATGAGCCCAAAGGGCATTTTGTCATACATAAAGGTCCCCCATGGAGTAGTAAATGCTGTTTTTTCTCGGTCTTCTGGATGAACTGCAATTTGGTTATAACCAGAAAATCCATCAATCATTGAAATCTTGTGAGATCCTACAACCCTCTGCAAAATTTGATCTATTTTCGGTAATGAATAATTATCCTTGAGACAAGATCTATTCACGTTACAGAAGTATACACATAATCTTATCTCTCCATTCTTGTTGTGTACAGGCACTAAATTAGCAACCCAAGATGAATACCTTAGAGGCACAATAATTTTTGCATCTAGTAGTTTTTTTACCTCTTTTTCAATTATTGGCAGTAATGTTGGGTTAAGCCTTCTAAGCTTTTGTTTAAAAGGCTTAGTATTTGGTTTTAGAGGAATTTTGTGCTGAATTATGCTAGTATCATATGTTTTTAAATCTTGATATGACCAAGCAAAAATATCCCTATATTCTTTCAGCAAACCAACATACTTTCTTCTTTCTTCATCTGACAGTGATTTTGACAATTTTATCATCTTAGGCTGATTTTCAGAACCAATATTATACTCCATAACATTGTCCTCAGTAGTCTGCAAAGTGGGTTTTATCAGTGTATCATCTTTTGAAAACAATCTTTCTAAAGGAACAGGTCCCTTAGGAATGAAATTCCCTTTTAACTCAACAATTTTGTGATCAGCAATTGAATTATTTCTGCAAGGTTCATTTTCTACCCATTCTGAATCCTATTCATGATCAACTGCATCATCTGAGAATTCACCTACTAATTCCAAAAATTCTTTTATTTCTTGATTATCATTAAAAACTTTCCAATGTTTGATATTATCTGGGACAACAGGTCTGTACCTTACATCAATTGGATATTTTAGATGAGTTACCTTTGGAACCTTGAAATAGGCTGCTGCTAAAGCTAGGGAATCAACTGTCTCGTTATATTCTCTTGGGACAAAAGTTATATTGAAGGCTATAAAGAAATTTTCAATTAGATCCCAAACCTCATTCCTATAAACCTTCAATAAATACCGCTTTACTTGGTAAACCCTTTTTACTTGCTAAATAACTAATTCGCAGTCGCCAAATACAGTAAGTTCTTTTATGCCCAAGTCTTTTGCTACTCTTAACCCAAGAATCAAGGCCTCATATTCAACAGTATTATTTGTTGTTTTAAATTCCAATTTGTACATAAGGGAAATAACCTCACCTCTAGCTGAAATCAATAATACTCCTGCTCCTGCCCCCTCTTTACTTGATGCACCATCAAAATACATCTGCCACAATCCATCTGGTTCCTCTTTCTTTACCTGAACTGGAATATCTTTTTTCACTTGTAAAACCTCTTCAGTTTCATCATTTAATTGCAATATATAAGAACCAAAATTTTCATCAATTGAATAGATCAGATGATTATTAGGGTGTCTACTATCAGTTACCAAATATGCCATCTGTAAAGTCTTCTGAATTCTCCTCCAAATACTGGAATTGTAGCATATGAAAGATCCATCTGCAGAGTTCCTCCCACTTTCTTTGCCCAGGATCTAGACAATAACATACCAAATTTAGGAGAAATATCTGCAACAACTATATCCATCAGTACACTCTTCATAGGTACCTGGGTTAAATTCACCACCAAGTCCTTGATTACCCCAATACATTTCACTGCCCTAGAATCAAATGCATACAAATCATGGTATGGTTTAGTAACACTCAGTCCTAAAGCTTCCATGACTGTTTTTGGCATGAGATTATGTGAAGCTCTTGAATCTAGCAGACAATTATGCAATAGCTGATCATGTATTGAAAAGGTTATATAAAAAGGAGGAGGATATTTTGAATTGTCATCAGGCTGATCAAAAGTTTTTGACCCTACAATGATAGTAGGTTTTTCATCCTGCAAATTGATCTCATCCGATGTGATAGGAGTAGAATTTACTGCATTTCTAAAAGTTTTAAAAGTTGCTTCCCTGTAAACTTTACTCTTAATCAACTCTGTTAAAGGCACATGGATTTTCACTTTATTAAGCTCATTCTCGAAACTGAAACCACTTATAGATTTATTCATCTCCTCAGAATTCACAACTTCATCTTTTCTTTCATTTACAATTTGTTTCTGATTTGTAGACCTATTTTGTTTAAGAGGAAGAGCTTTCACGAAGTTTTTAGCTTGTGCTGCATGTTTTAACCCCGATATTAGACCATATGATTTTTGTGGTATTTCCTGATAGAATTCAGGCATAGACACCTGGAAATCATCTTCTTCATAATGATCTATTCCTGTAGCATACTTATAATAAGATCTAGTCGAAAAATGAGAGGAAGAATCACCGTCAAATTGCCTAATATTATGTTCTTCTTCTTACAAATCATCTAACTCCCCTTCATCTATTTCATATGATTCATCATCTCTGACATTATTATTTTGAAAAGGAGGTTGAATCCTTTGTTCTTCATTTTCTCGTTTGTCTCTCTGCATATCATTATTTCGTCTTTCTCTTGTCAAGAATCTAGGAGCAAAATGTCTTCTAAATTGATTCTGATTTCTTTCACCTTCAGGTATGGCTTTATTCTGATTTCTATTTCCCATTTCCAACCTATCGATCTTAGCAGACAAACTTTTTATGATTTTATTCATTTCATCCATTTTGCTATCTGATATGACATGTCAGGTCGCACAACAGAATTTCAACCCAAAATCCGACGCCTTGCATGTCTGAAATTCGACACTTCTCTGTTGCATTTTCGACACATACACTTTTTTTTGGCGTCGGTGGCGTAACGTCGGATCTTCGATAGTCTACTAATGTGGGTTGAAGATCTAATAGACCATTGTGTCACATATTTGACCGTTTTTCCTTCCGAAGTGCCAACCAAAATTGCATAAACCGTCGAAAATCTGACGTCCTCCGACCCTTGAAGCGTCGGCCTTCCGACGGACAGAAGTGTCGAAGAAATGGCGGTGTCGTCGGTATTTTTATCCAGACAGTGTCGAAAATCCAATGCCATCCGACACTAGAAGAGTCATCCTTCCGACGCAGTTCGACACTTTCACCATCAGTTGTTCGACAGGCGGAAGCATCGGAGTCATGACACGACCGTCAGATGGGTTTACCGGAGTGTCGGAAGAACGTCGGAAAAGCGACGCCTATTGATTGATTTAAAAAAAAAATCCAAAGATTTCACTTACTCCCACATGGTTTCAGCCTAGAATTTGACCACTGAAGGAAGCCTGGTAGCAAACTAGAGGATTCTATGTCAAGTATATATTTCATCCTTGCAAACATATGATTAACACTCCCTTGTTTTAAAAAAAATACAGAAAGACAAAATTAACAGAACGGATGTATATTTTTAAATTCAAGGAATAAGAGTGGGATAAAAGATAAAACATATTTATTGACATATATATTAGGAAATACAGCAGTGAAGCCAAATCCAAATATAAAAGCTCCTATATAAACAAATTCTAAATTAGACAACTTGAGAGTCTCAGACTTACCTAAGCATCTTCATCAGGCATGCTCATCTTCCACAAAATTGTGCTTTGAACTCGATTTGAAACTATATCGAAACAAAGCTCTTTCTCTGCTAGTCTATTCAGAATATGTCCTGAAGGAAAGTTACATAACACAAAATATCACAAAAATAATATACATTTACAAGAATGCTTTAACCAATAACTGTCCTTTAACCTTAAATGAAGAGGATTTACTATATAATTCAGGGCTTGCCTAAAAGAATCATTAAGAAAAAGGTTGACTGCACATGCCTCCAGTCAACCCTCTCTCTATTACTTTAGTATCAATCTCAACTGATATACATTTCAGGGCAATTATTGTGAGAGCTTCTTGGATATTTTTCTTGAAATAAAAGATTTTTAAGTCAACAATTATTGTGAAAATATGATGCCTCATAGAGTTATGCTTTAACTCTTTCCCTTTTTTTATTAGTTTAACTCTAGTTATCACTATCCTTCCACTCTAGTTATCCTTTATTGTTTTATTGCTTTTACATCTAGTTATCACAACTACTTTACTCTTAACTTTACTTTTCGCAAAATAGAAAACCCAATATCCTCAAGAGAAGCACCCTCCTTTCTATTTATGGTATAAGGAAGAGAGTAATTACAAGCAAACCCTGTACTAGGTCTACAAGTGGACCACTTAACAAGACAAAGTCCAATCTAACCAATCCATGAACACTTTAAGAGAATGTTCCTTAACTAGAGACATTACATGTGCTAAGGGTAGGTGATTACAACACAACTTCTGCCTACACACTTCTCCAAGTAACTCAGGTAGTGTGAACCACATGTACAAAGGTCACATAATCCCATGTCCGCATGTTCCAACTTACCCACTTAGAAATGGCCTAAACTGACTTCTGACCTAAATGCCATGTAAAACTAGTTGTTTCTCTCTTCCTATGTGACTTGGCTTTCAAGAGAGTCGGAGAAAGGTTGCTTGCAATCAAGTTTTCCTAGTTGAAAACAATGCAGTGCTTCTCTGGGTGAGACTATTAGTTGGAAAGTGGAATGAAGCAGTCCCCATACACTGTCTGTGTCCTTGACCTCCATTTTGAGGAGACTAAAGTTCTAAAGGGTGGCTTTTTCTAACATGATTAAGATGAAATGGGTCTAAGGAATTGTGTTTATCCTTCATATGCATCGTGCTAATTGTATAAGTATCTGCATAAGTTTCTCCCTGAATAAGAAAGAGCTCTCATGCAAAGAGTGCTTTACATCCCCAATCTTAATAAGTGATGATGGAGGACACTGAACCTATAGAGTCTCTAAACAGAGGGGACCAAAGGAAACAACTAAGATAAAAAAATAACATAAATAAACTTGCTGACCAAGAGGCATTCAATACTTTTAGAATAGTCTAGCTTTGCTCAAGGAAGGGATATAGAATAAGATTGAATCCTACAAATACATAACCACTTCATATAGCAAAGAGACAAAGAAACAACATAGTATGTTACCTTAAATCATTATTAATAATGTACAATAGATATTTAACTTCACTCTTGCAAATTCCAAACAACCAAGGTAAGCACAAATTGTTCTTGCTAAATGAAGTGGCTAGATAATAGAGGGGTCAAAATTTATAATGATGGTCAAAAACCTATCCTTGGTTGCAAAACAATGCAGGAATTTTAAGAGGCAGAGTAAAACTTCTAAAGGATTCAAGAACACAGTATACATTGGGGCCCTGAGATGTCCACTCTGTGGATCAATACATTCATTGTAATACACTAAATAATAAACTCCTTTTCCAATTAAACATAGAATTGAGCAAAAATCCAACAATAGTCACCAAGCATAAGATGCCAGTATATTAGATAAGAAAATTAACATACATCACTCATTTTCATTCCATGGTGCTTAGCTTGTTGTTCGACGAAAGGTAAATCAAAGAAATCTCCAATATATGTGACATAAATCCAGGCTTCAATTCTTGCATGTGATTGAACCACTGCCTAAGAAGCTCTGTCTGGAAAACATAGCAAAATTCCAGGGGATCAGTACTTGTTTTCAGAATTATAGTCTTAAGGTAAATAGTAAATGGCAGATATACTAATTGCTCATTTGGCACATTTGCTACTTTGAAATTTCCTTCAAATTCTAGTTTTGGAGTGTACTCCAAGTATTCAATGCCCCACCCTTAACACTGCATGAATGAAGAGAGATGAATAAACAAATGTGTCGTTAAAGGAAATTATTCTTCTGCTGGTGGTGGTGGTGGTACTACTAGAGGATATTCTTCTGTTTCCCATTCAAATCTTTCTTAAAAAACATAAATCCTCGCCTCTAAGCCTTATTTCCATGGACCATTTGAGTCTAAAGCTATTGTGACTAAAATGAAGACATGAGTGTGTTGCGAAAATAAATGCATCCTGCTACAATTGACGAAGTAGTCAAACAATCTATTTCCGAAGCTATCATGCCCAACCATTTATATAAACATGTTATATAACATCTATCATTTACTAATTCAATTCAAGTAACCGAGTTCTTTAAAATCCTCAAGCAACAGTAACTGAGTTCTTTAAAATCCTCAAGCAACATTAAATGACACTCAATTGCTTAATCTAATCAAGGAATTTAAAATATAATGATCTAACATAAATTATGTAAGCAAAAAATTATAATTAGTAAGAATATATCACCTGATAAAACATGGATAACCAAAAATACTATGTATATAAGGCCATCGATCTAATCAAAACTCCATTTCTTGCCTCTTAACTATGGAAATGTTTCTCAACGCTATCTGTAACAAGTTCCAATGGATGAGTCAAATAGCAATAGTGAAAATTACACAGTAAAAATATAGAAATAGATGTTTTTTAATGTATTCTTCCTTACCATTCATCGAGCTCCTCTCTGTTTCGAGAATAATTTAATATTCTCTACTAAATAGGACCAACCACGTGAAGGTGGAAGTTCTTATGGCCCCTCCCCCCCCTCACATCACTCTCAACTCCCCAAACCCAATGCCTATACTTGCAAATAACAATCTATTTCACTATTTCACAATGCAAATAACAATGCATCTACAATGCAAATTATTTCACTCAATAGTTGAAAAATGCTTTCATTAAATCATTCTTTATAACATTCATTAAACCATTCAGTCATTCAATAGCTGAAAAAACCATTCATTAACTCATTCATTAAAACATTAATTTAGTCAATGGCAGAAAAAAAAAAAATATTAGTAAACAATTCAGTAAAGCATTCATTCATAAAACAAAGGAAAAAAGCATTAATTTTTTTTTTTTATAAATAAGAATTACTCAAAATTTGTTTAGTCACTTCCTTTTTACTTTTCTTCTCTTTAAATATTTAGTTAGAGTCACATCTTCGGGAATTTGATCATTGGTATCCCTACTAGTCTGCTCGCAAGGTTGAACTTCAGGCGGGGGCGATGAATTTCTGCAATAATGCCAAAATCTTTCATTAATATATTTATATTTTGATAAATACGAGTAATTCATTAAAAAAACATTACAAATGTGTGTTTTTACCTGCCATGTGCACATCAACATGTTCAACATTATCTCGTACTGGCCTAACCTGTTCTGTGTTATGATCTGCAGCTACATGCTCTGTAGTTGAATTGTGTAGAATTATAATTAATGTTCATAATCTGCAATGGTCTATAAAAATAGTAGCACATTAATAAATTCATTACCAGGACGAGAAGCATGATCTTCGTTTGGTTGGTCATGTACTTCATCCTTGACATGAACATGATCGTTACTTTCCTGCACAAAAAGGAATAAATAATTTACGTTAGTTTATTTATAAGGAACAAATTGCATGAGCATTAATAAATTATCATTAAACTATACAGTTTTCACATACTTGGGCACGAGATGGATCAGCAGAAGATCGTGCAGTAGTCACAGACAAGCTTCTCCGGTGTTCAACAACGACGTTAAAGCCATGTTCGAAGCCAAGCTTCATGTAATCTACACTGGGTAATTCTTTGAACCGGTCGAGCTTCATATTTGCATGATGTCATTAATTTTAAAGCCTTTTGTTAGAACAAAACAAAAATAATAATCTGTATGATATTTGGATGCGGATTCGGGTTTTGTGATAGTTACATATCGGGCCGCCAAGTTGGAGTAACCACCAGGCCCAAGCTTCTGTTGGCCATTTTTTTCAATTCTTGCCTTTGTGGCCTTAGATGTGTCCGAGAGCCTAATTAAGTTTTTAAATACATTAGTCTATGTACCAAAATTGATATAAAAACTAGTAATAATAAGGCTTACTGCTACATTTTGGAATGAATTGCATACCTCCCTGTTCCACCTGGTGGTATCTTTCCTGATTTTCTCAAGCCCTTCTCTTTTCCATCTTCCACCAGGGCTTTCCACTCCATAAATGGAATCATTGGAGGGCACTCATACCTAGGGTTCTTTTCTAGGTGAACCCTATATTGGTCTCGGATAATCTTTAGATGTTTTCCAGCCTTCTGTAGTACCTTCGATGTATCAAAGGTATCTTTTCTGAATAGACTAACCAAGTGATTAGTCAGATCATCCTTTAAATCTTTTGGCTGCTTGTTCCACATTGTGCGGATGGTGGGCCCGAAGATCTCCAAGGCCAAATCATTCATGTGTTTATAAAATACATCATTTCCTGCAAAACATTATTGCCATCATTAGTCAACATTAGAAAATATTATCGGTATATTAGACACAAATTATAAAAAATAAATTGAACAATCTATAATGACCTGGAATCCTCTCTATCTTTATTGGAACAAGTTCTTCATTCACCAAAAATGTACACTTTATTGAACTAGTGCTAGTCACATGAGAAGATCCAGGAAATGCTTCCACATCTCTATCTATCCCTACATCCACCCCTTCTTCTGCAGCATCTGTTGTGGGTGGGGCAACTTCGGTTGCACCCTCCGCTGCCCTCAGTGGTGTCATAAAGCGTGTTGCCGATTGTTCAGTGGACAATATGGGAGCAATATGTGGTGTACGTGGAGTGGTTTGGTCACTGGGACCAACATTGCCTTGACCACCACTGATAATCTCCATAGCACGCTGTAAATTAAACCCATTGTATTATAAGTTCAACAGCATATAAAATCAAATATTATAAAGTTTTTATAAATGAATTTACATTTTTATTCGACAACTTACGTCCACTTGTTTACTTTGCTGTAACAACAATTGAATCCTTTGTTCGAGCCCTTCTGTTAGTGGAACTGCCAATGTCAGACGAACTAGTTCCTCATTTTGTTTTTCCCTTGTCCTTTGTAGCAGCCTCAACGGGTCTGCAGACTCTCTAATTTCACTATCTCTCATCAATCGAGAGACCTCATTTTGTAAAGAGTTTTGAGACGCCGTTTGGTAAACGGAATCCCCTGTCTGCAATTGAAATATATAAAAATTGCTTAGTCTTTGAAAATATAATGTGCGCAAATAATTATATTAGGGATTACATCTAGGATTACCTGATGCCTAGCCGAGGGCGTGGTTTGATCAACAGATGGGGATTTACCTCGATTAGCCACCTGCAAAAAAAAGTAGAGAACATTATCACAATGAACGCAATATGTATAAGCCAACAAATACAGAACAAAAATAAAATAAACACTATGCTACATGTTTTATATGTGTACATTTTTGAAGTATTTAGAATGTGGAATTACATTTAGGTTAAATGGTTTCCTTGAGTCTCTAGTCGTTTGATCAACAGTTGGGGATTTTCCCCGGTCAATCTGCAAAAAAGGTAGACAACATTACCATCATGAATGCAACCATAAAAACGAAAGAATACATAACAAAATAAACACAATGCATCACGATAGACATGTTTACGATTTTAAAGTATTTGAAATGGAGAATTACATTCATGTTTGGCTGTTGCCCTGATGCTGTAGTCGGCTGATCAATAGCCGGTTGTCTTCCCTGATCAACACTCTGCATGGAAAATTGATAATATTATATAAATGAACCTATTATACTAATGAAAATACATAACAATGTATCTGTATGTCCATCCTAAAATGTAATATTACATTGGCAATATCGATGTATACCTGCTGCCTTGACTCGGGTCGACAAACATCTACGGAGATGGAGGTGCCCCTGAGAGAACCCTGCATCAAAAACATACTAAAAGTTACATAAGGAAACATGAAAAGTAGATAATTTCAATTATATGTTAACAAAAATTCCTATAGACGTTAAAATAACTAATAAAAGGGTGGTTAAATTGTTTGTTGTACCACAACCATACTAACATTGTTTGTATCTACACGATTCAAATTGTAATCAATAAGCAGTTCTTCGTTAGCAGCTATTGATTTAATTGCATGTAAAAAGACACGGTTTCCTTCATGTGACTCGAATATGCAGTTGGGTTGCTTTAATGTAGACCCTGGTTGTGTACTGTTTATAAACCCCACAATATTACCGGTTGTTTTTGGCCTTCCGTCCATGTACATCGTTGCTCCTTTATTTTGAGCTTTGTCTTTCAGTTGTATATAATTCGCTGACAACCCATATCTACGCATACTTCTTGTATATTGGACCAGGCACATCCAATCACTGTAGTTGTAACATGGTCCAACATACTCCATCAATTCTGTACATCTACTCTATCCAACCTTTATGCCGTCCATGCAAAACAAGCCCAATCCATGCAATGAGGACGGTGCAATTCTATATATCCTCTCATTCACACAAAAATCAGTGTTTACTTTAGGAATATCACTAGGTACCCATTGTTTCACTAGGTGTTGGTACCTTAAGGGCACGTCAATGTCTCCCACTGTCTCATCATCATAGGAACATGACCCCCCTCCTTGGAGAAAAAAATTCATGCGTTTGTCGAATTTTCTTCTGATACTCTGACATCTAGTTGATCTAGCCCGTGTAGACCTACTGGATGTCTCACTTTCCTCTAGCCTTCCCAAACTCCCTTCACTAGAGGAAGACAGGTCTGACAAATACCTATTTGGTTCTACTTGCACCGTGGCCAAATTTTTTTTGGGCATAAGCATAGAAAAATACCAGCAAAAAAACGTGGAAAGACTTATAAGAAAAAAAACTTGGAAAGACTTGTAAGCCAATAACTTGTTAAAGAAAAAGCTTGTCAAGAATGAGTTTGGTTAATAGGTGTGGGCATTTGGTAGCCCTAAAAATTCTAATTTATGCCCCTCTTTTGGTTACATACAAGTCTCCATTCTAACTTATTGCTTGCATTGCCTTTTGCTAACATGAATTGGGTAGGCTTCATAAGCTTCAAATGTATGCTTGTGGCCATTGTACTTTAGCCTTTCAACGTTGTCAAGCTTGAGACGATATGTTATGCATATGCATCACATATAACACTGCAATTTATGCCAATATATGTCTATACAAAACTTGGAGGTTCTCCTTTAATGGACTATCTCGTTCAAAGAACATATCTCCTTTAAGTGGTTGTTAGTTTTCCCATGAATGATTTTGTGATGTTGTAGATGATTATCCATTTTACCTAATATGTTTTATGATCTTTTCCATGTTTTATAGGGTGCAAATACTTGTTGTTGATGTCTTCTTTTGCTTGAAAGTTGAACTACCTAAAAGTGCACAGATCTCATCTAGGACCCTTTAAGAGTCATAATAACAACTATTGTTATAAGATTTTATTCTCCAAATGAAACACCAAAACCATACTTATCGGTTAATATTTGTGTAGCGATGTTTTTCTGATCTCTCCCATAATTTATGATACTAATGGGATTGTATGCAAAAATTTATGTATGCCCTAAGAAATCTTATGTATGCCCCTCTTTTAGTTACATACAATTCTCCATTCTCACTTATTGCTTGCATTTCCTTTTCCTAACATTGCCTTTTCCTTTTACTGGCCTAACGCCTTTTCAACAATAATAGTTGCAGATTTAATCAAGTGTTTTTCTACCGAGGTGGCTGAGTCAATCGAGTTGACCCCCAACGGAGCTAACTCGGCCTTTGAAATGATTGGAGTGACAAGTTTTGTACCAAACCATACTAATTTTCAACCCTAAGGAAACCCTAAGGCAATCCTATAGTAGAAAGAACCAAAAAAGACTATACCCCACAAATCAAATGGCTCTTAAATTAACCATATCATGCCTTCCTCAATGATTTGATGAAACCAAGGAGATGGAAAAAGGGAAAGGAAACATCAAATATCACTCACACCATGGAATAATTCTAAAGCTAACCAACTGTATAAACCACAAAGGTCATCTTATCCTGTTAATTGTAAGAGGGGCAAAAAAAAATCAGACACGGTGAAAATTGGCATAAAATGATCAAGTAAAAAATGGAGGACATCAAAATACCTAGTACTTGCTTCAAGACCCAAACATCATTCAAGTGGAATGTCCGCTCTTCACCACCATGGATTATATATATATATATGATTAGATATATATAAATATATGCACTACAGAGTAGCACTGAAGAGGTTAAAAGATCCACTATACAGTATCGCCAAGAACTAACATCATTCAAGTGAAGGATGTATGCAGAATGCTATAGACATTATATCTCTACTCAATTGATTTACTACAAAGTGTTGTAGCTTGCGTAGTGCTCCTCTCTGTTTATCATTTACGTTCAAATTCACCGTGAAATCAACAAGTCTACGCAAATATTCTAGTACATTGCATTTATAGTAATGGACAAATAATGATGTTGAGTTCTTGGATATCCTGTAGAGTGGATGTTTTAACCTCTGTGCTACTCTGAAGTGCATAAGCCAGCACTTCAGAGGCATATTTCCCAGTGGTAACCTACAACAATCATATATATATATATATATATATATATATTACAAAGTGTTGTAGCTTCCTTAGTGCTCCTCTCTATTTATCATTTACGTTCAAATTCACCGTGAAATCAACAAGTTCAGGCAAATCTTCTAGTACAATGCCTTTACAGTAATGGACAAATAATGATGTTGAGTTCTTGGAGATCCTGTAGAGTGGATGTTTTAACCTCTGTGCTACTCTGAAGTGCATAAGCCAGCACTTCAGAGGCATATTTCCCAGTGGTAACCTACAACAATCATATATATATATCTAATCAATGGTGGTGAAGAGCAGACATTTCCAGATCTGGCTACTTGGCACGTTAAATACATTTATATCAGTCTGTAATATTTGCTGATTTATTCCTTTTAGCTTGTCTTGATGATGCTTGTTTTCCCATATTAATTTTCAACCCTAAGGCAATGCTAACTTGTTTTCCCATACTAATTTTCAACCCTAAGGAAACCCTAAGGAATACAATTGATCAGCTTCACAGGAATACTGGACAAACATTCAAAGGTAACACCTCTAATCTAGGAATCTTGACTACATCCACATCACTAACCTTCAATAGACTGAGAATTCAAGTCTAATACTGAAGTAGCTAATCCAAAGAAACAATAAATAAGAGAGATTAGTAATATGAGGGGACCATCCACCTCAATCATCCAAAGGATGTCAATAGAAATCACACATAAAAGACTCAAGTGCTAAGGGATAGAAAAGATGGAAAGTGCCCTGATCAATACATTCACCATCAGTGAATTCAGTAAACTGAAAATGGCCTGAGGCCAAGGTTAATGCTTCTTTGGATAAGCTATCAGCCTTAGTATTGTGTTCTCTGAATATGTGAATTTCTTTTAGCCGGATGGCTGTGGAGTCACCATGAATGTGTAGAGTGGGAAGGACCATGGATTTAGCACAATAAAGGAGAGTTCATAAAGCAAGTAGTTCAAATCTAGTGTTTGTACTCAGACCAACACCCAATTTGAAGCAAAAATAGTGGTCCTGGGTGATCAAAAGATGAACACCTATACCTCCAATTTGATTGGATGAAGCCCCATCAAAGAATATGTAGGTACAATTATTGAAATAGTTTATTTAGTCAAAATTATTACCTTTCTTTTTTGCGTTGACTTAGCCACTTTCAATTCACTAACTCTAAAATAGCTAATAAGTGTTGGCTAATAATGGGATGACTCTTGGTATTATGTTTCATTAGGTTGCAACATGGAAAACTTGTGAAACAAAATACCAAGAATCGTCATCGTTATCAAAATAGTTTATTAGGTACAATTATCAAAATAGCGGAAGATGTAGGTACAATTATCAAAATAGTTTATTTAGTCAAACTTATTACCTTTATTTTTTGCGTTGACTTAGCCACTTTCAATTCACTAACTCTAAAATGGCTAATAAGTGTCGGCTAATAATGGCGATGACTTGTGGCATTATGTTTCATGGGGTTGCAACATCGCAAACTAGTGAGGCATAATACCACGAGTCGTCACCGTTGCTTGGCTGAACACTTGTTATCTTTTGTGAGATATAGTTCATGTGGACAGTTTTGTTTGACGATGGTATTAACAGGTATGTAGAATTTTTTTTAATATTTTATAATGATCTTCAATGATCTAGGGGTTAGGTTCTTGCTTATAACAAAACATGGCTAGGGTTCTCACTACTCTAAGCACCCCAACAAAGGTGGATTGTCTCCCAACTGCCATATCATATTTGAATTTCTCCTGTGCCTTTTGGAGGTTTGATATTCACCCCTTCCGCTTCCCAGTTCCCAAGGTTTAAGGACTTTGTCCCAATCCTTCTACTATATGTTTAACATCCCCATGTGAAGACCTAGGTCTAAAGTTATACCTACTCGTAAATTGTTGTATTTATGACACCGCCAACACCTAAATGGAAACCCCTCATAGTCTGATGTCTGAATGATAGAAATATTTTTGTGCTCAATTTCAATATCCTCCTTTAGACCCTCATGGTTGTTTAGTCTAACCAAAATGTGAGAAAATTTCATATTGTCTGACTTTTTTAAATGACATATCTGTCACAACAAACTCCCCCACAATATTTCTAATGCCCGTGAAAACATCTAAAGACCAATAGTCAAAGGGAAAACCTTAAAGTCACACCCAAATTAGGGTGATGTCTAACTTCTCTCCGATTCTTGTCAAATAGAGTTCTCCTCATTTTCAGAGCCATTAGTGTTGAGCCTGTACACCAATTCTGTTTGAGATCCCATGCATCTTCGACTTTCTTAAGGTGCAAGATGAACAACCTTTGGAGAGAACTGGGACTTTGGGCACGCATCCTAGTTTGTCACCCCAATTTTCCTAACCCCAATCCTTGAGGGTTTTGGCATTGAATTGTCGACCTTAGACCCTTCTCGTAATGGTTGTCTCTGCTGTATTCTCCAACTTGTTAAGGTGTATAACTACCCCAACCATGAAATTGTTTGCTTTGCCTTGTTTTTTAAAAGTCGCTACTTATTTCAACTTGTTTGTTCCCAAACTTTTGTCCCCGAACTAGTGTGTTTTTCAAGGTCCTGGCTTTCATCAACAAAGGCATCCCTCGTTCCATCTATTCCACCATCCTAAGTTTATAATTTTCTTAAGTCCATGGCACTCATTAACTAACTCTTCTAAGGATAGAAGTCCAGGCTATGGTTTTGCATGTTAAGGAACAAAATGACCAATTGGGGTGCTTATGGTAAAACCCAACCCTGGTTATTGGGAAACGAGTTTATGAGTTTGAGGTGCCACCGCAGCTTGCCAAAGTGAGCGGTTGATGGTATCAAATTATATAGCATAGGGTCCCCTCCCCCTTTAGGCAAGTCAATATTGGACCGCCGATTTTTGAGATCGACAGAAAGGAGCAAACATCATAGCGTGCACAAAAAACCCTTGTCACCCAAAAACCCTTGTCATAGGATGCCCAAAAACCATTGTCACATAGGCTCCACACATGGAGCAAAGAAAGGCAAGCTTCAGCCCAAACTCTGATGACGTAATGAGGGCCTTAATCAGGGTTTTGCGCACATGGCTATGAAGGATGAAGCTGAGCTTCGTGTACGACTGCTAAACCATTAAGTAAAATTTCAATTAAAATTTTAATTTTAACGGTGATCCGTGAAAACACAATACAATTTAACAGCCAGTGATGGACTGAGGATGCACTCTGTTTTGATATGGGGCCATCATCATTACATGAAAGGTAGCCTAGAGCGCACTCGAAGCACGCTTTTCAGTCTCATGTGCGGAGGCTAACAACATGCTAAAAAAAAAAGGACGTCATGATGCTTACCCGTTGAGTCATGAGCTCCAAATCCAAAACCAGAACTCCAAAACGTGAACCCTGTGCTCCAAATTTGTACCGTTAGCTCCAATTCTCAAGCGTGAGCTCCAATTATCAATGGTGAGCTCCAATTCTCAACCCTAACCTCCAATTATCAACTGTGAGCTCCAATTCTGAACCCTGTGCTCCACCGGACCTACTCCCAAATCCACAAAAACCTCCAAATTGAACTGAACTATCCACAACGAGTCGCGACAATGTCCAAATACACTTTTGTCATTTTTTATTATATATTATTATATATTATATGTATTTTATTTTTATTATATATTATTTTATATTATATGTATTTTATTTTTATTATATGTTATTTTATATTATATAAATTGCCATAATAGTATTAGGATATTTTTATTATATCCTAACTTGAATAAAGAACCTTCACATTAATGAGGGAAGAACCATCTACATAACGACACATACCTATCTTGGATAAATGAAAATATAGCTTTGAAGGATGATTGAAAAGTTGAGCATGTGAGCTTGTGAGCATGGTGATGATGATAATGATGATGATGTTGATGATGATGATTATGATTATGATGTTCATGTCGATGATGACAATGATGACGATGTTGTTGATGATGATGATGATGTTGATGTCGATGATGACAATGATGACGATGTTGTTGATGATGATGATGATGTTGATGATGTTGTTGATGATGATGATGATGTTGATGACGATGATGACAATGACGACGATGATGATTATGATTGTGATGACGACGACGATGATGATTATCATCATCATGAGGATGACGATGAAAATGATGACGACGACAACGATGATGATGATGATAACGACGACGATGATGACGACGACGACGATGATGACGATGATGACGATGTTGATGTCGACGATGATGACGACGACGATGATGATGATGATGATGATGATGATTATGATGCTGATGAAGACGGTGATTATGGTGATGATGATGAAAATGATGATGAAGATGATGCGCATGTTGATGATGATCATGAAGACAACAATGAAGATGATGACGACAATTATGATGAAGACCATGATGATGATGATGATGACGATGAAGACGATGATGATGAAGATGTTGATGATGATGATGTTGTTGATGATGATGACGACGACGACGACGATGATGTTGATGATGATTATGATGCTGATGCTGATGATGATTATGATTAGACGACGACGATGATGATGTGTGATGATGACGACGACGACGATGAAGATGATGATATGTGATGATGACGACGATGATGATGAAGACCACGATGATGATGATGATGATTGACGATGAAAATGATGATGATGACGATGATGACGATGATGACAATGATGGTGATGATGTTAGTAACACTTTAAAAAAAGAAGAAAATAAAATAATAGTTCTAATTAAATATTTACCTTTCAATATATTTCATCGTCTTCTTCATCCATGTCAGCGTCTTCTTCATCCATGTCATCATCTATATCATCAGATACATAGTCAACATTGTAAGGATTGGCCATATCATCATCGTCATCATCATCAGTTACGCTCATCGTGTCATCATCAAAATAATCTTCATCGACATTATCTGCTACATCATCTGATTCAACTATTCCTTGGACATCCTCTGTTGGATCATCATCATCAGCTAACTCAAGTTGATCATGCTCTTCGTCATCATATTCTTCTTCCAGAGAATCCTCTTCATTACCATTATCTAGGTTATACTTTATCGGCCTTCCCCTTGGATTGTGTCTCACAACAAATGACTAGCTCGCTTTACCTGGAACCTCTGAGTAAAATACTTGTTCACATTGGCTTGGAAGAACATAGGGCTTTGTTCTTGGCTAAAAAAACCTTGTGTTTACCATGGTAAATCCATTATCATGTTGAATAATAGTTCTATCGGGATCATGTTGATTCAATCGTAACATGTACCATTTGACAACAAATAGAACTACCTTAAAGGATTTAAAGTCACACTGTATAATATCTTCCAAATACCAATAGTATCAATTTTTTGAGACTTTTGGATGTCTGTCAGTTCTAGATGAAACATTGGTAACCTCAAAGATAGTTGAAACCCCAGAATATGATGTTTTCTTTGTTTCATCCAGTTTTTTGATCTGATATCTACCTCCATTACAGACCATAGCCTTATGGTGTTTTACCTGCAATAAGCAATACATGAAAATATTACACAACCATTCAGTCCTTATGCAACAATACATGGAAAAAAAGAACATGTACGTCAATAAGTAATTTGCAAAATAAAATATTTAGAGGGATATTTGATTAATTATATGCTTTCCATTTTATCTTTTACACCATATGCCAAATTGATTTCCCTTTCGGTTAGATTGTTATCTCCATTGCGTTGTGCTGCTTTTACCAATGAAGCCACACCTTCCCATGATATTCCATGACCCGATTGTGCGCATCGTTCAATCCATACCTTCATCCAGTCAAGATTGTTTGCGATGTATAAATAAATTGCATCCCACTCTTGACCAACTATTTAATGACAATAACCATTAAAATCAAAGAAAGGTGTAAATCTCATGAAGAAAGACGTATATGCTCTTAATTGAAGCAATTATGACTAGAAAATACAATTAAAATATGAAGGATATAATAAAAATCCACTAGCTAATAATTACCTTTCAGCTTCCTCAATCTACCTTTCCCCTTCAGTTGCTCCCCTTCAAATTTGTTATTGGAGTCTGGATCACAAATGCGACGTAAATTGAGCTTTGACGCTAAAACAGGAAGATATTCACTAACATACAACATGTTTTGTTATACCGTATATCCTTCCATCATAGAAACCTCCACATGTGCTCGTTGTCTCACCAAACCCTTCATAAATTTCAAGTGCCTCTCAACCATCCACATGGACCTTGAGTGCACAGGTCCACACAACTCAATCTCCTCAACTTGGTGTATGAGGTAGTGTTCCTGTGCATTGAAAAATTCCGATGGTAGATGCTTCTGCATTTCACACATGAGACGAGGAATTTATCTCCTCCAATACTTTATATCTTCTTTATGGATTTCTTTAGATGTCAACCATCTACAAGTGATGCAAACCAATAATGATATTTAACAAAAATAAACATTAAATTACAATATATGCTGAAATAGTGCACAAAAAAATAAATAAATTATTATACGGAGAATTAAAGAAACACTAAGCACATGCAAGTAATCGCTAGTTACCTCATGTATTTACCAAATATGCATTGTATGACGTCTTTCATTGCATGGTTGCTTTCTTGAATGTCTTTGCACACTTCCACAACTTTATATTTCTCCCTCATTAGCTCTAGTAGTCGCCATAAGGTTTCAGTAACATTCTTTCCAATATGCATTGTATCAAACAAATGAGCAATTTGTAGGTGCTCATAGTAGGGCAACCTGCTGAATTGAATAGGATAACTTTTCATTCCTTGTGGAAGACCATTAATGCCTTCATGATCACGATGGACATCATGAACATTAGTTTATAATTAATAAATTACATCATAAATCAAATATGGCCACTACAACAAACAACTCACAATAAAAATTAAAATACATAAAAATTCATATACGATGATCCGTATGTACCATGATGACGATTTCTATTATATTGCATCTTCCAAAGGTGAGGTGTCATTCTCTGTGGTTTTAATGCAGTCTCCCACTTCCCATTGAAAATATTTCTTTCAGTTGTTCTATACCTGTGATTCTTAGAGAGGAAATGCCTATACTCATCAAACACCTCCTTTCTTAAGCTTTTTGAACGACGAGATTTTATCTCAGGACCACAAAATGGACATGCAAATTTACCCTTTGTCTGAAGACCTACAATATTCACATATGGAATATCTATGTCAAATATATTCATATATAAAATATTCTAACTACTCCATATCATTAAATGCAATTAAAGTGGAACTTAAAATTACAAACCACAAAATGAAGTTAACCTAGGGGCATCGTGTATTGTCCATACAACCATTGCATGGAATTGAAATTGCCTTTGTCATATTGGTCTAGATACGTTATACATAGTTATGCCATTCCATAACCTTAGTAGCTCATTTATAAGAGGTTTGATGTATACATTCATATCTTTGTCTTGGAACTTACCTGATTCATAATTTGAAGAACATATAAAATATATCATTATGAGAACCATTAAGATATATAAACCATGCATAAGAGTAAAATAATAGATATATATATGAAATTAAGATACATATTATGAAAAATGAGATGCCACAACTACATTATAAATAAAACAGTTTTCATCAATAAAACCTGGAATAATCATCGACAACATTATGTGCTCCCTCTTTATTGACAACCATGGAGGAATGTTATTGTTGATAACAAAAATAGGCCACATCGTGTAAATGGATTTCATCTATGCAAATGGATTAACACCATCTACTGCCAAAGAAATCCTAAGATTACGTGGTTCTTCTTTAAAGTGAGGCCACTTTCCCTCAATATCTCTAAAAGTAGTACCATTTGCAGGCATTCGGATAACATCATCTTGACTTCTGTTCCTGGAATGGTAATCCATAAATTGTGCTATGTTTTTGCACCTGAACAGTCGTTGCAAACATGGAATGATGGGAATATAATGAAGAGACTTCTGAGGCACCTTTTTTGTTACTTTATCTGTACGATTACTTACATGACATTCCGGACATTCTGTTGCAAATTCATGTTGATTATAATATATAACATGGTCATCGGGGCATGCATGAATTGCTTGATAATACGTTCCAATCTCTTTCATGATGGAAGATAAATCTCGATATGTGCGAGGTAAAATATTTGATGGTGGTAACAAAAATTCAGCTATCAAGCTACAAAAAAAAATTGTTAATGTAATAAATAAATAATATTAACGAAACACGCTTCATCCGTACGATGATCAATAATGAGTTAACGATACAATTATTAGAGGAATACAAATAAACTTTATCATGATCCTACAATTATTAGATACCTTAGTATACGTGTGATTGCAATGTTTGAAAGACCATTCATAACCTTCAAGTTCATTATCAACTATATAGTAGAGAGAAGATTTGTTTTGGATCCTTCATAAAGAGGTTCATATGCCTTATCGAGAAGAGGTATATCGTGAACATCATCAAAGTCATCATTATTTTCATTATCAACATCATCGTCATCCATTCTAACGTTAAATGAATCATGGATCAATGTATTTGTACCATCATCTTCAATTACATCATCGACATGATCATCTTGTTCAATATGATCATTCACTTGTTCTCTATTAAACATACACGCTCCATGATCCTGATCCTGAACTTGTTCTAAAATCACTTCCTCTGGACAACATGCTATAGGGTGTCTTTCCTTTAATATAAATACATGGAAACATCAATGGATTTACATTAATATATGAAAAAAAATACATACAATTACCAAAAAAATGAATATAATAATTTTTATAATGCTAAACCTACAAATGGATGATATTCGTTCCCCCCCTCAGCATGTCCATGTTCCCTGCAATGTTTTGTGGCCATTGAGATCAATATTCTTCTCCTCTTAAATTCCCTACATTGAGTACATGGAAAATAACATTTTTCATCACCCCTTCATTTCGCTGCATCCCATAGTCTAGCAAGCAATTGTCGGTTGTCTTCATTTGGATTCAGAATATTTAATATATTTGACATTTTGTCATAAACTTCATTAATGAATATAGCCGGTTGTCTTAAAAAATCAAGTTCCATGCATCAAGGTTTTGTCAAACGGAGAGAAGTCGAAGAATAAAAAATTCCTGACAAACTATCTATCGATGAAAAAAAAAATTCCCACAACCGCCCGTTGAAGAATAAAACAATTCCTAAAAACGTCCGTCGAGGAACAAATACTTTTTGCAATCATTCATCGCTTCTACAAAAAACATGTTGAAATGTTTAAAACAATTTATATTTATAATGGACATGCGACGGATATTCGATGCCTTGAACATAGTTACCGTTGAAAGTATGGGACCATAAAATTTAAAATCATGTAAACCTTACTTTTTTTTATTAAAAAATCTATACTGCCCGTTGGATATCCGACGCTTAGGGGTCGGATAACTGACATTTTTTGGTTCACAGATGTCAAAGATCTGTCACGGAAGTGTTAGTTAACCACCACTACAAGATTCGGAAATCCGACAACCGAGTGTCGGATAATCGACGGCGCTATAAATATTTTGTTGTCGGCATTCTGTTGATTGATTGCTGTCTGACACATCCGTCCGAAATGTCGGATGACGTTGAAATTTGGGTTCAAATCCTGTTGTGTAGAATTAGAGCATCCAAGAGAGCTCTCATTTGAGTTGGGTAAGCTTAATGGGTTCCTACTCAAATTGGGGGAAGATGGAAGGCTAGGAAAGGGAGGACACATGGCAAATCATGAGCACACACCCAAATTCGAATTGGTTTGAGTTTGTGGATGGATTGGTAACCTTATAAGGCTAAGTATGTTTATAAAATACAGGAATCAATCAGTAGAATGGATTTTGATCATTTGAGAAATTGTCATTTGTGAATTGTGAGAGCTAGTGTATACTAGTTTTATTGCCTTAGCCAATTTCGAGGGTGAAAGATTCCCATCCAAGTTGGTGTTTGGAGAGGCCACTTAGGTATTTCATGGATATTTAATGGAGTCTTATTTGTAGGTGTAATATACAAGGAAGCTCGTGGATTATTCTATTGCATCACTTTCTCTCAACCATTTCCAGTTTTTATGACATATTCTTTCTCATGGAGGGATTGCGCTTTGGGTGAGCTATTGATCTCTTTGGGGAAGATTCAAATGCTCAATTATTTTATTTTATGATGTAAATAATATTTATTTCAATTTCAGAATACTCCCAGGTCTAAATTCCAAAATATTTCATGTAAAAATGTTAAACAATAAAGAAATAGTGCCATTTCCCCACTATCTTGTTGTGCACCATTTTAATGCTAATGATTTCGAAGTGGGAGAGGTTTTAATTATCCATTACTGATTGTAATAAGATGAATATTCTATTTTATTCATTTTATAAAGTCTCATGTCTAAATATAAAATGGTTGTAAGGGAAAGTGATTATTAATGAGCAAACAATGACCATTTCCCCACTACATTGATGTATGCTATGATAATGCTGATTATTTAGAATGGAGGAATGTATCTATGATAAATTTATGATAAATTGACTGTAATTAATGTTTATTTCAAGTCTCATGTTCATTAATTAATCATTGGAATCCATTTTACTCATTTTTATTGCATTGGGGGAAGATTTGGTGCTTTTTCCCCAAGGGTCGAAATTGTGATTTGGGAGCTGTTTTTGAAAGAGTCATAACAGATTGTATAAAATGAACCATGATGCATATGATAATTTAAAAATTTACCTTGCACATCCCCTACCTCTGTTCATAAATTTGAGTGACTTTGGGACCATTTGAGAAGCCATTTCCGGCAATTACCCAGGGGGAATTAGAGCCCCAATTGCGGCTATTAAAGACTCCTAATTTGAAAAGAACATTAAAAAAGTTTGAAGAAGTAATTGGGGGGTAATAAAAAATCCACGAGAATCATATTTAATTTCTATTATCATTCATTTAACTTCTGCGAAAATTTGGAAGCATTTGGGTCAATTTGGAGGTCTAGACATCAAAACTAGTTAAGGTCGAAATTGGGGAAAAATTGGCCATTTAATAAAATTTCAATAAAGGGACATTACAATGGTATCAGAGCATGATCTTGGAATCTGATGTGGTCTGATATTTACGAGGACAATAATTTATGGAACACCATTATATATTGAATCCAAAAAGTGCTTTTGTTAAAGAGGAAACTATGACTAGGGATGAAAAGGGAACCTCATATGATGGTGCGAAGCTTACAAAAATTATGGAACCTATATTTGAAGACATGACCAAGAATATTATGAAAGGATTCAAATTGTTGCTATCCAAACTTGGAAAAAATATATTGATTTTAAGAAAACCAAGGGGAAAAATGCATCAGCTTGTTTGAAGGATCAAAAGGAGGAGACCCATGAACCACCTAGTTCTGAAATAGGTGAAGTAGAAGAAGTAGTACATGAAGAGGATTGAAATTCACTCCCAAGTGACTCTGAAAAATATGAAAAGACATCACATGAGTATACACAGTCTACCTTGGAAATGAAACAAAGAGCATCTAGTGATGGGTTCTCACAACTCTATGTTGGTGACATAAAGATCAGATTTAAAAAAGTTTCTGCAAGCCAAATTTCTAGTAAGCATGAAAATGAAGACCTTGTAGCAATTGAAGAAGAAACAAGATCAACTTCCCCATCACCACTTGAGATTCATGAAGTCGGTCCCAACAAGAAGGAAGAAGATGAGGAGGTTCATTTGCAAGAGCCTCATTTTCTTGAAGGGTCCTTAAATATGAATGAAAATAAGACCCAAGAGTCCCTTAGAATACTCCATGACACTCAAGAATTAGTGTCAAATTCTTTTTGGAGAGCTACTTCATTGGAGGAAACATCCTTCCTTGAAGACATGGAGAAGATTCAAAGAGCAATGTGCCACATCAAAGGTAATTTCATGTCTTTGATTTTTGATAGAAACCATTTGTTTGAGATGAATGAATTGTTACATGATGCATACTTGAAGAATAATGAGGATAATCATAAGCTCACAATTCAAAATTAGCAACTTCTTGAAAAGTTGCAAGATACTTGTTTTTCCTCCTATGTTTCACATTGTCAAATGGTAGATTGTTTGGAGGATTATCAGGACATAGTGGATAACAAGGAATGTGGAAATTTAAATGTGCTTGATGTGTTTGAATACGAACTTGAAGAGGTCCAAACACTTGATGTGGTGGAAGATGAATTTGAATTCTCTTGATGAAGGTTATGCAATTTTTAAAGAAGAGCATGATTCCTCTACATTGGAACCCATCTATGACAAAGGTTTCACACTTTTGAAGGAGCTGCATGATACTACCCATATGGATCCTTCACATGATGAAACTTTTGCACTTTTTGATCATTTTGGTGAGTTATTCCATTATCCTACATCCTACAATTCCATGTTTTGCAACATTAGTCTCAATAAAGTATGGGTGAAAGGGTTCTTTTTGACGGTGCCACATGAGGAGTATGGAACTCCTAGATTTACTTTTTATGATGACATTGTTGGAGCACATTATTATTTACATTTTCAGTAGCATCCTTTGTTACTTTATGATGATACACATCTACATGGATGCACCTCTGATATGCATTTGAGTCACTTGGAGACTCATGGTTTTTCTTGCTCAACACTTGGTTCATTTGATGTTGGAGGAAATTCATCCAACATTGGGGTGAATAGATTTATGATTGGAGAAAATTTTTGTTTCCAGCCACATACTTTGTTATATATTTATGATTCTCTCATTCATGGATGGATGGGCAATACTTCTCTGAGTCATTTGAAGTCTCGTTTTTTTTGCTCATTATTTGGTTCAGATTTTGGTGGAGGTTCTTCATTCACTCCTTGGATGAAAGAACACATGGATGATTATATTGATGCAAATTATATATATTTGGAGAAGCATTATGGGACATGGGATCCTAATCTATGCCTTTGGATCAGATTTGATTGGTCACTTGAAGCTTGTATGCACTTGGAAAATGGTGGTCTACTTTCTTGGAGGTATAAGCACTTTCAGGATTTTTTGATGAGGCACCTACTTGATGTACATATTTATTATGAGGTTATGTACTTTGATGATATATATTATGTACTCATGAAGTTTTGAATAACGCATACAAGAAAATGGGATCCCGGAATTCTCTTTCTCATGGTATGGGTTGGAGAGCACTCTTAATTGTTGGAGTGTAATACAAACAACGAGACCCTGGGATATTTTTTTAGTCCCATTGATTTCAATTTTTTCGGGGAAACAAGAAGTATGGGAGATGGATTCCCCACTTAATAAAGTGATTTTAATCAAAGTATTGCAGTAGCAAGAATGGTGGTTCCTCTCTGAAATCTTCATGGAATCTCAAAGACTCAAAGTTGAGAAACTCGGTGGCAATTTCAAAGAATCATACAGAAAGTAGGTTCTTCAACACCCATGTTTGAAATTGCTTGAGGACAAGAAGTATTGGGAATGGAGGATTTTTCATGTCTCAAACTTTTCATTGGTTCACAATGTCCTAATCACATTTACCATATTCATGAGAGTTTGCGAAATTGATGCTAAGGGTCAAATAATTGCCAATGAGGAAAATTACTAGTTTCCTAGGTTGGGGGTGGAAGCTTTGGGATTTGGAATAAGGGGGACAATGAATGATGTTTGAACATTGGAATGGCATAAATATTTAATAAAGAAGATAAATAAATAAATACAAGAGAAAATTGAAGTGGCAATGGAACATGGAGACACATGGAGACTATGGGGCCCACACAAGCTAGAATTTGTGTGCCACATGGTATTCTCCTCTTGCAATTTCGAATCCATGGGAAGCATAAAGGTTATTGGATGATTTCAAAGGATAATACACTTGGCCATATGCATAATAGAGTGAATTTTGGAATAAATGTAACTTACATGGGAAAGGAAGAGTCATTTTGGAGCTAGTGAGACACTTGGACTAGATTCCCTAGATCTATGACAACAATGATGAAAAATGCTACGACACCTATGAAAAAAATAAGATCTGAAGGATGAAATCAGACATATATGACATTTCAGGTAGAAATAGAGCATCCAATATATCTCTCATGTGAGTTGGGGAAGCTCAATGGGTTCCTACTCAAATTGGGGGAAGATGGAAGACTAGGAAAGGGAGGACACATGGAAAATCACGAGCACACACCCAAATTCGAATTGGCTTGAGTTTGTGCATGGATTGGGAAACTTATAAGGCTAAGTATGTTTATAAAATACAGGAATAAATCAAGAGAATGGATTTTGATCATTTGAGAAATTGTCATTTGTGAATTGTGAGAGCTAGTGGATGACTAGTTTTCTTGCCTTAGCCAATTTCGAGGGTGAAAGATTCCCATCCAAGTTGGTGTTTGGAGATGAAACTTAGGTATTTCATGGATATTTAATGGAGTCTTATTTTAGTGTGTAAGCTACATGGAAGCTTGTGTATTCTTCTATTGCAGCACTTTCTCTCAACCATTTCCATTTTTTATGACACATTCTTGCTCATGGAGGGATTGCACTTTGGGTGAGCTATTGATTTCTTTGGGGAATCTTCTAATGCTCCATTATTTTATGTTATGATGTAAATAATCTATATTTCAAGTTCAAAAGACTATAAGGTCAAAATGCAAAAATATTTTATGTAAAAATGTTAAACAATGAAGAGATAGTGTCATTTCCCCACTACCTTGTTGTGCACCATTGTAATGCTAATGATTTCGAAGTGGGAGAGATTTTAACTGTAAATTACTGATTGTAATAAGCTCAATATGATATTTTATTAATTCTAAAAAATTATCTTGTCTAAATATCAAATGGTCGTAAGGAAAAGTGATTATTAATGAGCAAACAATGACCATTTCCCCACTACATTGATGTATGCTATGATAATGCTGATTATTTCAAATGGAGGAATGTATATCTAATAAATTTATGATGAATGGAATTTAATTAATGTGTATTTCAAGTCTCATGTTCAGTAATTAATCATTGGAATCCATTTTATTCATTTTTATTGCATTGGGAGAAGATTTGGTGCCTTTTCCCCAAAGGCTGAAATTGTGATTTGGGAGCTGTTTTTGAAAGAGTCATAACAACATGTATAAAATGAAACATGATGCATATGAGAATTTAGAAATTTCCCTTACACATCCCCTATCTCTATTCATAAATTCGAGTGGCTTTGGGACCATTTGAGAAGCCATTTCTGGCAATTACCTAGGGGGAATTGGAGCCCCAATTTGCTAGTAAAGACTCCTGATTTGAAAAGAACATTAAACAAGTTTTCAGAAGTAATTTGGGGGTTATAAAACATCCCCGAGCATCATATTTAAGTTCTATTATCAATCATGTACCTTTTGATAAAATTTGGAAGCATTTGGGTCAATTTGGAGGTCTAGACATCAAAACTAGTTAAGGTCGAAATTGGGGAAAAAGTGGAAAAATTGGTCATTTAATAAAATTTCGAAAAAGGGACATTACAATCAAGGACATATATATTAGTAAAACTGCTTTCAGAACTAGGTATGGGCATTATGAATACACAATTTTATCCTTTTGGATTGAAAAATGCACCAACCACTTTTATGTTCCTAATGAATGGCGTATTTAGAGAATTTACAGACAAGTTTATTATTGTATTCCTTAATGATATATTAATATATTCCAATACAGAAGAAGAACATGAAGAACATATGAGAGTAACCTTAAAAATACTTAGAGAGAATCACTTGTATGCTAAGTTGAGTAAGTGTACTTTATATCAAAAGCATCTATTATATATGGGACACATTATCTCATAATAAGGAGTGACCATGGACACTACTAAAATAAAATCTATACTAGAATGGCCCACTCCGAGAAAAGTATACGAGGTAATATATTTAATGGGTTTAGTTGGATATTACAGGAGATTTAATGGAGCTTTCTCCAAAATAGAAAATCCAATTACATCTTTACAAAAGAATATGTGTGAAATTCATTTGGACTTAGAAATGTGAGGATAGTTTCGGACTTATGAAAGAATTACTCACATTTGCACTATTAGTGACAATATTTTCTGCATCATGAGTACCCCAAATGAAGAGTTGTAATGGTCTCTAGAAGAAATTTTAAGCTCTCGGGAGTTTAAACATTAGTATCCCAAGTGAGCTTTGGACCAATGGAACGATAGGAGAACGACCTAATGCAAAAGCACTGTGCGCTAGTGGAACAAGTAGAACATTGTTAGATCCAAAGCAGATATACTATTGATATTGGTAGCATGTCAAGAACGTATGATCTTTTTAATGAATTGACCAACGTGCTAATAAAAAAAGTTGGGTGGAAAATCAATGGTCCTTATCGATAGTGCGCCAATGCGATGCACGAAAGAGACTTCGGAGTGAGGGCACGTTGTTATTAAAACAGAAAAAAACTATATTGTTATTAGCCACGTCAACCAATCACCCGGGTACAGTCACATTGTGGACTCTAGTGGCCTTTCCAACATCACCCTTCCTAGGTGAATAAATAACCACCAAATGTCAAATTCAAATAGGGTTAACCATTAAAGGGGGAATAATTCATTTTTTAAGTCATTTGTCAATAACTTAAGTAGAGATCCGAGTGTACAAATCCTTCGGCATCCGACCAATTAGCGGATACAACAACTGTCCAACATGTACCCTCCGGAATTCACTCGGTATTCTCTATTTTAACTAGTCTATTGTTTTTTCTCCCAATGGATAAAATTATTTACCCTACAATTTACCCCGGTAAGTTGTTAATGCCCTGACCAATGAAGTCTCATCCATTAAAATGTCTCAAAAAGCTAAACTTCCTAAGTCTAAATTTGTTCGAGCCAAAGCTATATTTGACCATCATGCGAGCATTTATGACATAGTTGCTAAGAATTTAGATGTAAAATCCATCATTACAGAAGATCAAGGCCTATCAATGGCCACCCATGATCCCGGCCATTTATGGGAGTCTAATCTAGCTAGATCCATGTGTCCTCATAAAGTATACTTCCAAGAATTCATTAGTTGGTGTGTTGTCCACTATTAACCCATAGACAAAGCCATTCTATCCTTTGATGGTTCTAAAATTCTCTGTAATATTGACCCCAAAGCCTTGCAAAAAATGTTCTGCATCCCTGATCTTCTAGCCATGAAAGAGGTTGACGAGAGAATAATGATAATGTCATACCACAACCTAAACCCATCTGACAAAAAGCTTTTCTTATCTAAAAATTTAGAACCAGGGGTTGCAATGTTTGAAACTCTTCCTCGATATTATATTGTAGGCTTTTCTAAGAACTCTAGGAAATCCATTTCACTCACCTGCATAGTCCTCAGGTATCAAGATGATTAGGTGGTAGATGAAGCCATTATAGGTTTCCTGCTAATTTTGCCCCCCATTGAGTGAAGAGGAGCTGTGTTCGAAAATTGGAGATCTCGACGTTTCGACCCCTACTCTGGGATCATCATCAGGAGACAATTAGAAGCGTACAAAGATGAATATATGTGGTTTCATAGCACAACAAATGAATGAGAAGCTAGAATAATTCACATCACTTGAGTTGTTCAGATACCCCTCCTTTTTATTATTTATGTTTGTGTTTTGTAATTATGGAAAATTCCGATGTTTGGGTCTGAGAAGATTTGATGATGCTGGAAGTGAGGAGCTTGTATATAGATGGAATGACATTTTCTTGAGGAGAGTTGATAATTCAAACTTTGTAGAATACACAAACACAATCATGAAGGTAGCATGTGAAGTGATCTATGGGGAAATCCCTCTCGGGATGATGTAGTAAGCAAAGGAGATTCTACAATTCACCCCTGATATGAAAGTAGTGGATTGGTTCCTTTATGAAGATCACATGACCATTAGGGTGTATGGATTTGAAAAAAAATATAAGATCCCCAACTTTCTTACAATTATGATGTTAGCTATGGAATATATTAGGCAAATATTTATTGCACATGAAACACACTTTAGGAATTTTAGACATAGCAGGACATTTTTACTACCTAGAGATGTTGGTCCTTTCCAGGTCAGTTCAATAATGGACTCCAATACATAGAAGGGATTTGAATCAACTAAGTATATAAAAGACTAAAAGAGGAGCATATAACCCACATAAAATCATATCAGACAAGAGGGTGGCTAACAAAAAATACCGATATGAATGTGCACCTAATTTAGAGTGGGAGAGAATAGCAAATAAAGGCACATGGGAAGAAGTCCAAAAGGAACAAAATCTCATTGAAGAAGTGAGAAGGGTAGAACAATTGGATGGGAAGAAAAGAGTGGTTGAAGAATTTGTTGGTATGGATGTTGATCAGTCAAAACACGAGCCCTAAGCAAAAAGAGCTAGAATAGAGCTTGAAGATTGCAAACAAGATTTAAAGGAAAGAGAATAAGAGGCATAGCTCCAAAAGGAAGTGACATATTTGATTGCTCAACCCTTATCAAGTTCAACAAGACCTCTAGTCAAGTATATTATTTCTCACTGGAGTTGATAGTGCAAAAGGGATTACAATGATCACCTACAACACGTCTTGTAATAGTAAAGATGGATGTCCAATCAAAGTATAGAGACATAAAGGAAAAGGGCATAAAACAAGTGACAAAATTAAGGCAACAAGTGCCATTATCAAATAAAAGGCTTATGACAGTATCAAATACCAAAGAAGATACCTTTAGGTTCTCTATTTTGGAGTTGAAACTACCTAATCCATCAAAGATAAATGAATGGAAGGTAGTAGAACATAATATGGATTGGAGAGAGTTTGGGAAAATTGATAAAATGGATTTTTTCAAGCAATCCAATGCCATGATTTGTTCTGAAATAGTAGCATCAACTAAAATAGAAAGAACGCTGATAGAGGCACTAAGCAAAGTGGAAGAACTGTGGAAAGTAGAAAAGTGATCTACCAAAGCCAAGCAAGTCAAAATAAAGGAGTTGGAAAACAAAGTTATAGATTTAGGATCAAATCCCTCAGATGATTGTGAGGTTAGGGATTTTATAGCCACAAAGGATAATTAAATAACACAATTAAACATACAACTAAAGATACATAATGTACAACCCATCTAGACAACTGAGATTATAATGGCGCAAAAGGAGAAAAAACAAATCCTTGGGTTTGCACATTTTAAGTCACTAGCTGAAAAAGGGAGAATAAAATTAATGAATTGTAGTTGCAAAGATACTCCTTTAAGCTCCAACAAACATTTATCAGTGCTAGTGTCTGTTTCTGACACCAGTTGTAGATGCATAGGAAGAGATTCATCATGCAACAGAAGTTGAGTAACATAAAACAAAACCTGAGAAGCAGACAATGGATAAGGATATTATTGATGTAATGGATGAAGATGTTCTAGTGAAGTAGGCACCTTAATGTAGTCTAGAGGTCTGCATCCCAAATACGTATCCCACGCTCAACTACAAAACTCATGCTGCCTTGTCAGAATACACAACGACCAACATTCTATTTTTTTAACTAGGGGAATTGACAACTTGGATGGGGATGGTACTTGTGTGACATGGGGTCCAATCTCATCCACTACCACTATACACCTAGGTGAATCCACACAATGGGGCATGGTAAACACTCCATTTACAATATGTCATTCATATCAAGTAAATTGTTGGTTGAGATACACCCTTGTGGGTAGCGACCAACATTTTATTGTGTCATAAGATTTAAAGAAATTTTCCATGTAATGAAGAATTAATAGAAATAATCAATTCAAACTGGAAAAAAGTGTTAGAACATGTACAAGGAGAATGAAATATAGGGGGTCTCAACCTCCCCTTTACTTGGCCAATAGTTCACTTCCTGGTTTCGCTCTAGATCTTTCTACATGCATGTTGCTCTACCTAGGGCATGGGGTCGTTGCCTCCTTTCTCCACTATCTAGAGCTTATTCTACCAACTGACCAACCAATCAAAAAATGAATCCCTTCCTCATTTGCAATCATTTTATTTTAAACCCTTTTCTTCTATCCCTTTGTTTTCAATTGGGGAGGCAGACAATTTTGACAGTTCAACTTCCTTGGCCATTTATAAAATTACTCCTCTTCCCATATCATATGACCCAATATTGGTTTTAATGAAGTCCACATAGAACATGTGGATCCGTGGTCTACCTTAGTTCATGTGAATACTCCCGCAACAACAAATCTACAACCTCAGCAGTATGGATATGTAGCATGGATCTGCAATGATCTGATTCCATCCTACAACAACTAACACAGAATCAAAATATTTTGGGTGAGGTTGACCACGCAAGGCCAAGGATGCTCCTACATCAAACACCCTTGGTAAGAAACTTTGAGCATCTTGCTCAAAGAGTTTAAGGAAAATCCCCCCTTTATTTATTTTTCCTCTTTTTCCACAAGTTCTCTACAAACCCAATGGGGCATACACTCTACAAAAACTTATTCTCAACAATGCTTACAACCTTCAAACATCCATGCCCAACAGGGCATACTGCATCCCTATCCTACTGCTCTTATATGATAAGCAACATGAGTTGTTCATCCTCCACATTCTTCTCCTAGAATGCAACACTTCTCTCATTTCCATAAAGACCATCCTCCTCAGGACATCTCTTATGTATGATTTTAAAACTCATGGTGTTAATAACATACAACGACTCTAAATAAAAACCAAACTTCACAATAAAATGTGCCTCCAAATATGATATTTCATGTTGTTTTCCAACAACAAAAATATTCATTTCCAAGGATTTACCATCCTCAACATTTATGTTAAATGTATCTTATAATTTAACTACCATTTGCATCCTTAGGGATGTGCTATTCCCATTTCCTGGGTTGCTATGGTCACTTCCAATTGCACTCTCTTTCACATGAGGATCCACATCTCCATCTTCTTCATATCAATCCTTATGACCAACATCCTTTATGTTACTATTTGTACACTCGTCTCTATCTTCCAACAGGTTAGATACCACTTGTACATAAGATAAGGTCAACTCTGTCACCAAATACAATCTTCTCAGGGCATTTGTTGCCTTCCATCCTACTACACATCCTCTGATATGACAACATACTTCCATGAAAATTAGAACTCTCTCATAACTCATGTCATCAAGTTAGCCTTCCACTTTCTTGATATATTCTGCTACGTTAGCAATAGTGTGTGTGTTTTCCCTCTCTATGGATTCCTTGGTAGCGATCCTCAAGAATTCAATATCCTTCACACATTGAACCTCCCAAATCCTTCAAAAACCGTATCATTCATGACATTTTTAATAACTCCTTCTACAACATGCTCATCTTCCATATGCAAATGATTCCAAACACATGGTCAAACCCTACAACTTCAAGGTTTATTTCCAGCATTTCACTAATGTGTATTACCTCAAATTGACTTGGAGAGTTTCCCCATTACTTTATGTAATTAAAATATCCCTTGCCTGCTCTTTTCCTTCCCCAGGTTTCATTTGTACAACCAATGCACAAAATTTATCTTGAAGACTAGATTCTTCATCCGCACATTCCAATATATGTTTGCACACAAATTTGTACTATGTGCAGACCTCATAAGAAAAATATCAACAATATGTAATACACTTGCCAATTATATTTTAGAAATGTTCCTTTGCCTCCTTGCTGCGGCTTGTTCTTGGTTCACCCACATGTTCTTCTCCAACATGGTGTTTCTGCTTCTCATGCAAGATATCAATATAATGGAGAAAATCAAAAGAAATACCAACTTAGTTGTCCTTTTCTCAATTTTTCATATGGAAAACTCATAACATGTTTCTTTAATAAATACTTCTCTAGTAAATCCACTTTACTCTTCCATCTTCGACAGGAATATTTCAATGAGTTTCCATGTATATACTAGATTTAACATACCTCTTCTTTACACAACCAATCCTTCATACTGTAAGGATGCTTCATTGGTTATGCTCATCCACAATTTGTTATAATTAAAATAAATCTATAATTTCTCGTGCATTAGGTCGATATGCTTCCATTTCATTTAGAAGAAATGTGTCCCTTCCCTCTTTTTCTTTTGTTAAGAGAATATGTTTTTTCTCACCATATTCAACTTCAACTTGACCATGAGCTTCACTGGTATCATTTCTTTCCATGTGTATCCTCACATGCTTTGGTTGTACCAGCAAGCATAACACCAAGTATGTTAGGGAAAACGACAATTATGCTCCCCATGGCATGCTATAACCATCCATGATATGTTATGCCGCAACAATTTTCCTTTTATTAAGATGATTCTTCTTCAACCTTTCTTTCCTCCCTTGAGGTAGACACTTACCTGTCACATGGATAACTTCCTCAAGTTGCTTTCCACTCAATAAGGAAACCACCCATTCAACAATGCAATCTATTGTTGCATTTTCTCCACTAAAATGAATGTTGTTACACCTATGCATATCTTGTATATCATCTATCCCTTCATATACTTTCCACATTTTTTTCTTTTTTCTGCTTCAATATTCTTCCTTTTTTCTCCTTGGACAGTAGTTATCCCCACAAGATTTCCTTTCAATATTAAAACACCCATCATCATGCAAAACACACATTCTTGTGCGTCCAACAGTTTTACGATCTTCTTCAATCTTTCACCTACTATTATTGATTCACATTCAACCATGAACAAGTCTTTAAATGAAACATTCCTTTTTGGTCCATCACATGTTGTCAAATCAAACAATGCTATTGGGAACATACCTTCAGCAACAAGCTGTCTGATGCAACCATTTCTTTAGACAATTTCTACAAATATGAACTTGCTTTTGTCTTCATCGTTTTCTCTATCCTTCAATCAATGCACCCTTCCATTTCCTCGTTGCAATGGGTATTCTTCAGCTTCTTCTAGGGTATTCTATGTAGTGTTGAATCTGGTCATATATCCCCTTCCAAGTTGTAGGTGATTATATGTTGCATCTCCCTGGAGTTCATCTTCCATAAGGTTAACCTTCCCACTTTTCTCATGGACAATTTCTTTTCTAATTCTATCATCAACAAGGTATTTAAGGCCATTTTCAACACCATTTGCATAGCTTGGAATCCAACCCAAATTCTGTCTTATACCTTATGATGCTGATTCTTTCTCTATTTCCTCTTGAACTCTAACATAATCGAACTTGACCTCTTGACTTGAACACTCTTCGACAATCATCTTCTCCTTATTATCTGAATCTTATAACTTGTAAGGTTATATTTAGCAACACCCTCTCGAGCATGTTCATCCCTTTTAGGATATGAAATATCATATCTCACATTGTCCTCTTCACTCCTTGTATTATTAGAAATCTCATGGCCTACAAGCTTAGAGCCTCTTCATTACTTCCTTTTACACTTGTAGAAGCAACAAGACCATTACAAGGTAAAGGAAATTCCAGATTTCTTAACATAAATTCTTATCTCAGTGCCTCTTCATTTCATCTACTTGGAATCTATGGTACATTTTCTTCCTTATTTTCTTCTTCTCTAGGCCAACATGCAATCGTAAGTCCTTCGTCTCCTCTTATATCATCTTCATCGATGCCCAGAGTTTGGTCTTCTTCATCTTTCTTGACCTCTTCCACCCTTGGAGGTCTCCTAGACAAATTTTCCTCACTCTTTAATGTATACTACTATATTATCTTATTCCTTGACTCTTCTTAATAACCTAAATCCAAATGCACATGCTTCCCCCTGGGATCGATTTCCAAAGAATCAATACTTTCTTTTCAAGAAGTCTACCAAATACTTCTCCAGTATTTTATCCTCTACCATCTTCCTTTTATGAGGGATTCTTGTTAGGATCTTGACCATGTCCATCAATTCCCTTATTTCAGTCATTTCATCATGCCTTAGGGGTCTTTTCTTACCCATTATTTCCATCAAACTACAAAACTTTATTTTTCTTCTCCGCAAATTGTCACTTGCAGACTTCTACCATTTTCCAATCTTCACCAAAATTGTTCTTAATTGTCTTAATTCTTCCGATTTGTTGGTTTTGTAGTTCCCTTGGATCCTCTTGCCTCCTTAAGGTGTCCCTCTTTATGGATAAATCTTCACACGCTTGCCTCGTAGTCTTAAATTCATATTACCATTTACAAAGCACCTTAATAGCACTATCTCCCATGAGTTCCCCTTCTAGTAATCACACTTGCTGAAAAACCTTCACTCAAGTCTCACACAACAACAATTTCTACAGGGAACAATTTCTCACATAACCAATTCCACGAGGGCTAAATAACTCTCTGGTAATTCTATAATTCTTCTCTATCGAAAACAAAACCTATTGTCTACTATTTTTCTTATAGTCTTCATAGCCTAGAGATGAAACTAGCTCTGACACTACTTAATGCACTCATGAGGTCTGCAGCCTAGTATTAGAATTGAAGTGCCATTTAGATCTTCAAGCAGATAGTTCTGAATTATGATTGCAGTAAAGGAGAATGAAGATACAAATTGAACAAAACAAACCACATAGGAAACATCTGAGTGTAGCTCAGTAATTTACAGTATCATTGTCATTAATTAAATCTGGTGTTACAATAGTTTACATAAAGGAAGAATTCGAATGCATTAGGGAGAAATTCGAATCTACCAACTGGATCTGACTGTACCTAATTGACTACCTAACTCATGGTGTCTCAATCAATATCGGAGTTCAATAGATCAACTCCCAGATGTCCAACCAACTAATACAATCAGTAATAACTAGTTAACTCAGTACAACTGAGTGTGGTAGGTGGGAAAAGGCACCTACTCCACATGCATTAGCCATGCATAACTAGCGCTATCTAACTAATTGTGAACTAACTGAAATTAAGGAAGCTAACTAAGACTAACTAGTTCCAACTCCAACTAACTGATGGAGGTTGGTGCCGAGACTCCTAGTGGCTCCTAAAATGTAGGGATTGGTCTAGGAGGCAACCAAACTGATGCATGCACATGCAGTAAGTGGCAGTTAACCTCTAGTAGTGTTCCCCACACTCTAGTAACTGGTACATGTGGCCCCATTAGGCCAAGTGGACCTAATGGTACTAGTGGACCCAAATAATTAATTAAGGTTCCTAAGTTATGCTAAATAATATAAATAGAAAGTATGGTCAAGGGAGTATTAATAATCCTAAAACACTCGCTGAATCCTAACTTGGAAAACTGTGGGCCTTAGTAACAAGACCATAGGTCACCCAAATACAATCTAAAAGACAGTAACAAAATTCTTCTTAATACAACCGATGAAACAAGGGAAAACCTCATGGGAACCCCCCCCTCAAAATAAGCAGAAATAGCAAACTACAAGCTATCTTTAGAAGAAAGAAGCTTCCTCATTAGAAAATTAACTTGAGCAAAAACAATGCTGCAAATTTGCATCTCTATGCAGCAGCATGGTCCATCATTGAACCTCTCAATGTACTTTTGAATTGATGACTATGTTTGTCTCTTATGGATGGTGAAGGCAGGGAATGATCAAGTTTCTGCTTCTATGGGCCATGTAGTTGATCATTCGCCGTCATCAAGTAGCATCGACCTAGAACTTTGCTATACCACTATGTAGGGAGTGAATCTGTGAGAGATAGTGCAACATGTTCATTCTGATACTGAGACCTTGTTATTCTTCTGTCTTCTGCATTTACAACACCACTTCCAACTACATCAAGGAGCTTTTGAGCCCATATGGGTTTAGGCTTCTGATTAGGAATGGATACTAGATCTAGATCTAGAATCTCTTGAGATTCAATCTCAATAACAAGATCATGCTAAATGTGATCTTCTTCATCTGAATCTTAAACCTATAGCACATCATCATCATAAAAAATAGGTGGACAAATAGTTATACCTTCTTTCCCTACTGGAGGTGTGTCATACAATTGATATTCTTCGAACTAGACACTTCTTTAAATGAAGCATCACCTGGTTGCAACCTCCATCAGTTTGTAAGATTTTGCATCTTCTGCATATCCCAGCAGAATGCATTCACTACTTTGGGCTTGGAAGGCCTTCCTCTTGTCAAGTGGTATTCTGGCCCAAGCTTTGGAACCAAAAACTCTCATATGAGAGACATTGGGCTTATGCCCATGCAGTGCTTCGAATGGAGTGACCCCAACAACTAACTTGTGGGGCACCCTATTCGGCAAATACTAAGCATAATTTACTGCTTCAGCCCAAAGAGAAGGAGGTAGATGTTTTGCATGGATAAGGCATGTTGCCATCTCTTTCAGTGAGTTATTCTTCCTCTCAGCCACGCCATTCTGCTATGGTGTGTATGGAACTGAGTGTTCCATTTGAATCCCCTCTGATACACATAAAGTATGGAAATATCCTTTGATGTACTCTCCTCCTGTATTAGATCTTATTGACTTGATATTCTTATTGAAACTGTTCTCAACCATAGCCTTAAAAACTTTAAAAGTATCAAAAAATTCTGATTTTTGTTTCATGAAGTAGATCCAACAATACCTAGAATAATCATCAATAAAGGTAAGTAAATATGTGCAACCATTAATGGATTTTGTGGGCATAGGTCCTGCTACATCACTATGTATCAAATAAAGTATAGAGGCAGCTCTACGTGTCTTCCTAACATCATACTTATTTTCTAGATGCTTACCTACCAAGCAAACACATACTCCATTGGAAATTGGGATGGAGGGAAAACCTTCAACCATTTTATCATTGTGGAGTTGCTGCAGATATTTGAAATTGAGATGGCCTAATATCTCATGCCAAATCTTGCTAGTGTCGTTAGCGTGAGTAAATAAAGTAGTAGGAGGAGAGACAGGTAAGAAATGTGAGAACTCATAATCTTTGGTAGGGTGATTTGCAATACCTTTCGCTATAAGCTGTCAAGTGGATTTTTTTGTAATCTCAACTGTCTCTAAATCGAATGTAACTCTCTTGGGAGAGACTGTATGAGTCATTTGATAAACAGACAACATGTTAGCTGCAAGGGAGGGCACATAAAGGACATTCTTGAACTCACCATGCTTCGCTCTGACTGAGCCCCTTCCTTCTGCTGGAATCTAGGAATCATCTCCCATGTGAATGTTAGGCCCCTTTGACAGTGTAAGGGCAGAGAAGGATCCTTTGGAAGAAACCATGTGGTTGGAAGCTCCAGAATCAATTATGTATGTTGTAGACTGTGTAAGGCTAGCTTTCAAAGCATGGCACCTTTCATCATCTTCTGTTTGTGGTTCTTCATTAGGATTCTTTGCTCTTTGTGGGGGAGCAATTTTATGCTGCTTGAGAAGAGCTGACATTTCATCAAGTTGCTTCTCATATAATAATATTCAATATGGTAACCCTTTTCACAATATAGACATAACTTCTTTTCTAACTTCTTCTTTTTCTTAGAGTCGGAGGCTCCTTCAGAAGTTTGCTGATTCTTTTTAGGCTTCGAATCAGCTTCTTTTGGCTCCTTATTCTTTAATTTCCCCTTTGCTTGCGCTTTGGAAGAGTCGGTAACTAGGAGAGCTTGATCCTTGGAGGTCTTGATGACTCCCATTCGAATCAATTTCTCTTGCTACTTGATTAACGACTCAGAAAAAGAATCTAATGAAGGAATTTTCCAATCGGGGAATCCCTCCTGCTTGGAATGAAATATAGAAACAAATACATAATAGTTAGAACTAAATTTGCCGAGTATGGAAAGGACATTCTGCTCATCCTTCCATTCTATTCTGCATTCTTTGCATTGAAGTGGAAGATACTTGAATTTAGCAAAGAATTGCTCAATAGTCTAGAAACTGCTAGGATGTAAGGCTACCAACTCATTCTCCAGGTGGTGTCCCTCAATCTCATCTTGTTTTCCAAATAAGTCTTCAATTTTCTCTTAGGATTCTCTGGATGTCCTCAAACCTTCTATGTGGAAGAGGAGATCTTTGGATATATAAGTGCATAGATAACCGAATGCTTCATCTAAGCGGTTCAGAAACTTGTTTCTTTCAACAGGTTGATGGGGCTTGAACTCCCTTCCAAGTGCTATCCTATGGTAGCCATAATTGTGCAAGGACATCTATATATCAATCCTCCAATCAAGATAATTGGAAGTTGTGAGGATCCAAGGAGTAGGATATTGAGAATCCATAATTCTTCTGGTTGAAGGATCACAAAACTTCACACAAGCTACACAACACCTGTAGTTTTTAATTGCAAAACACACTAAAACATTTGAATTGTTAGAATAATGATTTTCCTCTCAACATGAACATATTTTCAGGGTCCATCACGCCCTCTCCACTGCTCTAAATAAATTCAGATCTAGCAAATCATCATAGGGGACTTCTGTGGAAACCCAACTACTTCTGATATTCAATGGGGAGAAACACGCATGAAACCTGCTTGAGAAGGCTCTAATACCATATTATAATTGGAGTTCCATTTAGATATTCAAGCAAATAGTTCTGAATTATGATTGTAGTAAAGGAGAATGAAGATACAAACTAAACAAAACAAACCACACAAGAAACAGATGAGTGTAGCTCAGGAATTTACATTATCATTGTCATTAATTAAATCCGATGTTACACTAGTTTAGATAAAGGAAGAATTCAAATGCATTAGGGAGAAATTCGAATCTACCAACTAGATCTGACTGTACCTAATTGACTATCTAACTCATGGTGTCTCAATCAATATTGGAGTTCAATAGATCAACTCCTAGATGTCCAACCAACTCATACAATCAATAATAACTAGTTAACTCAGTGCAACTGAGTGTGGTAGGTGGGAAAAGGTGCCTACTCCACATGAAGCCATGCATAACTAGCACCAGCTAACTCATTGTGAACTAACTGAAAGTAACTAGAAGCTAACTAAGAATAACTAGTTCCAACTCCAACTAACTGATGGAGGTTGGTGTCGGGACTCCTAGTGGCTCCTAAAATGTAGGGATTGGTCTAGGAGGCACCCAAACTGGTGCATGAACATGCAATAAGTGGGAGTTAACCTCTAGAATTGTTCCCCACAATCTAGTATCTTGTACATGTGGCCCTATTAGGCCAAGTGGACCCAATGGTACTAGTGGACCCAAATAATTAATTAAGGTTCCTAAGTTAGTCTAAATAATATAAATAGAAAGTATGGTCAAGGGAGGATTAATAATCTTAACACCTAGACACGGAGCCCACACCGAGCTATGAAGCTTATGTTTCCCTATCATAATACACATTGACCAACATTCTATTGCTTCACAAGATTTAAAGAAAATTTCATTGCAATGAATCATTAATATAAACAAGCAATTCAAACTAGAAGAAAGTTTAGATCCGTTCTTTTATTAACTAAAATTTAGAACAAGTATAATGAGATAAAATCCAGTAGGTCTCAGCCTCCCCTACTTTTCAATACATTTGCTTGGCCATCATCCACTTCTTTGTTGCACTCCAGATCTTCCTACCTGCATGCTGCACTGCCTAGAGCATGGGGTCACTGCTTCCTTTCTACAGATTTTGGAGCCTAGTATATGAATCAGTTAGGCAGTCAACCAACGAATCCCCTCCTCCTTTTCAATAAGTTTCTTTTAAGCCACTTTCTTCCATCCCTTTGGTTTCAGTTGGGGAGACGGACAATTTTAACACTTCAAGATCCTCAACCATTTAGAAACTGAACCCTTTTCCCATAGCATATGACCCACTGTTGGTTATGAAGTCCACATAGAACACATGAATCTACAACCTACCTTAGTTCGTATGAATACTCCCGCAGTAGTAGATTTGCAACTTCGATAGCATGGATATGTAGCATGGATCTGCAACAACCTTATTTCATCCAACAACAACTAACACATAATCAAAACGTTTTGGGTGATGCTAATCACATGTGGCCAAGGATGCTCCATCAAATTCCCTTGGTAAGAAACTTTGAGCATCATTCTCAAAGAGTTTCAGGAAAATCCCCCCTTTGATTCGTTTTCCTCTTTTTCCACAACTTCTCCGCAAACCCTATAGGTATTACACTCTGAAAAAACATGTTCTCAATAGGGGTTACAATCTTCAAACATCAATGTCCAAATGGTCATACTGCCTCCCCATCCTTCCGTTGTAATATGATCAACAACACGAGTTGTTCATCCTCCGCATTCTTCTCCTGGAATACAACACTTATGTCAGTGGCATAAAGACTATCCTCCCTAGGACATCTATTCCATATGCTTTTAAAACTCACGGTGTTAATATCGTACACCAAATCCAAATAAAAATAAAACATGACAAGAAAATTTGCTTCTAAATCCAAAATTTCTTGTTGCAATACAATAACAAAATATTAATCGCCAAGGATTTACCATCGTTGACATTTCTGTCAAATTTGTCTTGTAATTTTACTTCTACTTGCATCCTTAGGGTTGTGCTTTGCCCATTTCCTGGGCTGCTTCGATCACTTTCGATTTCACTCTCTTTCACATGAGGATCCACATCTACCTCTTCTTGTTGTAGGTCCTTATGAACAACATCCTTTCTCTATCCATTTCTATACTCTCGTATATCTGCCAACAACTTAGATACCACTTATGCATAACATGAGGTCCACTATATCACTAAATACAATGTTCTGAGGGTATCCATAGCCTTCCATTGTAATACACATCCTCCAATCGGACAACATACTTCCATCAAGTTCAAATCTCTCTCATAACTTATGTCTTCAAGTCGAGCTTCCACTTACTTGCTATAATCTGTTACATTAGAAATAAGGTGTGTGTTTTCCCTCTCCATGGATTCCATGGTAGCAATCCTCAAGGATTCAATATCCTTCACACAAGAGACCTTATATCCCAATGTATTACATGCAAAACAAACAACCATTATAGCATCGGGTTTTCGAAATCCTTCCAAAACCATATCATCCATGTCATCTTAAGGAAGTCCTTCTACAACATGCTCATCTTCCATAGGAAACATGATTCCAAACACATGCCCAGACCCTAAAATTTCAAGGCTTCTTTCCATCATTTGACTAGGGTGTGTTACCTTCAAATTGACTTGGATATTTTCTCCATCACTTTCTGCAAATAAGATATCCATTACATGGTATTTTCCTTCCTTTGGACTCATTTGTATAGCCATTGCACATCATTTTTCTTGAAGACTAAATTCTTCATCCACACCTTCCAATATATGTTTTTCACACAAATTTGGACAAGGTGCATAACTTAGAAGAAAAATCTCAACAATATGTAATGCACTTACCATTTTAATTTCAGAAATGTCCCTATGCCTCCTAGCTGTGGGTTGTTCTCAGTTCACCCGCGTTCCTCTCCAACATGGCGTTTCTTCTTCTCATGCAAGCTCTCACTCTACTAGAGAAACTCAAAAGAAATATCAGTTGAGCTGTCCTTTTCTCAATTGTTCTTATGGAAAATTCATAACGTGTTTATTTAATAAATACTTGTACAGTAAATTCACATTGCTTTTCTATCTTCAACATAAATATTTAAGTGTGTTTCCATGTATAGACGAGATAGAACATACCTCTTCTTACCATATCCAATCCTTCAAAATGTCAATATGCTTCATTCGTTCTGCTCATCTGCAAGTTGTTATAATTAAAGAAATATGGAATTTCCCATTCATCGAGCTAATATGCTTCCATTTCCTTTGGAAGAAACATGTCCCTTCCATCTTTTTATTTTGTTAAGAGAATAAGAATTCTCTCACCATCTTCAACTTCAACTTCACCTTGACAATGAGCTTCATTGGAATCATCCATTTCCATGTGTATCCTCACATGCTTTGGTTGCGCTTGCAAACATAACACCAAGTATGTTATGTAAAACTATAGTTCTTCTCCCCATGGCATGCTACAACCATCCATGATCTGTTATGTTGCAGTCATTTTCCTTTTATTAAGTTGATTCTTCTTTAACCTTTCTTTCCCTATTGAGATAAACACTTTCCCATCACATTGATAACTTCCTCATGTTGCTTTCCACTCAAAAGGGAAACAACCCATTCAATAATGCAAGCTAATATTGCATTTTCTCGACTAAAATCATTGATGTTACACCTATGCATCCCTTGCATATCCTATATCCCTTCAGATCCTTTCCACCTTCTTTTCTTTTTTCTTCAGGCATTCTTCCTTTTTTCTCCTTGGACATTAATTTTCCCCATAGGCTTTCCTTTCAAGCTTACAACACCCATCATCAAGGGAAACACACATTCTTGTGAGCCTGACAGTTTTAAGACTTCTTCAATCTTTCACATACTATCATTGTTTCACATTCAACCTGGAACAAGCCTTTAAATGCAACATTGATTTTTGGTCCTTCACATTTTGTCATATCAAGCAATGTTATCGGGGACATAACTTCAACAACAAGTTGTCTGGTGCAACCATTTCTTTGGATAGTTTCTCCAAATCTAAACGTTCTTTTGTCTTCATCATATTCTATATTCTTCAATCGATGCACCCTTCCATTTCCTTGTTGCAATGGGTATTCCTAAACTTTTCAAAGGTATACTTTGTAGCGTTGAATATGTTCACAACTCCCCATCCAAGTTGTGGGTGGTTATAGGTTGTATCTCCCTACAGTTCATCTTCCACAAGGTTAACCTTTCCAATTTTCTCATGTACAATTTCTTTTCTAACTCTCTCATTAACAAGGTATTTAAGGTAATTTCCAACACCATTTTCATAGATTGGCATTGAACCCAAATTATCTCATATACCTTCTACTACCAATTCTTTCTCTATTTCCTCTTGGACTCCAATAAAATTGAACTCAAGATTTTCACTTGCACACTCTTAGACAATCATCTTCACATTATTATCTGAATCTTCATAACTTGTAAAGTTATCTTCAGCAATGTCCTCTCGAGCATTTTCATCTCTCATGGGATATGAAATATCAGGTCTCATATCGTCCTCTTCGATCCTTGTATTATTAGCAACCTTAGGGATGCAAGGTTAGCCTCTATATTACCTCCTTTTACACTTCTAAAAAAAACAAGACCATTACAAGGTACAATAAATTCTTGATTTCTTAACATAACTTCTGATCTCGATGCCTCTACATTTAATCTACATGGAATCTATGGTACACATTCTTCCTTATTTTGTTCTTCTCCAGGATAGCATGCAATCACAAATCCTTCACCTCTTCTTATACAATCTTCATCAATACCCAGACTTCGGTCTTCTTCATCTTTCTTTACCTATTCCACACTTGGAGGTCTCTTGGACAAATTTCCCTCTCTCTTCAATGTAGACTATTGTATTATATGTTTCCTAGACTCTTCTCGATCACCCAAAGCCAAATGCACAAGCTTCTTCTTGGGCTTCCTTTCCAAAGCATATAGTCTTTCTTTCAAAAATTCTACTAAATACTTCTCCACTATTTTATCCTCTATAATCTTCTTTTTCTGAGGGATTCTTGCTAGTCTCTGGACCATGTCCATCAATTCTCCAATTCCAGTCATTTCATCATCTCTTGGGGTTCCTTTCTTACCCAATCCATCAATTTATTTCCAATCCTTCTTATGATTGCACATTTCCACAAAAGATTATATTAGGTTTGTTTAATCCAATTGTAGTTAAACAATTATATTTTACACTTTAGAAATCATATTGTCTTGTATCATCAATTGTCACAACTATGAAAGTAGAAGACCATGAGAACGCAGTACGAGAAAAACAATCGCAATAGTCCTCCCTAAATTTGGTTTGAGGACAAAGCATTTATAAAGGGGAGGGAAATGTAATTACATATTATATAATATGTAAACAAAAAATAAAAAATAAAAAATAAAAATATTAATATTGATCCAAGGGTCATAACCTTTCATGAATATTCACCAAGGTACCCTTTAGGGAATATATATACGATCCCTCTCATTGTAATGAACTTCGAGAAATGAACTTTGTTCATTCCAGCGAAGACATAAGTGTTATGCAAATAACAGAGTTGGAGGGCTGAACTTTAGTAAGGCACTTTTTCAGGTTGAAGTCCTAGAAGAAGCGGGCTCATTTCATGGGTTATAGATTATTGTCCACCTTTTTGGTAGGGGGTGGATGGGGTTCATATTTCGAAGGATGGAGGATGCGTTGCAAATCTCCAGTGTTGGTACATGGATAAGAGACTTTTGCTTCTCAAATTTTGACACCCTTATTCAATGCCCAATAAGAGTTTTCTTGTAACACCCTTGTTTGGGTTAATCTCTATAGGTTACCAATTTAATTATAGATGGAGGAAGGATTAAAAGTGATAGGGGACACTTAGGGTAAGCTCATTGTTGTGGATGATAGTTTTCATATCTGTTATTCCTACTTGGTGGCGTGTATCCTGGTTGAGATAGATGCAAGGCAAGGTCTTTTTAAATCAGTGTAGTTAGTGGTCGAGGGAATATTTTACATTCAACCATTAAATTATCTCAAAATTCCTTTTTATTTTGCTCAATTTCATATTTACAACTATGTGTTGGTTGACTTCGTGATTCCTTCCTAGAAGAAGAGATAGAAACCCAAAATATCAAAAGCATCAGTTAATGATATTCATCATCAAGTTTGCTCACAATACCCTCCGAGATTCTTGCCAAGGTTATGGGGGTATCGAGTGCCTTAATAGGCATGGATTCATTAGGTATGTCCAATGTACATATGAATTGGTTTTATCTAAGGGATGTAGTAATAGTTGATATGTCAATCTCATTGATCTCTAATCGACAATAAGAGGTGCAAAGGGCAATCATAAGGGAAGGTGTTAGATGATATGGATATATCCTTAGTGCAATTGCCACATATGGAGGTCGTTATGACCCTCCCTAGGGGTGTAATGGGAGGCACATGGGACCCCTTAGAGTAATTGTGGAGGCCATTCAATCTAAAGTGGACTAGGTCCACTATGTTGTTATTATTGAATAAGGTCAACTATGTTAGTAAATAAATGTAATGGGACCCTATTAGAATGGTTGGACGAATACCAACTAATGGAACAAACCCTTACCAATAACTTAGATTGCTTGGGGTCGGATGATCTATCAAATGTTCGTTAAGTGTGGATAATATGGGTTGATTGGGAATAGGGAATCGTTCTTTTCCAATAGTCATGTCTCCTATATCACTCTTATTTCCCAATTCGATTGACATTATCCCCCTTGACTTGACAAAGAAATAAGAAATGAGAAAACAACAAGTCACCTTAGCTACGCATTTTTCAGGCGTGAAAAGCATTAAACCACCTTGCACAGCTTTGGAAAGGAGATAATTCTTGAAACTACGTCACTCTTGTCAACTATTATTGATTGAGCAAGAGAGAGTAAATATGAGATTGGCATTGGTTTTACCAATGAATAAGTTGGCTCTATTCAATTTGAAAGGTTTACCAAGTTCTTCCTTTATTTCCCGTTCTCCCTATCTGCAAGGGGAAACTCCTATTTATAAGAGAAGTAAAAGAGGAATTCGAACCATACTACCTTGTTCCAGATCCTAATCTAGAAGAAACCAACAGATCGGGAAATTACAACCCCCCAATGAAACAATTAGTAAGTTGTTCATATAAATAGTACAAATCGAGGGTGAATCAGGACTGGGAAGAAAAGGCCTTACTGATTGACCCTGTGCTAGATCTCATCTTGGGAGGCGGGGGCAGGGTTCAAACATGTAATATTTGGGTCATGGGCCTGACGAGTTGACCAATTACTCTACCCCGCTATCATTCGTTATTATCCTACTATTACTAGACTATAATATTACCATGACCCCTTAATACCTTTCAGGCAGGTTAGGTCTTGATCACTGCGAAGGGACACTTGACCCTGATAGCGTCGAGAAGATCAGGACCTTATTTGAGCTAAAGGATATACCCTAGAGAATAGATAGAAAATCTATAAGGAAGGTTTTATTATATCTTACAAGCATGCATGAAAACTGCATAAAAGAAGTTAAGTTAGGTCTTTAACAATTGGTACAATCAACCCTTTTTTGGGTGACAACATTGGAAGTTTTTTTTTGCTTATTTTTAAGAGATAAAAAGAGGGTTGCAACACTTAGATCCATTTATGTGTCTTTTCCAACATAATTCACCAAACCTAATTTCTATCCAAATTCATCTAAAAAAATACGTGATTTAAAAAAAATCACTCAAATCCAAGTCCGTGAGAGGGAGATATGACCATTTCAAATCTGCAAACTTTTTAAGGTTTCAGGTGACAACTGCAGACCTTGCAGGGGTCATAACTTTTAACAAGTAGATCGGTTTGCAACAATATTATTGTCATTGAAGAGAATTTTCTTAGGGATTTCATATGAAATACTATATGCCCTTTTTCTAGATAACCTCACCTTTGTTTTCTCCCTTGCAACAATTTATCTCTCTATTCCTCACAACATTGAAGCATGAAAAGGACATGAACAAGCCATGGGAGAACACACAAGCCATTTTTTCCTATATGCAAGACAATTTGGCATCTATGAAGCATAAATTAAATGAGGGTTGTGCTAAAATAGTGGATGTTTGTGTTACTTGGGCCTCATGTTCTCTCATAATTGAAGCATATAACCTAGATCGTGATGCATGGTACAATTTTGGAGGATGATTGTGAGAAATGGTATATCGATAGTTGTAGTTTTTGAGATGACAACTAATTCCACATTATTTTTTATGAATCTTCTCTTTAATGTGAAGAGAAACTGGTGGAACAAGGATAACTACAATCAACCTCTTCTATAGTAGAAGACGTCCTCTTAGTTCCGCCATTTCCCTACTCTATGTTTGTTTCACTCACACTTAATGTTTATACTTTTTGGGATCCATATGAACCCTCTTGGGCACTAAAATAAACAATCCATGGATTTTTAGTTTCATAGATGGGGTCTCACTTGTAACACATGGACATTGACCTAAGATTTCACCATGGCTATTAACACTCGTATATGGGATTCCAACTTAATTTGGAGCGTGTTGGATGACATTAGCATGTTTAATCACTTTGGTTCCTCAACCTACTTTAGCATGGTAGTCATTGTCCACCCATGGGACCCAAGATTATGGTGGCACCACTCCACATCAAGCATCGAGGACAATGATTTCCTAATGGGGGTCAAGTGTTATGACCCTTCATGAATAGTCAACAAGGTATCCTTAGGGAATATATACGGTCCCTCTCATTATAATATGATTTATCTCTCTCCATTCAATAGATATTTTATTTACCTTCTATGGATTATTGTTTGATATCATTCTTCTGTTGGATATTTGTTGAGAAATGATCTCTGTAGAGTTACGTAAATAGTATAGTTGGAGGGCCAAAATATGTAGGAAAATTTTCAAGTCAAAGGGTTTCCATGAATCCAATGAATGCATGGCCCCATAAGGAGTGGGCTCATGCGGTGAGTTATAGTCACTACAAGGAAAATAACATGTAGCAGAAATTTTTAGTATTAAAATATTGACTAAAATTGTCAAAAAAATCTCCGCTACAACCTTTGCAAACGGTAGCGGATGTTTTTGTGGAGGTTTTTACGGAAATTTATTATAACTAAAAATACACGCCAATTGAAAACTTTAGCAGAGTCTTTTTTATCGATGCACTTTATTCAAACAAAGGCATTCGTGTGAACAAATGCAAAACACGCCAGATTTTTTAAAAGCAACATATGCACTAGCATGCACAAAAAATTGAAAAGAATTATATGCACCGGTGCGAACAAAAATTTGAAAGCATTATATTCACCAACGCTTGATAAGACATATAGCACCGATGCGCACCAAAAGTTTTAACCGAATCAGTCCTTTATAACAATATCTACACCAGTGCATTATACCAAAAATAACACAAATGTTTATGAACTATTAAATCACACATGTTCGTAATAACTATTAAAAATCAACGGTGCTAACTATTACAAAGCACCGATGTGATAAGTGAAGAAAAACACACCAGTAAAGTTGACTAAGACATTGATTATCGCTATCTTTCTAAAATTAAATAGCATGGTTAATATAAAGTAGCACAACATGGAGTAATAATAAAAAAGCACTAGGATATGTAATGAGTATTATGTTGCACCGAGCCTCTATTGTTTTCATCACACCGGTGTTACATTGTCTCAAATACACTGGTGCGATTGAAAGATCGAAAGCACCGAATATTGTTTTTTGTTTAGTGAACAACGACTACTGACATCACATTGTAATATCTATATTTTATTTTACTTTGTTCTATTTCGTTATTCATCGGAAATTGAAATAATTTTTATAATAGTATTCATTTGAATTTTAGTTATTGCGTTTGGATATGATGTTTTGATTAATTTGTTATATCATAAATTTTCACATCTATTACAATATTTAATCATCGATCTATTTAATTAGCGATGTAACATTTCATAACGACATTGGAGAATGCAATAGAATGTTTTTTATTTTATTATATTATATATCAATAAGAGGCCCTTTGTCATACGAAATGGGACAACATAACTCAACAATAATCATTAACATGCATGTAATTGTTACACTTATTGGTAACCTGTTGTCTTTCAATTGGGACACTATGTCCAATACATAATACAAAATGTTTGATTTTCATAGACAATTATTTCAAAATATACAACATATTGCATTAACATTCAAAATACATGGATAATCATTCTTCATTGGAACTGTTGTCAATGCTTGAGCCACTTGCATGACTTGGGTTATTTGGCTGAATGTTTTGTTGATTGCCTCGATTGGTTTCTTATTCTTCAACTTCCATCTACAAATGTCAAAATAAAGTGTAATGCGTGTATATAAATTGTTGGGAATAATGAAATTTAAAATACATAATATACATGAATTTAAATTAAAAAGCAACATAACATAGAAAGAATTGAGGCATGAATAATACACATTCTTTCAAAACCAAATCTCATGCCTTCTCTGAACATCTCTTTTATTCGCTCTACTCCATACTTTATTTCCTGCAAGTTTTATACCTCATAACAAATCATAGATTTAATATAAAGTATTTTGTTCTATTATTTACAAAATGATAAAAGTAAAATGACAAAGATACTTACAAATTCCACAATTAATTTTTTATATGCTAACATATACTCACAACCCTTACATAGCCCAATGTTAATCAATTCTTGTGATGGATCTTATTTGTATGTTAACACATGTTTGAGACATCCAAAGATGACTGGTGTAGTGTTGAATGAGTTCCATTTTCTTTTATTTTCTACAACAAAATAATTGAAAATTAACATTTAATTCTATATTAATTAATTAGATGTAGATAATAGAAAAAATCAATGATTTCATACATTTGAAGCAAGTTTTTGTTGAGATGGCTCCTCTTGCGATGCAACTATGTCCATTTCTTTGGCCATCTCCTTGTACCCTTTTTTGCACATCCCTACTGGCATATTTTGGATATCACCTCGTTCATCCTTTGGGATTTTGACAATCTTCTTGAAAATGTAAAATGGCATTAAATTATTTTTATGGTGATATGAAAAATAAATAGACCAAAATTTATATTAGTACAAGGATGCTTCGTAATAATTGATACATATTATATAAAAATATGTTTAAGAATATTACTTCTTGAATTTTTTTTTGTTATTGTATGTTTTTGCTATTGCAACTCTAATAGGTTTCATTGACCATTGTTCTGGAAACATCTCCTATAATTTAGAGATAACTTGATTTCATCGAAGAGGTGCATTCTATAGCCCAGTAGGAGAGAGATGTGTAACTCCTTCCGTGCTCATTATAGAGTTGACACGTTTCTTTTATAATAAAAAAATTAAAAATAACTTGTCCGCTTAAATTAAATTTAATTATTTAGAATTGCATATATATAAAACAAATAAACTAAAGCCATAAAAATTAGATTACACATTTCCATTCTAAAAAAGGTTTAGAGATTTGATCCCTCTCGGTGCTTGGTAGATTCCCTTTTAGATGGATCTATGCTAGTTCTTAGAATCATTGGATTGATTTATGCATTGTAAGTGGAAAGTATGTCTATACGTTTCCACTATATCCCTTATAGTTTTATAATAAAAAAATCCTCTTTCATTAACTTCCATCATCACTTCAAATGAAAGGACCAATTCTTTATCATTTGAATCATCCATAATTTGTTTTTTCTTATGATGACATTTATTTTATCATTTTTAGTCCCTGCATACCATTTAACATATGTGAATTAGATTGTTTGAAACATATTAGGGAATTATTTTGAGTACATTATTACAGAAAATTCTAGAAAAAAATCATATTGATTTTTTTTCTATTCAGCTGATTCACCCCTTTGCAACTTTTCCATCAAGTTTTTATGCTCATTTGCACTTAAATTTCTAAGGATCTTATCGAGATTCCTCAATTTTTTGCTCTGCATGTCACACATTAACCAATACATTGCACCTTGGTGACACTAACAATGATGGTCACCTAAACCTTGTACACCTCTTGATCTTTATAGACTTTGAAGATATTATTTCATATTGTTCACTCCTTAGTGGGCCCCTCTTGCATAGGGAGTCCTCATTTGTAGGATATTCCCTCACATTTATGTATTTTTGGTAATTTATGAGCCCTTTTTCCTAGTTTTAGGGGTTGTAAGCTATTTTCTAGCTTCAACTCTTACACAATGCATTGATGATCATATTTTTGTGCTTCCAAGGTATTTATGACTCTATTGGATCCATTCTCTCACCTATTTATCCATCCTTCATGTTTTTTAACCTCCCTTATACATTAGTGTGCCTCCTTGTGCTTGTCATGGCTCCACTCCTTGCTTTTTGGTAACTCCTCCTCATGGTGCTAATTCAAGAAAGGAAATATTTTCACTAAGCCACCACTCCACTAATTCAAGTTAAGTATCCACGATGAATCTTAAACCTTACTTATCTCTAATTTGAGTTGATCTCTTTGGGTTAGAGTTGGCCTCCTTATACTATAAATCCATATTCCCTCTCCTTGTTGAAGTTAATATTGAGCTTTGGACCATGTGACTTATGATATATCCAACCATGTTGGGAATGTTGATAGTATTGAGAGAGTGTTAAGACTTAGAGTGAGTCTAGTTGTTTCCATTTGATTCCATTATAATCACTCTACTAGTCCAATTTCTTGCACAGGATGTCAGGAAATGGGAATGGCGAGCTTGGTCACATCCTATAGGCAGTGGAGATAGACAAAAAAGTAGTAGTGGGAAGCATTGTGCTTCTCATAAGAGTAGTTTCGAGAGTAGCGAGACTAAGTGAGACTCTACCCTTGGATCCATGGTCTCATCTCAGGGATGACCTATTCAAGCAAGGAAGGATTGACAATGTCTACGGCTGGGAGGAAATTTGTCTTGCTGCAGACAGTTGCCCATATTTTGAGATAAGTATTTCTCTTTTGTTATTTTTTCATTACATTATTTTATTTCATATATTTGCAATCATGGTTGATTGGTTGTTTAAGTGTTCATGTATCGAATATTAGGATCTTCATGCAGGAAGGATGAATCTCATATAATATGGAATTAAGTTTCTATGCTCATTATATTTTTTCTATTATTCTTCTTCTTAACCAGAAATTGTAATTTTTGCTCCATTGTATTGAGAGGGGCACAACCATCTGATCTGGTTCTCCCATGTCTTCTCATTTATGTGTTTTGAGACCTTTCGAATTGCATCCAAAACAATGTTTTCAATGAACAACAACTTTCGTTTTATTGAAAAAGCTTTCTGGATGACCAAGATATGTTTGTTTTGGTCCGATAGGTTTTCGGTGCCAAGATGAGAGTACCTGTCATTTGATTGTAAATGTTTTGTTTGCATATTTGTTCTTAGTTGTGGATCTAAGGATGAGTGATGTATTCTAGATGTAAAATTAATCAATGGATGGAGTGTGGCATCCATACGATTTGATTTTTATAGTGAGAGATGATTGTAGGGGACGACCATCGGGAGCTGATTTCGAGGGTAGTAGTTGCAATCGATGTTCTTTGTTTGCTATGGTTTGGGTGTAGCTGTAGATTGCATATTGAGGATGTTACATGATATGTGATTTTCCCTAATTTTTATCCTCACTAACACCAAACACATAATTGCACCGAAAAAATAGATTTAATTTGCAAATAATCAATGACATCAATACTTGATGATTTATGAACTATGCTATCAAACAAACCAAAAGTACATAAATTAGTTATTAATACCGAATATGATGTTTACCATGTATTATTAATGTTCCTGTTCAAAATTACAACCCTCATCTCGCACTTTGTAAATTATTAATTGAGTGTCGCAATTAATTATTTTATTAAGTGGCGTAATTAAATAATTAAGTTTCATCACTTTAGTTATAATTCAATCTCTAGAGTGAAAAGTTTTAATTATTTTGGTGAATAGTTAGTCACCTTAATAGTAATTCATCTATATATGTTGTGCTTAAACTTAATTTAGTCTTAATTTTAGCACCTTTGGTCTTATCTCAAGGGTCGGGGACATTACAAGTGGTATCATAGGTGAAGGTTTAAACACTGTGGTTGTTGGGCCTTCTACGAAGTTTCAAGTCACCTTGTAAACATGCATTTGCATTAGATAACTTAGATGCATGAACCTTAATAGAGTTTCACATGTGAGTTAGTTAATTAAATTTTCATCTTGGTATGGCTATGGACTTGATGTTCAGCCAGTAAGGATAAATTTTTGAATGATTTCTATCCCCCTTGTCCAATGAGGGAGATTGTAACTTAGAAAAGTTGGCTAGTTACTTTATAAACCAAAAGAAAAGCAATTTCAACGATAATGAACTTATACCAATGTGTAGTTTACTAACATAATGTTGATAATGAACACATTGTAGCTCCCAGTGATTGATTGAGCAAGCGATGTTTCCATTAAATTGATATTTTAATCAAACATGTGAAGACTAAAGATTCAACAAGTACAAGTTCAAGAGTAGGAAGTAAAATATTGGAGATGGATTTTGAGGAAGGAAGGAAACCATATAGTCCTAAAAAGGAGTTTTGTGAGGGAAGAAGGTCAATTAGACATAAGAGGAGCAGTGAATCATTACTCTTGGAGGATTCAGTGAGGAAGTGTAGAGAGGATAATGAAAGCATAATTCATATCCAGGAGAAAATTATGAATAATCTAAAATCATTGAAGACCATCCAAAGATTCGTTGAAAAGAGTCAAAGAAGAGGTCATGTGAGTTCCATATGCTCTTCAAGGAGACCTCTTCATTGTAAGAGGAAGAAGGGGTATGCATTAATTTTTACAAAGAGTAGTCCTAAAAGATCTCTAGTAAGATACATGAAGAGGAGATTTAATTGGGATGAACTAGTAGGAGGATTGAGAATCAAGCCCCCAACTTTTGACGAAGAATTAAAGCAAGGAGAAGATGTCCAAGCATGGTTGTTAGGAATTAGAAAATTCCTCCAGTTGCATCAGTATACACCTTATATGGAGGAAATAGTAGTCATATACAATGTGTAAGGTAAAGCATCTATCTGGTGGGATCAAATGGTTAAGTTGAAAGAGAACGACGAAGACAAAATATCTTAGAGGAAGTTTAAGAAATACTTTCAGAAACAACACCTCTCTGAGCACTACTATGACAAGAAGATGGAGGAATTCTTTGAGCTTAAGTTGGGAAGCATGACTATGGAGGCCTATGTGAAAAAGTTTCTCGAACTTTTGAACTATGTGGACTTCATCAAAGATGAGAAGGTAAAGATTCAAAGGTTCCTAAGTGGCCTTCCTAAATCTTATAGAGATAAAATCAAATATGATAGACCAAAGAACCTTAAGGATGCCATCTGGAAGGAAAAACACTTATATGAACAAAATAATAGCAAGGCCTCATATCAAAAGAATTGGAAAGATATGGAGAAGAACAAGCAGGATCAGAGAAAGTAAGGTTTCTAGACTTCAAAGCTTGTAAATAATAATTCTTATCAACAAGGACAATTAAGGGACGAAAACCAATTTACTCATGTAAATTTCCAATAATGCGAATAGGGATGGCGCAGAGTAGAGGTGGGTGAGGAGCAGCGGACTACAACAACAATGGTGAGCTCTTTTAACTCTAAAAATCTACAGAGGGGACCGCGACAAACACCTATCCACGGGTCAACATTAGTATGTAGCAGGAAAAAATCCTGACACCTAGAAAATTGGAATACCATTCGGTGGATCAAGTGGACTACATAGTGGATCTGACGGAGGGTAAGTGAATATACGTCGATCTGCCTTTGTTGAACGCAGACATCCCATCACAGCCATTAGAACTTTGTCTTTTGACAACCTCAATAGTTGTGTTTAGCTGGTACAGAGCACAAATGGGAACGAAAGAAGCAATCAGAAAGCAAATAGTCATGGAGGAGGAAGACTTTCCTAATGGAATTGTTTTCAGACCACTATCTCAAAACCTGGGTGGAGCTCCACTCTCCCTTTTCGATCCAAACCAACAATTTGATCATGATTTCCTCACCTCACATGCTCATCAAGTCACTTTGGAGGAGTTTAGAGTGCCCTAGAACAATTCTGACCTATCCCTAGATGCAGAGAGGGAAGATATCAGGTGGCCTTTTGCAAAAACCCTAAGGAACTCTGCACAGCAGTAGGATTCCCCAAAATAATTCTTGATGCGAATCCCATAAGGCTTCATAGCTTCGTTCCTCCAACTCTTAGACCAACAGGGGCTGTTAACCCAACAGAGGATGCCCTAGTTTCGAGAAGGACAAAGAAAACCCACATCCCACCGAAGGCTCCAAACCAGAAGCAGAAGAAAATCAAGATTCTTAAGAACACAAAAGAGCCCCTCAACTTGATTTTCAGCAAAAATGTCTCAGTTGCACATACCTTAGAAATGGCAGAAACGACAGTAGTAGGACGGGCTAGAGGTAAGTACCCAAGTAGGGATTTTTGGGAAAATTTGGTAAAATCGAAGTGGTGGGGTTTTTTGAATTACTTACTAGAAACCCTAGTAATTCTCTCCCGAGGCTGGTTCATCTTCAAGCTCCAAAACAAGAAGGCAATGGGAAAAATTCTTCAAAAACAATGGAGTTTTGGCCCCACACCTATACTCTTCAAGTCTTGGACACCGATGTTCGATGTGGATAAGGAAACATTCAATGTAATTCCAATATGGGTATGGTTGTTGGGTCTTCCATGGGAAATCTGGAACTAGAACTCCTTCAAGGACATTTGGAACACCCTAGGAGCTTTCAAATGCAGACATGACCTTTATGCAGATAGGGAGAATGTCTGCGGCAAGAATTTTGGTCTCACTAAACATTAGAACCAGTTTGAGAGAGGAACTAAATTTTATCCAGGGACAGGTGAACCGAAGGCAAAAACTAGATTATGAAGGAATACCCTTTTGATGCCACATATGTCACTAGTATGGACACATGGAAAATCATTGTCAACCCTCTTTCGAAAACACCTCTGAAAGGTCTAGAAAATGCTCAGTCGACCCCGAAGGAAAATACCATGGAAGAGGAATATCTGTGGACATAACAACAAAATCACCAACCCAATATGCTACTCAAGAAAAATACCTGATGCAGATTCATAGATTGGATCATGATAAAAGTTCAGAAGGAATTGAGAAGGAAGGCATAAGGAAACATGAAGAAACCACAGAGGCCCCCAACTCATCGGGTAAGAATCATGTTTCCCTCCCTCCTATTTAAGATCTGGAAGCATCATTTTTTTCTCTATCAGTTGACTCCCAAGTTTACCCTAGCTCAAATATTTACCAAATAGGACCCCCCTTAGATCACCTCCCCCTTTCCTCCCCAAACCCTCCAATCGAGGAGAATACCCCCCCCTCCTCAGAAACACCTTCCATCCTCTTCCGCCTAAGATACAGGGACATACCAACCCCCTTCACACAAAGCCAAGGTCTAGAGAAATTTTTTGGAAACTTCCAAAAGGGGAAGGGTAGGGGTATGCCTTCACACCCATCTTTGGCCTACAATAAAGGTATCAAATATGTAGCAGACGGGAAACAAAAATCCATAATAGGGGTGCTTAGAGAAGCGAAATCCTCAGGAAAAGGTCCCTAATGAAGATACTCTCCTTCAATAGCAAGGGTTTGGCAAGTAATCCCAAAAATCTTTCCCTAAAAAGGTTGCTAAGCCTTCAGCATCCTGAAATCATTCTCTTCTCCAAGAAACAATGGGAATGGAAGAGGAAATCTCCCTCCATCTAAAAAAATCTTTCACCTCTTATGACTTTCATCCAATCAGTGATCGTGGGAACTTAGGGTTTAACATTTTAAGTTCTTAACATTTGGGGTTTCGACTCTAGAATTGGGGTTGTTTTCTTCTATGCAGGCCTAAATATTTCCTTCACAATAGTAAATATTTACAGGGCCTACAATGAGAGGGTAGCATACTGGAACAAGCTAAAAGTAAAGCCCTTTCTTAAAAGAGAATTTAATTATGGGAGGAGACCTTAACTTCACCTTGGGTAATTATGAAAAACTGGGGTCACAGCTCCAGAAGTGACTCTCTCTTTGATTATTTTGAAAACCTCCTAAAAGAGCTCCAGTTGATTGATATCCTCCCTACCAAGGTAAAGCACACCTGGTCGAATAGAAGAACTGGCAAAGGAAGAGTTCTGAAACAACTAGATCGTTTTCTGGTCAACGATGGGTTACTTGAGCAAAACCTCATTCTCAAGAAATGGGTGGAGTCTAATGGTGACTCTTATGACCTCCAAATTTGCATAGAAATCTCATGAGCTCCAAAAAATGCCCCCATCTCTTTCAAACTCTGTGTTTCCTGATTGAAGGAGGATGAAATCTTCGATATTATAAAAACTACTTGGATCCCATTCCATTTGGAAGAAGGATCCTTTGTAGCACCACATTTCGTAAAAAAACTCTCTCGGGTAAAAAAGAAGATCAAGGAATGGGATTTCAACAAAAAAAAGAGATGAAAAAGAGATAATCCAAACAAAAAAGGAGATTTCCGTTCTCTAGGACTCATAAGGGGGAGGATTCTTGAATCTTGGATCCAAGATTCAATTGGAACTTTTGGAAAGCAAAAATAGAAAGTTGTTATTGGAGCAAGAGGATGTTTGGAGGCTTAAGAGCAGGGGAATATGGTTCAAAAGTGGGGATGAGAACACTAAATTCTTCCAATCCTTTTCAAAGGGCAGTAAAGCACAAAACACAATATGGAGCCTAAGGAATGACGATAATGAGGGCATCACTTCTTTTGATGGTCTAGCTTCCATAGGAATTGCACACTTCCAAAATATCTTTAAAGAAAACAATAGAACAAATATGGCTGAGATTATTCACCTCTCTCAGTGTTTTCCCGATTTCATATCTCCTGAAGATAACTAGGAACTTATGGAAGAAATATTTGAAGAAGAACTCAAGGAAGCCCTCCATAGATTTAAAAAGCACAAAATACCTGGACTTGATGGCTATCCCATTTAGTTCTTCTTAGCACATAATGAAACTATTGGGTCGTACCTCCTTCAACTCATCAAAGAATCCGAGAAAGGGGGGATTATGCACCCCCCTCTAAATTCCACCTTCATTTCCCTAATCCCAACATCAGACAATCCTTCTTCCCTGAATGACTACATACCGATCTCTCTATGCAATGTAACCTACAAGGTGGTGACCAAGATAATTGCAAGAAGGCTGAAAAAGATCCCGTCGAAAGTTATCTCTTAGGAGAAGTTTGGTTTCTTAGAAGGGAGGTAGATCCATGAAGCCATTAGAGTTGATCAAGAGGGCCTCCACACCCAAAAAATTACAAAGAATAAAGGAGTCATTATAAAGGTCGATCTATCAAAATATTTTGACAGGGTAAATTGTCTCCACCTAATAATGTTGTTGACACATTCGGGGTTTGACTATAGCTTCATAAAATGGATCCTTATTTGCATCACCACAACCTCCTTCACAGTCCTCATCAATGGCTTTGCTTCTCCTTACTTCGGGGATAAGAGAGGGCTTCGTCAGGGATGCCCTCTCTCCCCTATGCTCTTTCTCCTAGTGGCAGAAGAGCTAAATCGATCCTTAGCTCATGAAAAATGACAGGGGACTTTCAAGGGAATGGCCATCTCCCATAACCTAAGGCTCTCCCACTTGCTTTTCGTAGACGATATCCTAAATCAACGAGTATGGTAGTAAATGATCAAAAATAAATTCTCACAACAAATCTCCTAACCGACGATGAAGAACACTGGTATGCAGCCAACTTCCCCTTTGAGATTAAACCGCTCGATGTGGGGCTCAAATACGTAGGTTTTCAGCTAAAACCTAATGGTTATAAGAAAAATGAATGGGGATGGCTCATACAAAAATTAGAAAAACACTAAAAATTTGGAGCCATCAATGGCTTTCCAGAGTGGGAAGACTGGTCCTCATAAAATCAGTTCTAGAAGCAATCTCATCTATTGGATGTCCCTGAAATGGATCCCCAAAGGAATTCTGGAACAAACAAAAAAAATCGTCTACATATTTCTTTGGTCATGTAACTCCACCTCTTTTGTCTCGCCTTAGGTCAGCTGGGAAATCTTGGCAAAGCCAAAATCCCAAGGAGGATGGGTTCTAAAACATATTCACCTCTTTTCTAAGTCTATGGCTGCAAAACTGAGCTAAATACTACTATCTGCAAAAAATCTCTGGACTGAAGTGGTGAACCATAAATATATCCTCGCAGACACTATAACATAATGGCTCATGAATCCGGTAGTAAATAGAAGAAGGGTATCAACAACATGGAAGGCAGTTCTCCTCTCCCTCCTCATAATTGAAAGTGGCGTAGCCTGGAAAGTAGGACAGGGAACTCAAGTATGCATTCGAGCAGATCCCTGACTAGGTAGTCAAAATAGGCATAATCTCACCCATCCCCTTATTTAGGCCCTAAACGACCAAGGATACTTCCACCTAAATCAAGTGGTGGATTAAGCATCTACTACTATTTAGATCCATGGTTGGAAATATGAAGCTGATATGGGACTAAAAAATGAGCTAGGGCCCCTCTTGAGCAATTACACCCATGCGCTTCAAAGCTCCCATGTCCGAATCTCTGACCAACAAGACGAGATCATTTTTTTATAACAAAAATGGTTAATTTTATTGTGAAGAAGGAAGATGGTCTGAGTTGGAAATACCAATCAATCAAATTACATAATTTGAAATTACAAGAGTCTACTCGGAACCTTACAAAGAAGAGGGAATCTCCCTTGAAAAACAAAAATCAACTGCAAGAAGCACCATTGCGGAATTGGATGGAAATAACTGGCTTTCCTGTTGATGCAAAGGGATACTTACAGAAGAAGGCATGCTTTATTAGCCAGGACATCAACAAGATTGTTTAAGTCCTAGATAGTTTGAAAGGATTCAGCCTTCTCAAAACCTTTCAAAATTATCTTAATTCTCTTAAGAATAATATTCAAAGCAAAATTATTGAAGCTGTCAACTGAATTTAAGGCTTTTATCAACATCTCAGAGTTGCCAAAGATTTGAACAAACTTATAACCTTTTTCCATAGTGATTTGGGTTGCCATAAGAAGGTTGTAACTTTCGGCTTGATTATTTGACAAGGAACCAAGCCCCCAACTAAAACTAAATTTAGTCAAACTGTTAGGAGATAAAACCAAGCCACCATCTCTAGAATCCCTGGGATTCCCTTTTGAAGCACCATAAAAAAATATTACGGCTGAAGAGGAATTCATCCATATTTTGTTAAGAGCATCCTTGCTTCTACGAAACCTCCATGATGGGAGACTAACAGGTTTGGCACTTTTCAAATTAAACCCAGAAGCTAGTGAACGAACGCTCATCGACAAAAAAGTAGGAGGAGAAGGTGAGAGCATGCCAATGGATTCTGTAAACCATAATTTAGATTTATTGGCAACGATCTGGATGATTGGAATGTGTTCTTTGAAGATGCAATGATTTCTTACGAACCATAATGCCCACCAGGTAAATTTCAGTATCGAATGCCAGTGTGAGTGCATAACAGCTGAGCTTGATTTCAAAGGTTGTCAGTTGTGCGAAGCTGTATAGAGAGCTATTACTGAAGACTGAGGAGGAAACGAGTAATTAAAGTCTTGAAGGACCAAATCCCAAACCTTCTTGGAGAAATCACAGTCAACAAGGAGATGATCTGCAGTCTTCACAACATTTTTGCAAAGACAACATCTAAAGGGGCCAATGAATCCACGCTTAGAAAGGGAATCTCCAGTCAGAATATTATTATTTAATATGAGCCACGAAATTTTTTTTACCTTCAGCTGGCAATGAGAAAACCAAACTGTTTTCCATATCACAGGAGGAAAGAATGAACTATGGGAAGTATGAAGGGCGTTGAATCCTTTAGCAGCAGTATAGAAACCATCATGGCCCCAACCCCAAAAATATTTGTGGGATGAATGTATGGGAGCAAGGCCAGATAGAGAAGAGAGCAACATATGTTTTTGAGGAAGTAAGCCAATAGGAAGGTCTAGAATAGTCCATCCAGACCAATTACCAAAACTATCCCAAGTGCAAATATCGACCAATCTAATAAGTCCTTTATTTGTTTCCCAATTCAAAATTGTTGTCAATGGAAGAATGGCGGAAAGAGGAGGATTACCAGAGATTTTATCCTCCCAGAGAAATATGCTTTTCCCATTTCTAGGAATTTTAAAGAGCTGCTAGTTAAAGAATTCAAAAATTTCCTGCAAGAGTTCCAAATAGTAGTGGCTGGAGGAGTGTTAGCAAAAGAGATGGATCTAAGGGAGCCGCCCTTAAGATATTTCATACAAAAAAATTTACTGACAAGATGATGTTTATCCTCCAATAGCTGCCAAATCAGCTTGTTGCTCAATGCTATATTAGCTAGACCAGGATCCCGAATTTGTAGACCACCTTCTGAAAACGGTCTCTTGAGGACTTCCTAGCTTACTAAATGCATCTTTTTTTGACTTCCTTTACCACCCAACCAAAGAAAGTCACATATAAGTTTAGATATCTGAGCCAGGATGCTCTTTGGGGCCAACAACAAGGCATATTGGAAAATAGGAAAAGCTGACAAAACAACCTTAACCAGAATCAGTTTCCTAGCCTTGGTTAGCCAATGACCTCCCCAAGAAGTGATTTTATATTTTAACTTTGCAAGAACTTCCAACCAAAGGGAGGGAGGCAAAGATCCAAGGGTTAAAGAAAGACCCAAATACTTAATCTTTTCCCATTTGTCGAATCCTGGGCATCCTAAAAAATCTGCTATACGAAGTATAGACAATTGATCAACATTCCAACCATAAATGATGCTTTTGCTATTGTTAATCAACATTCCCAAGATTTGACGGATTTTTTTAAGAATTTCATTGAAAGCCTTTGCTATCTTCATGGAGGCCCCACCTAGTAGAAGAGAGTCATTGGTGAAAAGAGCGTGATTGATAGGGTCCACTCCCCTAGAAATCTTGATGCCCGGGATGTAACCAGCTTCCTTTTCAACAATGAGTTTTCTACTGAGAGATTCAACCATCAATATGTATAAGAAGGGTGACATCGAACAATCTTGGTGGATACCCTAGGAAGCTTTGAAAAAGTCAGTAGATCTACCATTGACTAATGGATTAATCCAAGGCCTGTCAGTGCATGCTTTGATCAGATTTATAAACTTAGAGAAAAAACCAAAAGAGATTAGGACACCATAGAGAAAGGGAAGCTTAACTCTATCAAAAGTGTTCTTCATATCTAACTTAATTAACATACATTTATCCTTCCTTTGGAAGCTTGAATGGATAGCTTCTTGAACTTGGATAACATTATCCACTAAATGTCTACCTTTAACAAATCCCCCCTAGAGAGGAGAGATCAGTTCACCTAGCAAGAGCTTAAATCTATTGGATAAAAGTTTATCTAGGATCTTGTACGAGGCATTACATAGCTAAATGGGATGAAACATATCGAAGGTAGAAGGATTGACTTCCTTGGGGATGAGGGCGAGAAATGTAGAGTTAGTGCACCCTCCCACTTTTGCTTTTTTTTAAAGGTAGTCACCATTCGGACCAAGTCTGTTTTTATGATGGGCCATCAAACTTTATAAAAATTAAAGGAGAAGCCATCCGGCCTAGGATCCTTATCTAACTCCATGGCCCAGATGAATTCAACAATTTCCTGTTCATAAAAGGGTTGCATAAGGACGAAGTTATCCTCATCACTTACCATAGAAGGGATATTATCCAAATAATCAGAGGTTACTTCTTTATCGGTAAGACCATCATCCTGAAAAAGGAGCTGAAAGTGCTTCCTAGCAGATTGTTTTAAAAGATCCTATCCTTTTATTATAACCCCATCTCCAGAGGAGATTTCTGAGATATGATTCTTGGAAAGACGAACCCTGCATTGACGGTAGATATGTAGTGTTCTTATCTCCTGACTTCAGCCAGAGGCAACGAGACTTTAACCTGATATTTTACTCTTCATGTCTAAAATATAGAGAGGCGTTGAACTGAGCTGATTTCTCCAGAACTAAATGAGAAGTGGAAATTACTTTATCTTCCAAATCAAATTGAATTGTATCTAGTTCAGAAACTCTGTCAATTCTGATGGACGTTGGAGTGAGAAGAGGAGATTTGACCCAGAGCTTTAGCGCAAGTTTAGTTTTCTTCAATTTCTATTCCTAGACAAAACTGGGAGAGCCAACAACATATTGAGACCAAGCCTGTGTTACAACATCCGTAAACCTGACTCTCTCGATCCAGAGGGGATTGAACCTAAATGGGATTGGCTCGAGTTCCTCTTCCTTTTCAATCTGGAACGAAATTGGATGGTGGTTTGATGTTAGCTTGGGTAAAATTTTCATTGAGATAATCGTGTTCCCATCAATCAATGGACAGTGGACAAGGAATCAGTCGAACCTGGATGAAATGCATGCAGAGCCCACTCTATTATTGGACCACGTATAGTGCCCTTGCTTATATTTTAAATCGATCAAATTCTAGTCTTGAATCAATTCTTCCACCATATCTTGCATGAAATCCTTACCTCGAAGGCCTCCTTTCTTTTCATTTGGAGCTAGAGTTATATTTAAATCCCCCTGCTATTATAATATTGACTGGAGAACATGACTCAAGGAATTCTGATAACGTCCTCTACAATCTTGTTTTTCATTATAATTAACTGTATGTAAAGTTTCAAAAGAGAGATAGAGGTCTTACTGGAAGTGTGGAATAGCTCTGTGAATATCCAGTGCTGAGTAGCATAAAAAATTGATAATAGAAAATTCTTTTCACACCATAGAGTGGCTAATCCTCCACAGGTGCCTCTGGCACCGACCACTTTGCCCGATGTGAATTTCCAATTATTTTTGCTTAAAGAAGGAGATTTTCCTCCTTAATATTGGTCTCTTGTAGTAGGAGAATTTCAGGAGGGGCCATTTTCAAGAGATCTTTGACTGCTTGAGCTTTGATTGGGTTCCCCAATCCTCTGCAGTTCCAAGAGACGTACTGCATTATTTTCTCAAGTTAGAAGGAGTTATTACTCCCTTTGGATGCCTGGTTCTCTTATTTCGACCATAATACATTTCGATGATGGACTGGCTTCCTTGAGTCTTAAGCCTCTCAGCCTCTTCTTCCCAGATTTCCTTCTTATTCTTTCTGCCAGACTTTTTGGAGAGTTGATCAATGGAGTCTTCTTTTGAAGAACCAGAGCTATCAGTTAGTTTTTTACGAGCAATGTCTGCATAGGAAGGAGAATATCTTGCCCCAATAGGGGCAGGGGAAGACTCTCCAACCCCTAGAGGAGTCAAAAAATATGGACCAACATAATCCAGAATTACTGTGACTTCAGTTTCCAACACAAGCCCATCAAGATTTTGTAATTCACCTTCGTCTAGTACATCCTCGGAAGAGATGACAACTCCAAACTAATTTGAAGGACCAATGAAAGTGTCCAGGCTGAGGAAGGTTGTTCCCAGCAGAAGAGCCTCCTGTCACTGTTTTTTCTTTGCCCTTATTTCTAGGTCCCTGAGAAGTTCCTGGCTTCTGGACTTGAGTCCACTGGGCATCTTTCACATGTTCAATTTCATATTCTGATTTTTTCTTGCAGTTGCGGGCAAAGTGGCCATAACCATGGCAGGATCTACATTTAAATGGGATTTTCTCGTAATCCAACTCTTGGATATAAGACCAATCAGCAACTGTTAAATTGATTGCCTCAGGCAGGCCAGTCTCTAGATCGACCTCTACACAAATCCTTGCATAATAAAATTGATCTTTCTGATCATCCCTGTCAATATATTTACCAAGCATGTTCTCGATGGCTTCAAGGGAGTCTTAGTTCCAGCACTGTAAGGGGAGATGCGGGAGCCTAACCCAAACCGGGACAACAGACGAGGCATCTTGAGTGGGATCAAAATTAGGGGACCACTTGTTCAAGTAAATACCCTGAGGGCCCATAAAGTATGGACCATTGCAGAAGATAAGGCCATGATCCTTTGTAGAGTAAAAAACGAAGACATAGTAACCACAACCGAAAAAATGGTTTCGGATTTCGTCAGAAACTAAGGGTCGCCAATTTCTTCACACCCAACCATTAATGGCCTTTGGAGAAGTCCAAATTCCAGTGAATTTTTCGATTAACACCCGTTCAACAAGATTTAAGGTAGACCAAAAGGTCTAAATAACAGGTAATTCTACAAATGGGATATCCACTTTGTTGACAAACTTCTGGGCAGGCCCCCCTTTCCTCTCGCCACTAGAAGCTATCAATCTCTTGAAAGCCTCTAGGTCTGGAGGAAGAGGCAGAGGAGGATCCAACGACCACTAGAACAACACCTCTAGGAAAAAGAATTTCTGCCAAGACAGAAAGACCACAGAGGCCCCACAAGAGGCTTGACAATGGCACTTCCTGAGATACCAAAGAGCTAAAAGATGCAGAACACAGGGGGAGGAAACCACTCAACATCGTTTACAGATTCGCAAGAGACTCCACTCGGCACCAATACAAGGCAGAAGTCTAGAGAATGCACCCAAAAAGTAGCCAGCGAGGGCAGATCCAGAGCCAGGGAAGAGGTCTTCGAGCTTCTCTTCATAAGGAGCTTGCAAAGAAATAAATTTCATGAGTCTGGAATAATTCTAGCCTCCACTAGCAACAAAACATAAGGTTTCAAAGATTTTCTTGAAGTGAGAAACTCCTCCTGCAAAAAGCCGAGAGGCACCAATCAACTCCCACAAAATCGATCTGTAGGAGACTAGAGCAATGTAGCACACCATCAACCATCAAGCACAGGACGAGATCATTTGGTCCCATGCTTCAAATGGTAAATACTCTCTGAAACTGGGTTACAAAAATCTAGCATCAACAACCTAGATGGTTGAAGGAAAATAGTGGTGGAAAAAGGTTTGGAAAATGCATTGCCCGCTGAAATCTAATATTTTTATGTGGTGTGTCCTCTTTGGCAATGTCCCCACCTGGAATCGAATGAAAAACAAGAAATTTGAAGGGTCGTGGTGGTGTATACTTTGTATGAAAAATGATGAGACCATCTAGCACTTATTTCTTGATTGCTCATTCCTCAAAAAACATTGGTCTGAGATTTCCCATCTCACCAATCTTTTGCTAAACCGGGGAGGTGAAAAAATAGAAGACTTGTCGAAAACTTGGCTCAACTCTCCCCAAACAGATATTTATCGATCTCTCCCCCTGCTGATTATTTGGGGCACAGGGGTGGCCCAAAAGAGGGCAATTTTTCAGGATAAGGTCTCCAACCCAGAATGCATAGCCCAAACCACTCTGGACATCCTTTCTCACTTTCCCAAAGAAAACAATTGGGAAACCCCTGCAACCATAAGGGAGGAACAAATAAACAAACTTCTGCCTTAGCCTTATTTTGATGGTGGCTCAAAGGATGGTCTCTGTGGGGGGAGAAGTACTCTTCATGACTGAAACCCACTTCTTCCAAATCCAGCTGGGACTGGGTCAGGGCACAACCAACTTCGCAGAATTTCTCACCTTAAAACTTCTCCTCACTTTCGCAAGATATATGAATTGTGCTCATATTTAAATATTTGGAGATTAAATTCTAGTCATAAAATCAATAAATAAAGTTCAATCTTGCCACAATGTATTTTTAAATACTATACTAACATATACACAACAAATTCTGGAAGAGTTTGACCCATTCCACTGTCATCATGTTTACAGGGAACGAAATACAACTGCATATCAACTCTCCAAAAAGGTCCTAAACCTCATGCAAGGCCAGTGGAAGATCACCAAATACAATAATGACTCCTTTCACGACTTCTACCACGGTCCTTTCATAGAAGGACCACGACCAATCCAAGAAACATCATTTTATTTTGAACTCTCTACAATTTTTTTTGGGACAGGTAACAAGACACGTTTTTTTTGCGTCAATATTTGTTCAAAACACATTTTTTCCTCCAATTGATGTTTGACACAGGGCCCTCTGAGTGGAACAATACTTTTCTTTGTTTTTCTATGTTTCAAGAAACAACATATTTCAAGTCTTTTATTTTTTCATCTGTCTTTTGACAGAATGGTCATCAAGCCATTTTCAAGAAAGGGCTAAGAAGAGCCTTTCTGCAATATGTAATTTGATTATCAACTAATTACATTACACTTTTTTCTTTTGAAAAAAAATCAAGGGAAGAAACTTCAAGGAAACGACCACATGTGGAATGTTGGATATCCAAGGAAAATAAATTTTCCAATTAGTTCCCACATAAGAAAAATAACCCTCACAACATTCAAGAGGCTTCGAATGTTGGAGATGTAGGTGGAAGTGCTGAAAGGATCTATTTAACCTTGGATGGGAGGCAAGCTGGCCATCAATCCCGAATGATTGAGGTAGCAGGTAAGATTCCTAATAAAACCATAAATATTTTGATTTATTTAGGACCTAACAATAGTTACATTGCACCTAATCTAGTTGAGAAATGTCATTTGAATAAAATTAAACTTGAAACAACAAGTCTAGTATAGTTAGCTACAGGATCCAAGAGGAAAATTATTGAATTTGTAAAAGTGTATCCTTTAGAAATGAATGGAATAAAAACCTTTGTAGACTTAAACATCACACCCTTGGGGTCATATGATGTGTTGATCGACATGGATTGGTTGGATGCATACCATGCAATTCTGGATTGCCATAATAAAACTTATACTTGTTTTTATGAAGAAGGGAACCAAGTGACGATAAAAGGTGTACCTAGACCCATATTCTTGAGGTAGTTCATAGCTATACAATTGAAAAAATCTTAGAAATGGATTCTAGATATATGTAATTCATGTGGAAGAATAAAAAGAAGGAAAAGAGCCAGAGCTACAGGATTATCCAATACTGCAAAATTTTGCAGATATATTTCAGGAACCGCCAGGATTATCTCCTAAGAGGGACATTGATTATTCTATCGACTTGGTTCTAGGAAAAGTACCTTCATATAAAGAACTTTATAGAATGAGTACTCCAGAGTTAAAGGAATTACAAATGCAGTTAGAGTAGCTACTAAATAAATATTACATAAGTCCCAATGTTTCACCATGGGGAGCTCCTGTGTTATTTGTGAAGAATAAATATGGAACTCTAAGACTTTGCATAGATTATATATAGTTTAACAAATCAACGGTTAAAAAACAAGTACCCATTACCAAGAATTGATGACTTGTTTAATTAATTGAGAGGTGCCAAGGTGTTTTCAAAAATATATTTGAGGTCAAGATACCACCAGATTAGAATTAAGAATGAGGATATCAGTAAGACAACATTCAAAACAAGGCATGGACACTGTGATTTCACATTGGTACCTTTTGGTTTAACAAATGCACCTGCAATATGCATGTGTTTAATGGATGGAGTCTTCAGAAAGTACTTAGATAATTTTGTGATTCTATTCTTGGATGACATCCTTATCTATTACAAGACAAAAGAAGAGCATGAAGAACATGTAAGACTAGTAATGCAAGTGCTTAGAGAACATCAGTTGTATTCCAAATTAATTAAGTGTTCTTTTTATCAAGGAAGAATCCACTACCTAGGGCATATCATATACGGAGAAGGTGTTACAGTAGATCTTGAGAAGATAAGAGCCATTATGGAATGGTCAACACCTAAGAATGTATCAAAAGTCATATTCTTCATGGGGTTAGTTGGATACTATCGAAGGTTCATCGAAGGATTATCGAGGTTGGCCCATCTTATCACATCCTTGCAAAATAAAGGTGTAAACTTTGAATGGAATTCTAAGTGTGAAGATAGTTTTCAAAGACTTAAGGAGATGCTTACCAGTGCACTGGTGCTAAAAATTGTGGACCCTGAAGGAAACTTTGTTGTATGCATGGATGCATGCAAGCAAGGCATTGGTGAAGTATTAATGTAAGATGGGCATGTGATCAATTACAAATCTATAAAGTTGAAGGAACATGAGTAGAACTATGCCACCCATGACTTAGAGCTTGCAACTATCATCCATGCTTTGAAGATGTAAAGAAATTATATAATGGGTAAAAATTTTGAGTTGAGAACAGACCATGATAGGCTAAAATACTTGTTTGAGCAACCTCTTTTGAATGTAAGACAGAGGAGGTGGATGGAGTTATTATGTGAATATGACTTTGACATCAAGCATATCAAAGGTAAGGAAAATAAAGTAGCTAATTCGCTTAATAGGAAGATACATGTGATGCATGTATCAACTATCAACACCAACATATCAATTTTAAAGGATAAGATAATGGAATCAGTGTTACATGTGAACTTTATCAGCGGGTGAAAGAAAGATTGAAACAACAGAAAATTCCACAAAAAATTGATAAGTTTAAAGAAAATGGGATACTCATGCACAGAGATAGAGTTTATGTGCCTAATGTCAGAGATATAAGGAAGATGGTTCTAATGGAAATGCATGATACTCCTTATGTCGGACATTCAGATTATCAGAAAGCAATAGCAACAATAACGAAACAATACAATTGGCCAGGGATGAAGAATCATGTTGTACAATATATAGCTAGGTGCATGGAATGTCAAAAAGTTAAAGTTGAGCATCGACATCTAGCGGGATTGTTGCAGCCCTTGTCAATACCAAAATGGAAATGGGATGTAGTGACGATGGATTTAATCACCAAGTTACCTAAGACAAGATTTCAAAATGATGCTATCATGGTTGTGGTATATAAGTTGACTAAGGCAACACACTTCATTCCAGTAAAGACAACTCACAAAGCAACTAACATTGCAGATATTTACATGAAAGAAGTAGCCAGATTGTATGGTATTCTGAAGGCTATAGTATTAGACATAGATTCAAAATTTACTTCTAACTTTTGGAAATGATTGTTCTAGGGGTTTGGTACAAGTCTAAACATGAGTACATCATACCACCCTTAGACAGATGGACAAACATAAAGAGTAAACCAAGTAATTGAATATATGTTAAGGATGTATGTGATGGATCAGCCATCTAAGTGGGAATATTATTTACAGTTGGTGGAATTTTCTTATAATATTGGATATCATTCCTCTTTGAACACCAGTCCTTTTGAGGCCATGTATGGAAGGAAGTGTAATGCTCCCATAAGTTGGGATAACCCAACATGCAGAGTCATTGTTGGACAAAAATTATTAAAGGAAATGGAGGATCGGATGGTTAATATAAAGAAGAATCTAAAGGAAGCTCAAGACATGCATAAGAGTTATGCAGATCAGAACAGGATTTCCAGACAATTTCAAGTTGGAGACCATGTGTTTTTGAAAGTTAGACCCAAGAAAAGTTAAGTTAAACTTGGGAAATTGCTCCAGGCTAGCTGCCAGATACTGTGGACCTTTTGAGATCTTAGCTAAGATAGGACATGTTGCTTATGAGATGGACCTACCTGCTTGCATTAGAGTACATAATTTGTTTAATGTGTATTTATTGAAAAAGTATATAGTTGATGCTAACCATGTAATTCATTGGAATGTGATCCAAGTAATTATAGTGCTCTTATTTTCTTTATTGATATATATATATATATATATATATATATATATATGAACATGGTACTAATCATGTGATGGAATGGATTATGATCCAAGTGGAATCGAAAGGGGATTCCATTACAATATGTTGCCATTTTAGGCAGCAAAGTCAAGCTACTTCAGAATCGAGAAATTAGGTAGGTAATGGTCCAATGGACCCATTACAATCATGAGGATGCAACTTGGGAGCTAGAGGATGTGATAAGGATATCATACCCTCATCTATTTTGAATTTTTCAAGCATGTATGTAATATGCATCGATGACGATACATTGTTTAAAGCAGATGGATGTGTAATACCCCAGTTGTTAAGCCCCAAACTTATGATCATTCATATGACTTATGTTCTTTTGCATTATGGCCATCTGATATTTTATGTAACTATGGAATTATATTCCTTTGCATTCTATTATGATTAATCACTTGTGATCCTTGTTTGATAATGTGAATTATGGACTTTGGCATTAATATTAATCTTAATCATTGTTATTGTTGTTTTCATTAATGGTTTTTGTTATTAAATAAACAACTAGATCAGCAAAGGAAACTAAAAGAGTACGGGAGACCATGGATTCCACAAGTGAGGGGGAATGGAGATATCCATAGCACCTTATAACTTATTGTTGGCTTGAATTTGTCCATCCTAGTTCATAAATTGCACCTTGGTGACATTAACAATGATGGTCACCCAAACCTTGTACAACGAACCTTATTCTTTATATTTATGGACTATGGAGATATTATTTCATATTGTGCACGCCTTAGTGGGCCCCTCTTTCCTAGTGCACCCTCCTTTAGAGGATATTCCCTCACATTTATGTATTTTTTGTCATTTATGAGCCATTTTTCCTAGTTTTAGGGGTTGTAAGCTATTTTCTAGCTTCCACTCTTACACAATGCATTGATGATCCTATTTTTGTGATTCCAAGGTATTTATGACTCTCTTGGATCAATTATATCACCTATTTATCCCTCCTTCATGTTTTGTAACCTCCCTTATCCATTAGTGTGCCTCATTGTGCTCATCATGGCTCCACTCCTTGGTTTTCGGTAACTCCTCCTCATGGTGCTAATTATTCGAGAAAGGGAATCTTTTCACTAAGCCACCACTCCACTAATTCAAGTAAAGTCTCCATGATGAAGATTAAACCTTACCTCTCTCTAATTTGAGTTTATCCCTTTGGGTTAGATTTGGCCTCCTTGTACTATAAATTCATATTCCCTCTCCTTGTTGAAGTTAATCTTGAGCTTTGGACCATGTGACTTATGTTATCCATTAGTGTTGGGAATGTTGATAGTATTGAGAGTGTGTTGAGACTTAGAGTGGGTCTATTAGTTTCCATTTTTTTCCATTATATCCCTCTACTATTTCATGTTCTGGTACAGGAATCCAAGAAATGGGAATGGTGAGCTAGGTCACATCCCATATGCAGTGGATACAGACATAAAAGTAGTAGTGGGAAGCATTGTGGCTTTCATAAGAGGTATCTTCGAGAGTATTGAGATTAAGTGAACCTCTACCCTTATATCCATGGTCTTAGCTCGAGGATGACATGTTCAAGAAAAGAAGTCTTGATGGTGTCTACGACTGGGAGGAAATTTGTCCTGCTGCAGCCAGTTTCCCATATTTTGAAATAAGTATTTCTCTTATTTTATGTTTTCATTAAATTATTTTATTTGGCATATTTGCAATAGTGGATGATTTGTTGTTTGAATTCTCATTTATTGAAAGCCAATATCTTCATGCAGGAAGGATGAATCTCATTAAATATGTAATTGAGTTTCTATGGTCGTTACCTTCTTTCTATTCTTTTTTTTCTTAACCAAAAATTGCTATTTTGGCTCTATTGTATTGAGAGGGGCGAAAACATATGATATGTTTCACCTGCGTATTCTCATTTACTCATTTTGACACCTATTCCATTGCATCCATAACAATGTTTCCAATGAACAACACCTTTCGTTTCATTCAAAAATCTTTCCAGATGACCAAGATATGTTTGTTTTGGTTCAACAGTTTTCTGGTGCCAAGATGAGGGCACGTGTCATTTGATTGTAAATTTTTTGTTTACGTATTTGTTCTTAGTTGCATATCTAAGGATGAGTGATGCATTCTATATGTAAAATTAATTGATGGCTAGAGGGTGGCATCCATACGATCTTATTTTTATTAGTGAGAGATGATTGTAGGGGACACTCATCGGGAGCTGATTTTGAGGGTTGTAGTTGCAGTCAGTGTTATGTGTTTGCTATGGTTTCAGTGTGGTTGTAGAATGAAGCCTGTGGATGTTCTATGATATGTGGTTTTCCTTACTTTTTATCCTCACTAACAACACACACATAACAACACCGAAAAATAGATCAATTTGCAAATAATCAATGACATCAATACTTGATTATGTATGAACTATGCTATCAAACAAACCAAAATTACATAAATTATTTATTCACAATGAATATGATTTTTATCATCTATTATTCATGTTCTTGTTTCATATTACGACCCTTAGCTCGCACTTTGTAGATTATTGATTGAGTATCGTAATTAATTATTTAATAAAGTGGCGTAATTAAATAATTAAGTGTCACAACCTTAGTTATTATTCAATCTCTAGAGTTAAAAGTTTTAATTATTTGGGTGAATGGTTAGTCAACTTAATAATAATTTATTTATATATGTTGTGCTTAAAATTAAGTTAGTATTAATTTTAGCATTTTTCGACTTATCTAAAGGGTCAGGGACATTACACACCCTACCTGCGATGTAGGACAGATAGTAGATTCCGCCAAGAGGTGGTGAATTGATTATTTGCATTGCTATCCCAACAAGGATCTGACCTGCTTAGGTCAACTAGATCCTATAGGACCTAGAACTCTCATTGTTATGGAGGATCCTACCACATGATATGAAATCATTGATGTACCATATTATTAGTATCGCCAACCTGCTACAAAGGTGGAGGCCTTCTCATAGCTCTGCAAATTTCGATGATGAGCGTGGTGGCATTCCACCTCCTCCTTCTCAACAACCTCCTCCTCCTGGAACAATCAACCTACCACGACCACCTCCTCCTTATCTTGAAGAATTCAACCTGCCACCACCATCTCCTCCTCTTGTTGGATCTGACCAACCACCATCTCCTCCACTGATAAATTGACCACCCTCTCTTCCTCACCGAGATGACCCACCACTGTCTCCTACTCCGTGGGTTGATCGACCACCCTTTCCTTCCCACTGAGCTAACCCGACACCATCTTCTCCACAAGTCGATCAACCACCCTCTCCTCCACACCAAGTAAATCGACCGCCATCTCCTTCTCACCTATTAACCCACCACCACCTATTACACCATTGATCGATTTTATAGAAACTATAGCTGCATTGGGTGGTATAGATCCTCTCAAAGAAATGTTTCATATGTTTGTTTCTACATTTTTATCTAGCAAAGGTATGGATTCCTCTGGCTCTATTGTTGGAGTTGTTGATTCCTCTATCTCTACTAGTGGATGTACTTATGCCTCCGGTTCCAATGGTTGACCTACTAGCTCATATTGAGAACATGCATATATATATCTATATATCTATATATATATTATTTAACTTGAATTGTATATTTGACATATATTATGA
>LPNX010614327.1:20781-106019 GCA_001517045.1 Pseudotsuga menziesii | reverse complement strand
GTACTACTTAAATGATATAATCAATATAATAAATTGGTACAAATATAAACAAGGAAAAGTAAAATATATAGCGAAAACGTAGTATTAAAATTTATATAAACTTTAAATCATAAGTTATTTTGGGTTCATGTCTTAAATGTATGTATTTTTTAAGGTTGATTAGGTGTGAACTTAATGTTCAGTGAAAAGATAATGTCTAACAATAGGAACAAATTTGCTTAAAATGATTTCAATGTTTTTGTGTGTCACTATTATTTTTTTGTCTTTCTCTAAGATAATATTCTCTTTATACAAAAAAGAACATGAGTTTAAGGATCAATAACTTTGCCATTGTTTTGTCATAGCAAAGTTACAAATAATATGAATTATCACTGTATGTTATTATTCTAATTCCACTTCTATTAAAAATTAAAAATTAGTGAAGACTTTGAATTTCAAATGAATACAAATTATGTGTTGTGGAACTATATAACATGTAAACATTGTAGGTAGCTCATGCTCATTGTTATTCACATTAAGAATATGTTGCTCTATCATCAATACAAAATAATTGCATTCAATATACAATTTACGTCCACTACACAATATAAGCTCAAATCATAATTTTACATCCAATACATAAAATAAAATAAATGTGTGAACACCCAAGATTGGATCCAACCACAAATAAATGATAGATAACTTTTCATATCCAACGTCATAAAACGAAGAAAATACAAAATTCATCAATCATATATCTAAAACTTGTTTCACTATCATTTCTCAAATTTGTCAGACTAGATTTCCAAGGCTTAGAAGCATAATGAACTAAAGAAATTTGAGATATCTTGTTATACAGTTTGACATTGGGCTAACTCCTTTTATGTGGTATTGGTGTTTGAAGAGATAAACTATTTTTTTTTCACCGAAGAAATAAACACCTTTTAGTTAAGAGGCCATGGGTGAGCCCTAGGAATGGAAACCAGGTAAACAGCCCCCCTCCTGCCCCCCGCCACAACTGTTTTCACGAATGTGCCATTCCTAGAATTCCTAGAGATAAACTAAGTTAATATATGGGTGGTGTAATTACATCTTCTTTGTTTGTAAAATCATAATTATTTCTAAGATGTTGTAGGATACCCACATTTCCTATGTGTTTTGTTGTTTCAAATAAAACTTATTTTGATAGACTAGAGATATTTCTTAGATCCCTTTCATGTCATGAATATGGTGGTGACATGGTGCTTCCTTTAATGACTATGTGTGCTTGCAATCTCATGAAATCATAGGGTGGTTTGTTGTTGATTGATGTTTTTATATAAGGGAAAATTTTGGAAGTTAAATGGATTGTTTGGTGCATTAATAGAAATTGTACATTGAATTCTCTTCTAATTCAGTGGTTGATGTTGGGAAAACACACTTGCACTCTCCAACTATGCATTTATTTATGTAAAATTACTTAAATCCCGCATAAGTTCAAAAGTCAAGGATCTTTCATCATGAAAAATGTATAAAATACATGAAAACAAGTAGCCAAATAAGTTTATTGGATGGTTTTGGGTATAATAGAAGAGGATGAGCTTTTTTTTTCCAACAAAGGTGTGGAAGGTTCAAGTTTGTTCAACTAACATAGGATATTTAAGGAAGATCAAACGTCTTCAGAAATTGCTCACACACATAGATCACATATCAACACACCTATGTTTTTATGTGGTTTAAACCCTTGTATAGGGAAACACTTCACGACCTTTTCAAATATCTACTTGAGGCAATATTATTATGCAAAAGAAAGAGAATGTTACAATGAGCTTCTCATAATCACTCAACAAGAAAATGACTCTCCATTCTCTTTAAATAAAGATTATAGACCAATCGGGTGTCAAGCCACAGATCAATGGTCGTTAGTATCGGGGAGAAGATGAACCGTCACATTAGCTATGTACAAATGCCTACTAATGCATACAAAAGAAACACACTTTACATAAAGATAAATTATAACAACTTGATCATAGCTAACTCATAAGTGTATAAATATACTAACATCCCCCCTTACTAAACAACTAATTGGGATAGGATTGAAGGATTTACAAAAGTGACACCATAGGAGAAGGAGGTAGGCATTAGAGCTTATCCCCCCTTAATGGAAAATTATTGAACCCCTAACATAGATTAAAGTTAGAAAACTTCATTCATGTAAGAGACTTAATGAAGATGTTTGTAACTTGATCATCTATAGGGAAAAATAGCACTTCAAGAAGGAAATTGTGAACAAGATTTTTGATGAAGTGCATATGTAGCTTAACGTGTTTGTTACATTGATGTTGAATTGGATCTTTGGCAAGATTGATGGCACTCCAATTGTCACACCAAAAAGTATTCAAATGCTACTGATTAAATCCAAACTCTGAAAGGTTCTATTGAAGCTACAAGGATTCTTGAATTACATTAATAGTGGAGCGATATTATGCTTATGTTGAAGAAAGAGCAAGAGCTTATTGTTTCTTACAAGCCCAAGTGACATGTTTGAAATCAAGATTGAAAAAATAACTTGCAGTAAAATTCCAATCATCAGGGTCATCAACCCAATATAAATCAGTGAAATCAACCAACAAAGGAGTCCCCCCGAAACTGTAACGAATTTCGAATTGAATTGTTCCCCAAATATATCGAAGTATATTTTTTATTGCTTTCCAATGCATTTCATGGGGCATTTGCATATGGCGGGAAACAAGACCCATGGTAAAGGAAATATTAGGATGGGTATGAGACAAGTATAAGAGACCAGCAAGTTGATGATCGAAGGTGACATCTACTTCGAGTGAAGTGCAAGTAAATGAAAAATTGACTCCAGATTTGAAGGGTGATGGGGTTGATTTACAATATTCCATGTGAAAGCAACAAATAATCTCACAAGCATACTTAGATTGAGAAATAAAATTTCATTGTTTGTTTTGGAATACTTATAGGCCAAGAAAATAATGCAAATGTCCTAAGTCTATCACTTTGAAGTTCTTCTTAAGGTTAGATTTCACATGGGTTAAAATTTTATGGCCACTGCCAGTAAGAATAAGGTCATCAACATAAAGAAAAAGGATGATTATATGGTTTCCTACTTTCATGGTATATACATTTGGGTTGGAATGGCATCTAGAAAAACCAATGCCAAGGAGAAATAAATCCATTTTGGCATACTAGGATCAAGGAGCTTGCTTAAGACCATATAGGCATTTCTTAAATTTCTTAAATTTCTTAAATTGTTTCATGTAAATTTATTATTGAAAATACCCATGAAAAAAATTATGCTTGACATCCATTTGATGCACCTCCCATTTATGTAAGGCGTCAAGGGAAAGAATAAGGTGAATGGATTTCATTTTGGCAACATGGGCAAAGGTTTCATTGTAGTCAATTCCTTCAATCTAGGAAATTGTTTTGGCAAGTAACCTTTCCTTAAGTATTTCAACACTTCTATATGATGTATACTTAGTTCTATATACCCATTTATATTTGAAATTTTTTCTTCCATTTAGAAGAGGTACAAGATCCCAAGTATCGTTCACCATTAAGGAATTTTTTTTCTTCATCGATAGCTCCTTCCCAATCTAGGTGGCCTAAAACTTCTACAAATGACTATGGATCATGATTCTCTGAAACTTGAGACAAAAGAGAAGTGGCTCACTGAAACTAAGAGCATGTTCGACATTGATCTTTGGGATCCCCAACAAGATCGCTAGCTACTTTGCATGTTGTGTGAGTCCATTAAGGAAGTAGTTGTTCAAGTTCAACCCGAGGAAAATGAGTAGGAGAAGGTGGATTTTCATCCTCACTATCATCATCAGAAGCCGAAGTATGAATATTATCAAGTAGAAGATGGCACAAGTGCCAAAGATAACTCAGAAGTCACATATGTCACAAACGCTGAAATAGGCTCACACGAAAACATATTTTAATCAAATTTAACATATCCTCTAATAATTATATCATGGGAATGTGGTTGAAGAAATCGATAACCATGGTCAAATAACATAGGATAATTTTAGAATATCGAACACCTTCAAAAACCACTCATACAAACATATCACATATCAACACACTAATGTTTTAGCATGGTTTAAACCTTTGTAGAGGAAAACACTCCGACCCCAACCAAATAGCTACTTGAGGTGATATTATTATGAAAAGAAACATAATGTTACAATAAGCTTATAATAATCGATCAATGATGAAATGGCCCTCCATGCTCTTTAAATAGAGATCATGGACCAATCAGGTGGTAAGCCATGGATCAATAGCCATAATATCAATCAGAAGATGAACCGTTGGGTCACTTTATGTCTAGAATATATCAGTCCATCAGATTACATATGTGCAAATGCATACTAAAGAAACACACTTTACCTAAAGATACATCATAACAAGTTGATCTTAACTAACTCCTAAGTGTTTAAATATCCTAACAAAGATCAATGTTTTGGTTGATTTTTCACATTTTTCAAACAAAAATATCCTATAAAAATGAAATGGGAATTAGAGAATAGGGGGTGGATTGGATGGTTAAGTTTATTATATGATAAAGCTTTATTACCTATCGATTGTATTTTTATTTGAGATATTCAAAACTTTCTCTAGTAGATGGGATTTTGAGGATGACTAATACCACGACAAGGACTAGTATGATAAGACTAACATTATTCCTATAACAAGTTAATTAATGAATATAGAAATAATTAATTCATGTGTAAAATAAGACACATTGTAGACTTTATTGAATCCATGATGATATCCTACACTTCATTATGAAAGAGATTGCAACATTCATCTCCTCTAGCCCATCCATAACATTTACGTAAACAAAAAATAGAGAAACAAAACTCAATTAATTAAATAATAACAAGCATAAAATTATTCACAAACATTTATATGTACACGTGCATATAAGCTAGCATAATAATAATAATAATACATTATGATAAACTAGCATAATAATAATAATAATATATTATTATTATTATTATTATTATTATTAATATAAACTAGCATAAATGCATTGTCACATTGAACTTATCAAGTATGGGAGGGATCAAATCTTTCAAAACGCAAACCTTTAGTTTTTTATCAAAAAAATATTATATTTTAAATTATCCTCCAAAATGCTTTCAAAATCCAATATTAAAATAGATCTATATTGGTTGTAATCAATAACACTATAAATTCATATAAATATAATATGAATATGTTAAAATACCAGCATAGATCCATTTTAAACCCGGATCTATGAAGAACCGAGAGGGATCCAATTTCTTGTGGTGTAAATAGTTTTAATCTTAATTTTTTTACAAAAATTTTCACCTCAAAAAATTTGATCCCTCTCTTTCTTTATAGATTTGGGTTTAAGTTTTTTATTTTATTTTTATAGGCCGACTTGGATTTTTTTAATTACTTTTCATATTTTTTTATTTTATGAGCCGACATGAAATTTTTAATTACTTATTATTTTTGGTAACGTTATGTTATGTTACAACATCTCCCCCATACGGGGTTGTAAAGCACCTCGCTCCTCTTGGTGCGATTAACCTTTACCTTTTTTAATGAATTGTAATGAAATGTTAAAAAAATACAAAATATTAAGTAGGTCTTTTGTTTTGCCATATAATTATGTGGTGAGTCGAGACACTTAATATGATAAGATTAGGCTTCAAATTTTCATTGGACACCTTTTTGTGAGAAAATGAATTATTTTATAAAATGGAATAGTAGATTGCATGATTTAAAGTTTAAAAGTAAGCATAATAAAATCCTCATCAATTATAGATACCCATAGTAAAATGTCACAACTATAACTTAAATGTCGAAATAAAACATGTGCATATCCCTATTTGTTTCCATCAACTAAATTATCTTCCTCACTTCGAATGATAACATTGTTGTTCTCAAAAACATGTTTTGATCTCGCATCATGCCTTAGAACGAACCACCCATCCATGTCCAACACATCCAAGTAAAAGAACAGTTGGATGCAGTTTTTTGGGAAAACATAAGTCTCCTTCTTTTAATCTTACACATTTTTAGAGTTGATAAATATTATCCCCCTATCACAATCTTCCTTTACATTATTCCAAAGTATCCCACCACTCGTACCTAAAAATAAGACATTGGAAAGATAAGAAGTCCACTTGCATGATCTCTTGTATATTTTCGACATAACCTAGCTTCCCCTCTATTATGTTTTGATCATGATGGCTATCACGATTAGATTGGTCGAACTTGACCTCCACTCCATAGTCAAATGTAGCATGTCCATCATTGACATCCTCAAAGCAAAAATGATGTTCATACGCTGACATAGATAATAAAAAATTCACCTTAAAATGGTGAAGAATGGACATTGTCATATGTTTAGTAAGTCGAGCACAAAAATAACATAATACATGCTATAATTCAAATGTGGATTACAAAATGAAAAATTTATATGAAGAAATTATTACATAGTTGTGCACCCAATTCTAATGTTAATTGCATCCTCTTCGTCGTGCAAGTAATGACCAGACATGCCATATTTATCTCTGCTCTGGTCAACTTCTGAACTATTGGGACAAATCGTTGCCATGTTTTGTTTTAAATTATCAAGATCAAGGATGCTTCTATAGTTCACTAAAATTATTCCTATCACTATCCCATTTCCTTCTCTTCTCTTCATACAACATGACCCATGGTTGCATTGCCACTCGATTGTAAAGATTAAATTTAATGATGGAATTAATTTCTACATTCGTTGATGTATCTTGAAATAAAAACGATTAGTATGAAATCAAATATATATTTTCGATTTCACTGTAAACAATTACTATGTAGAAAATTAGCAAAATATATGTGACTTACTCTTTATTAGGTGCCTTTTTACATTCATTTGGAGTAGCTCCCATTCCCTTTTGTCCTCGTCTCATTGATAATCCCAAACCACTCCCTTTGGTGTGTCGTCGATTTTCTTGATGTATTGACTGGTGTAGTAGAACGACTCATATACTATGTACCCCTCAACCATAAACCCCTCAAGTTTTTCCTTCTATCTAACAAAACCCTTCAACTTTTTCATGTATCTCTCCAAGAAGAAAATCTAATGACATGAGACTACCCCAACTAATTCAACCTCATCAGGTAGGTGAATTAGAATATGAACCTATAAGTCCACTAAACTTGTCAGAAGTGTTGAGCCGCAAAAAAACCACATTTTATTCATCTTTCCTATATCATTTGTCACCTTATTCCTATCTTATCCTTCCATAAAACCATTAATATTCACCACTTTCATAATAAATATGGATTTATATTACCATTTTCCAAATCATTTATTTCTGAGTACTTTGAGTGAATTTATGGTTAATTATTGAGAAAAATAACATATTTTCATTATACTTTAAAGTTGGATGAGTTTGGTGATGTTTACAGGTGTATTTGAAGACTTTAACAAGCTCAAAAGTGACCACCTAACCTCAGATTCGAATTTCATCTTCTAGATGTGAGCTAACTTCAAGGAGAAGATCATGGAAATGTGGAGAGAATATCTCATCCAATATTTGTTGAGAATTTTGAGGGATGAGTTGCAGATTTGTTGAGGATTTTGAGGGACAAGTTGAGAGAATAGTGGATTTGTAATTATGATCAGTTATCTTGAATCTATGTATAAAGAGGAGGGTTCTCTCCTCATTTTGATTAGAGGCCTCTCTAGTGGTTTGGAAGCAGAGAATAGTTCAGAGTTAGTCATAGAATAGAGGTTGAATGTTTTTTTTAACAGGAATGGTTATGTTATATTGAAAGAGTCAGCAAGAAAATCACTAAAAAGAAAACTCGTTACAACAATCTACCTATTCTCTACTTCCTCCAGGCAATCAACCTACAATGGAACTAAGGAGGTATTTCAATTCTTACAACCGAATTAACAATAAGTTCATTGAGACCTACAGCTATAGATTTATTGGCTACAAGATCCGCCAATACATTTAACTCCCTAAGAATATGAAAGAATTTGACCTTCCTGAACATTTTGGCCTTGGATCTAATCTTCTTAATCAACCTTACTATTCGTTCATTCTTTCCCTTTCTTCCCCTGTTCATTGCCTGAATAATTAACCTAGAATCACCAAAAACCATTACCTATTTCACTCCTTTCTTCTGTAACTGCTTGAGTCCTTGCCAGAGCCCATAAGCCTCAGCCATATTATTGGATTTGTAGCCAATGTTCCAGTAGTATTATATCTCGACTTTTCCGCCCGGATCAATAACAACTCCTCCTCCTCCCACTCGTCTAGGGTTCCCTTTGGAGGCTCCGTCAAAAAACAATTTGAATTTTTTCATTTCTCTTAACCAGTTCTCAAACTGGGATGTGTCCATCCTGATATCCCAATCCTCCTATTTTTTTGCATCCATAGTATTTGTAGACATGATGTTGAAACTTTGCATCCAATTTTTTTCATTGTTAGTCAGATTTTCTTTATTATTTGGGATCTTTGAAACACTGACCACCTCCCTGGGTAAAGCATTTACTTTGGCAGCAATCTTCCACGCTGGTTGAATCTTGTCTTGAAATATTCTATGATTTCTTTCATTCCAAATGCACTAGCATATTATTTTAGGGAGTTTCATCCAACATGCTCTCACTCCTTTTTTTTATTCAGTTCTCCCTGATAAAGTTTGTCCCATTTGAGAAAACAGGCCTGGATATGATCTGGTAATTGCATTCCATCTCCCCAACGCTTCAGCACCTCCATCCAGACAGAGATAGCATAAGGGCACTTTAAAAAAAGGTGACTGGTATTTTCAGAAGCTTCAACACAAAGAGGACAATGAAATTTCCCAGCGATCCCCCTTTTCTCCAAATTCTCAACTGTAAGCACTCTCCCATGCATCAATGACCAAGTGAACATCTCAATTTTCGGCATTGTCCTGCAATTCCACAAATAGTTCCAGATTTCTGGATTACCCGGCACATTATAATTGGCAGAAAATCGATGATAACCTTCAACCGTTGAATATCTGCCAGAGACCCTTCCCCAGCCACGCTTGTCCTTCGTGGTCTTATTCAATGGAGCCAGCCCGGTCAAATGAGTTAACAGCAAGTTTTTTTCAATTTTTAATTCTGCAGGGCATTCTGGCAATATCCATCCTGCCCATCGATTTGGCTCGTCATTCTCCCAATTGGATATATCCCATATCGTATTAAGACCCAACGCTATCATCCAATTTTGCAAACATGGGAGTTGAGGAGAAGGTTGTCCAAGGATCGCATCTTGCCACAGGCTGATCAATTTCCCGTTGGCCAGGATCCAATACAACTCAGTTTTGAAGTATGGCATCACCTTCTTACAGATATTAAAAATTGAAGATTCATTCTTAGTCTCATGTTCCTCATCGAGACATCTTAGCCTTGGTCTAGGGAAATATTTGCATTTTAGCACACAACTGCTCCAGGAAGGTTTGGGCTCGAGCAAATTCCATAGCAGCTTGGCTCCCATAGCCAAATTTTGAATTCTTAAGTCTCTGATTTGAATTCCACCCTCTGACCAGGGAAATTGGATGGTTTTCCAGCTAACCAAAGCAAATTTTTTGCGCCCCCCCCACCCCCCATTATTCCCACCCTGCCAGAGAAAGGTTCTCATCGTACCTTCAATCTGATTTATTATTTTAACCGGAGCAAGAAGTAAGCAGCATTGATAAAGTAGATAGTTGTTCAAGACATCTTTAATTAGCACTACCTTCCCAGCTATGTTGAGCCAGACCGCTCCCCATCTCATGATTTTCCTTTTGATTTTTTCCACAATAGGATTCGAGGCTGAGCTCTTGGGTTTGGATTTGAATATAGGTACCCCTGGATAATTGAAGGACTCCTAGGTGATAACACCATCCATATTAAGAACCCGGGTAATATATAACATTTCCCTAGGATTTATGTTCCAACCATAGATATGACTCTTCCTGAAATTGATTTTGCTTCCGAAGGCTTAACAGTAATGGTTCATTTCATTCTTGAAGTGACGAGCTATTATCTGATTGGCTCCTCCAAGCAAGATAGTATCATCCACGAATTGTGCATGATTAATTTCTTTTGTGCCTCTTGCCATCCTAATTCCTAAAAGCTCCTGATCTTGCCTGGAAAATTCTAGTTGAAAACTTAGAACTGAAGCCTGGATGGCGTACAGTAGTAGGGATAGTGGGTATCCTTGCCTCAGACCTCTTGAAGCTTGGAAGAAGGGGGCAACTCTTCCATTGACTAGCGGAACTATCCAAGGCTTGCTGATACAGGCCTTGACCCATGAGATAAATTATGGAGCGAATCTGAATCTCCTCATTACCTGAAAGAGAAATGGGTGGCTGACTCTATCAAAATCATTTGCTAAGTCGAGTTTCACCACCATTCATTTGTCTCCATTCTTCAGACTAGAATGAATAGCCTCTTGAACTAAGATAATATTATCCCATATCTTCCTGCCTTTTACGAAACCACCTTGGTTCTCCGGAATAAGGTAAGGCAAGATATATTTTAATCTGCTGGCCATAATCTTAGTGATGATTTTATATCCTATATTGCACAAGGATATAGGATAGAACCTATCAAAAGATTTAGCTTCCTTCTCTTTTGGGATCAGAGCCAAGAAGGCATAATTCGTGTTGCCTTCAATTTTGCTACATCTTTGGGATTTACTAACCATTTTGGATAAATCGTTTTTAATAATGTCGCAGCAAATTTTAATGAAATTGGCATTGTATCCATTGGGGCTCAGAGCTCTACTATCCTCCATACCATCAACGGCCTTCTTGATTTCATCCATAGTGATCAATTGCTTCAGTATGTCATTGTCTTTATTTTTTATAGCGTTGGGAACAAGATTTAGCAGGTCGATGTCTTCATTGACAGGCTGGGCCATGAATAAGTCTCTGAAATGCCTAGACGCTTCAGCTTTAATGTCCTTGAAGTTGTTGATTAACCTATCTTGAGCCTGGATCTCATGCACATAATTGAAAGTTTTTCTAGCCTCAGCCTGCTTGTGGAAGAAGCTGGTGTTCCTGTCTCCATCTTTTAGCCATTTGCAACAAGATTTTTTCCTCCACCACTCAGATTCTTGTCTGCATGCATCATGGAGGTCCGATTGCAGCTTCATCTCAGTTTGAATATCAGAGTTGACCACAATTCTGTCCTCCATTATGGCCTGGTGGATCTCCAACACAAGGGCAGCTTGGACTTTTTTGAAATTGGGAGAAGGGATCGACTTAGCCCATGTTGAGGTTGAATGTTATCTAATGGAGATGATGCTTATTACACCTCCTTTGACTCTCTTATGTTAATATAGATTTCCAATAGTTTCTTTCTTATGAGTTGTTAGTATAGAATTTCAATTATTTCTTTCTTATGCATTTTTAGTATTGATTTTATGTGAGCTCACAAGCTAATGTCGATTGCTTTATACCAGTTTATTTCATGTCATTTCCTACTTTTGTAAGTTTAATTCAATTTCAATCATGTATTTTCAATTTCAGTCATGTATTTTCAATTTCAGTCATAGATTAAGTTCAACGACACTCTGCCCCTGCATATATTTTGTCTGTACCTCACAAGTTTATGCTCTCTCTGGGTTGACAATTAAATCACTGGATATCTATTACTTTTACATTACACAGCAAGGGGGAGGGGAAAACAGTAAGATGCAAAGACGACTTCACTACAAAATTTCTAGGATCTCTGTGGTGTAACAACCAGACGCATCCACTGTAGTGGGGTGCCCCAAATCCTTGTTGTTCCTTTGTTTTCGCAAGTGTGTTCATTTTTCTGCAAAGTATTTTCTTTTTCTACAAATGCGAGTTTGTTTTTATGCAAGTTTTCTTTTACAGTTTTGTAGTGTAAAGTTTCGATTGTTTCATTTTTGGACGCCTTTATTTCATACTAACATGCTTCTAACTTTGTATCTATTCATTTTTATTTTGTAGAGATTGTTGTGTACCTTTTTATTTTTGTTTTTGCACTCATTTTGTGCTACTGTTTTTTTCATGTAATTGTTTTTCTAGTACTTGATTTGATTCCAGTCAAATGATTTTAGGATGAGCATAAGTCTAGATCAACTCTCTCAACTCCTAGCAGAAGTAGGGATCTCCATCTCCCCTTCCCAAGAAAAGGAGATCTTGATAGCAGCTAAAAGATTTACTACTCCTCCTGAAGTGAAAGAAGAATTTACATTTGAAGAATCATGCATGCCAGATGAGGAGCACATGTTCGAGCTAGAGATTGAAAGGGAGGAAGAAGGAATCTCAGGTGATCAACATCCTGAAGAACATCCTGCAAATGGAAGCTGCATCAAACAATGGATCCAAGTAAGTACTAGTTTAAATCAGTTTTGTTTTTGCCTTTTTAACTTACATTTTCAGCACTTAGTTTCGCATATTTTTATACATCTTATATTTCATTCTGTAAAATTAGATTTGAATTTATGTTTAGTTTTGTTAGATAGATGGTTACATTGGAAATTTCATTTTATGTAAATAATCTTTAATTTCCAATTTGAATAGGTAGGGTTTAGTTTTCAGTTTTCAGTTTAAAATTAGATTTGTTTTAATTTACTTTAATGTTTTTATTTGTTAAAACTTTATTTCTAAATGGCCTTAATTACTACTGTTTTTTATTTTTGTTAGGAATTAAAAAGAATTTTAATCTTTTAATTTAAAAATTTTATGGTCTCTTTTCATTTTTTCATTTTTCATTTAATAATTTTCTAAGTCATCCTAGAAATAAGAAAATCGCATTAAGAATTAGTTTCTCTTAATAATTAAAAATAAAATAAATTAATTAATAAACAAATATATATCTCATTTTGCATTAAGAATTATTTAGGTTCTTATCCTTTGAATCTAAAAGTACTTTTTAATCTTTTATTAGGAATAGAAAGCAATGTTTGTTCATTTTAAATATTAATTTTAAGTTTCTTTAAAAAAAAACTAGACCTATAAACATTACAACATTTTAAAATTTAAATATTAAGCATTAAAATTAAAATACTAAAAAATTAAACATTAATATATGCCTATATAAAATAAGAAACTCTAAAAAATAAAATGATGTAATTTAGACAAAGAGAGGTTTATATATATATTAAAAAAGAAAACAAATTTAAAATAAAATAAATATATAAATAACATAGATAAGTTAAATAAAAAAAAAATTATAAAACAAATCCTTTTAGCCCTCCATGCGGATTCTGCAAACAGCTCTCCATGCACAGCCCGCAAATAGCTCTCCAACCAGCTCTTCATAGGAAACCTGCAAACAAAACAAATAAAAGCAAACATAAACCTTGCAGCCTGCGTAAGTATTTTTCTTCGAGCCCAATCTCATACCTACAAAATCGATTAAAACAATTAAAAATTGAGAATTAGTTGTTGAGACCAGGACAATAGAAACGAGAAATAACATGATATACAGCATATCATGACGTTTGGTAGAACGATGGGGAGGGAGATTTGGGGATATATTTATCTTGGTTCTAATCTTGGTATCATTAGAACGAAGATTATGCCGACCTGATGAAGATTCAAAAGACTATAACAATATTGAAGCATCCACAATCATGGATGGATTGTGTAAATGTTGAGAGTGAAACAATCAGTTCTATAATTAGATAGCCCTTCTTCACTTTCAGTGTCGTATTGATTGACCACAACAAAACAATGAATAGTCCCAAAAATATTGATTTTGCTGCATATTCTCCAAAATTTCCGTTGGCTTCTACTAGATGTCGTAGGTCTCGTCGGTTTTTCCCACGATTCATGTGGGGAGTTGGCTTAAAAACTAGAACTAAAACAATAAAGATCCTCCAAAATACTATACGACCTGTTACATTTATTAAGGAAGTTATGAAATCCGTTGTAATATTAATAAGAACAAACACATCAACAAATGGCTCGATTACTACTTAGACTTTATTGGCAGCATCAATCAAAATAAAATCATCTTTAATTGACACGTCAAATTGGCTTGAGCAAAGAAGTTACTGGTTGGGTTAGCCACCAGGGTGGGCTATAAATAGTAAAAGTCTAGTCAAATGCATCAGTTCATGTTTCAAACTGCAGTAAGTCAGTCTGTTAATGCGTCCACAGAAGCCATAGAAGCAATGAAACGGGCCATGAATCTTCTTGGAAACAAAGCGACCAAGGGTGAAACAGAGATGCATTCATTGAGTGAACACAACTATCTTTACAGAACCACCTTCTCTACTGTTCCAAACTGGAGGAGGGAAATCTGTCTGCATTTCAAATGCTGCAATGAAAAGAGCTAGCAAGCTTCTGAGTTGTTGAGAAAACAGGTTGTATATTGAATCACAATGCTAATGTGCAGAAGAGGCCTATATATATAGGCTAATAATACAGACAATATATGCACATAACCAATGTGGGACAAATATAATCTAACAGCCCCCCTCAAGCTCAAGGTGGAGTGCAAGAGACCAACTTGAGTTTGGACACAAAATCACGAAAACGCCCTCGAGGATGTGAGTTTGTAAAGATGTCCGCGAGCTGATCACGGGACGTGACAAAATGAAGCTATAGTGAGCCCTGAAGAAGATGATGACGGACAAAATGACAATCAATCTCAATATGTTTGGTCTGTTCATGAAAAACATCATTATGAGCAATCTGAATAGCACTCCTGTTGTCACAATATACAGGAGTAGCAGAAGAAAGAGAGACATCCATATCCTGTAACAACCATCGTAACCAAAGAAGCTTCGAGGTAGTGTCAGCTAGAGCACGATATTCTGCCTCGGTGCTAGAGCAAGCAACAACAGTTTGTTTCTTACTTCGCCAAGAGATAACCGAAGTGCCAAGTAGGAAACAATCACCAGTGGTAGAGCGACGATCTGTCGGATCACCCGCCCAATCAACATCAGTATAAGCATACGGCTGAAGAGAAGACTAAGAGGAGAAGTAGAGCCCATGAAATAATGTTCCCTTCGGGAAGCGAAGAATGTGAAGGATAGCTAAGAAATGAGTGGAGCGAGGAGCAGCGATAAATCGACTCACCTGATGGACAGCATACGAGATATCAGGTCAAGTGACAGTAAGGTAGACAAGACTGCCAACTAAATGTCGATATAAGGTAAAATCACGAAGAGGCTTGCCATCACCAGGAGTGAGACGAGTATTAAGCTTAGTCGGAGTGTCGACAATCTTACTGTTTGTGAGATTAGCCCAGGAAAGCAGATCAGAGATATACTTTGCCTGTGTCAAGTAATAACCATCAGAAGAAGAAGAGATCCCAAGACCAAGAAAATAGCTAAGAGGGCCAAGATCTTTCATCTCAAAGTGCTGACTAAGGAACTGTTTAAGTTCCTGAATACTAGTGATATCATCTCTAGTGATGATCTTGTCATCAACATATAGTAGAAGAAGTATGGTATCTTGGTCTGTGCGGCAAATAAACAAGGTTGAATCATATGAGTTGATGGAGTATCCAAGGCTAGAGACAGTAGTGCTAAACTTAGCAAACCATGCTCGAGGAGCCTGCTTAAGTCCATATAGAGCTCGACGGAGACGACAAACCTTGTTTGTAGGATGAGATAATCCAGGAGGTGGCTGCATATAGACTTCTTCACTTAAATCACCGTTAAGAAAGGCATTCTTGACATCCATCTGGCAAATTGACCAATGTCGAGAGGCTGCAACAGCCAGCAGAGCACGCACAGAAGAGAGGCGAGCAATTGGAGCAAAAGTCTCCTCATAATCCATACCGTACTCCTGAGTAAAACCTCTGGCCACAAGTCGAGCCTTGTACCTGTCAATAGTACCATCGAAACAAGTCTTGATTTTGTAAACCCACTTACACCCAACCACAAACTTTCCAGGAGGCAAGTCAACCAGATCCCATGTATTGTTCTTGTGTAAAGCATTAAGTTCCTCTTTCATCGTAGCCTACTAAAGAGGGTTAGTGGAGGCCTCACAAAAGGAGTGAGGTTCATGCAAGGTAGCTAAGGCATGAAAGCAATGAAAATCCTATAAATGGGATGGGAGGGATCTTACTCGAGTGGATCGGCGAAGGTCGGGTGGTGGAATGCATATCGGATCCTCAGATGGAAGAGAACTTGGGGATGCAGGCGGAGCGGCATCGAGAGCATCAGATGACTGTTGTTCGAGCGAGCTAGACTCTGGCAAAATATTGCTAGTGGGAGTTGGAGAAAGAGGAATCTCAAGAAGTGTAGTAAAGGGAGGGAAGGATGGCATGATGGATTTGCTGACTTCGTGGAATAGACGATGCTCCCAAAAAACTACATGACGGGAGATGCGAAGAAGACAAGAGACAGGATCATAACACCGGTAGCCTTTTTGTTCCACTCCATATCCAAGAAAACAGCACAACCGAGAGCGAGGCTCGAGTTTGGTGCGCTCATGAGGTTGGAGTAAAACAAAACATGTAGAACCAAAAACACGAAGATGATGATATGAGGGGATAGAGCCAAACAACCTCTCGTGAGGAGTGCAATTATCAAGGATAGGGGTAGGCAACCTATTGATTGTGTAGACAGCCGTGAGAGTAGCTTCACCCCAAAACGGGGTAGGAAGAGATGTGGAAAGAAGCAGAGCATGAACAGTGTCTAAAATGTGCCTAAGTTTGCGTTCAGCTCGACCATTTTGTTGTGAGGTGCCTGGACACGACAAGTGAGAAACAGTGCCATAATGCTTGAGGATGGCTTGAAAAGCATGTTGAGTATATTCTAAAGCATTATCAGAACGAAAGGCTTTGCTGGGTTTTGAAAATTTGGTTTCAACCATTTTTGCAAAAGTGCGATAAATATCCAATAATTCAGAACGAGATTTCATTAAAAACATCCAAGTGTAACGAGAGAAATCATCAACAAAGAGAACAAAATAACGTGAACCACTCATGCTAGCAATAGGAGAAGGTCCCCAAACATCAGAATGAATTAAATCAAAAGAAGCAGTAGCATGAGACTCACTATTATTAAAAGGCAAGGCCGGTTGTTTCCCAAGTTGATATGAAATACAATCAAAAGGACTATTGGACACTGAACCTAACAAACCCTTTGACGCTAAAAGTTGAACGCGAGATGTAGATGCATGACCAAGACGCGAATGCCAGAGTGCAAGAGATGGTGATGACGAAGGGGCAGTAGCATAGATGCTTTTGGTGGGGAGGTGTAAGGATGAGAGTTAGAACATGTGCCCAATTCTACACCCGGTCCCAAGGGTCTGGCTCGTACGAGGATCCTGCACAAGCACACCAGAAAAGTAAAAAACAAGTCTATATCCAAGTTCACACAGTTGGCCAATAGAGAGGAGATTGAAGGACAATTCAGGCACATGAAAAACTTCAGAAAGAGAAAGGGAAGGTGTACTGATAGTGCCTATATTTTTAACATTCATAGTGGATCCATCAGCTGTGCGAATCAATGAGGAATGAGGTGAAGGTGTAGATGTGGTAAATGAAGTAGGGTGAGGTGTCATGCGATTGCAACAAGCAGATTCAAAGAGCCAAGGGGAAGAAGTACCTGGCAAGACTGAGAGGACAGAGGAAGATGCATTACCAGAACGAGATAGGACGACCTGGTTGACTATTGCCTCAAAGTCAGCTGCAGATAAGTGACATTGGATCCTAATGCCTGGCCAGAGGAAGCAACTAAAGAGGGAGCAGCTGGAGATGAACCACTCTCAGTATGAGCAACTGCTGTTGTTGGTGCAGTAGATCTTCCCTTACGCCAACACTTGTCAATAGTGTGCCCTCGACGTCGACAATAGCGACAGTAATTGCTATCTCGAGACTTAGGAGGGAGTCGAGGAGTATCAGACCTGTCATAATGCTCTCATTGGAATGACGAAGAACCAGAGGATGGTGCAGCCAATACTGTATGACTAGGCTGAGAGCGCATAGTCTGTGATCTAGTCTCTGCATGGACAAGTTCAAAGATGGTAGTGTCCAAAGTGGGAAGAGGAGAACGATGTAAAAGTTGCACACAGACAGGCTCAAAATCATCACGCAAGGCAATCAAAAATTGGTGAAGGTGATGTTGATCTCTACGTGTAACATACATCTCAGCATCAGTGGGATCCTTCCAAATAGGATCAGAAACATCAATTTGGTTCCACAAGAATTGCATGCGAGCAAGAAAATCATTTATACTCTGACCAGGTTCCTGCCTCAGATGGAAAAGCTCAAACAGAAGTTGATACTTGTGAGCACCATCCACAGAAGAATAACGAGAAGCAAGCATATCCCAAGCACCCTCTGCTTCATCAAAGCTGCCAAAGAGCGCAAAAATAGATGGGATAGTAGTGTTACAAAACCATGTAAGAATCTGATGATGCTTGCTATCACAATCAATAAGACGAGTGGTGAAGTCCTCATCTGATTCATAAGCCCCTTTAATTGGCTTTTTGACCTCCCCAGTCACATAAAGCTAAAGCTTGCGGCCTTTAAGAAAGCTACGCATAGATTGGGACCACACCATATAGTTTGTGCCATCTAATACAGTCTGAACATGATGAAGAATCTCGTTTTGTGCCATCGAGAAGGCTCAAATGCAGAAACAGACCACAAATATGAAATCAGGATGAAAAAAAAGAGAAGAAAACACCTGGTATATTGAGCCGCTGAAAACTATAAGAGCAAGAGAGAGAGCCGAAAAGGACAGAGCAAGATATTTGCCAGAGAACACTAGTAGCACTGGAAAGAAAATAAGATGCGGGAAAAAAAAATTAAGGTGATTCAGAACCTGTGCTCTGATACCATGTTGAGAAAACAGGTTGTATATTGAATCACAATGCTAATGTACAGAAGAGGCCTATATATATAGGCTAATAATACAGACAATATATGTACATAACCAATGTGGGACAAATATAATCTAACATGAGTGATGGGTAAACGAAAGGTCTCCATGAGTCCTTTGGTTGAATTTCAAATATATATATATAAAAGGAATAAGCTCATAGAAATTATGGGAGAGTCGAGATTTTCCATTAAGGCAGTCAAAGAGTGGACCACGTGGGTCATGGAGAAGACGAAGACAGTTGCCCACTATGGCTTCATTCCCTTGGTAATCATTATTTGCATGAATTCGGAGCCCAAGCCTAGTCTTGCTCAGCTCCTAAGTCCTGATCTTCTTTGATTTTTTTTATATTTTCGAACACATGCAACATAATCGCCCAAAGGTAAGTTGTTTGTATTTAATATAAGACATTTGGGTGTTGGAAGTCATGGAGGCGCTTAGGGTTTATTCCAGGTAGGCATGTTGTGTCTGATCTAATTAGGGTTAGGGTTTTTGTTGTTAGAAGCTTTATTTTCTGTATTAGCCCTTTGGATGCTTTGAATACATTACTATTGGAGACTAAAGGCAATGTATTAGTTGCGGATACAGCTGAGGTAGTGGTTGGCGATATTTCTATTCCGTTGATTGTGGAGACGAGCCAAAAAGAATGGTGTATTCCCCCTCGACCTGACTTTTGTGTTGATTTGAATATTGTCGATGCTACAAATGACTCCTTGGCTTCATCATCCCATAAGATGTCCACGTCCTTTTTGCACATTTTTGCACATTTTTCTAATTGTTGTGCTCTAGCTGGCGTGACCTTTTCATGCAGATTCCTTTGGATCGGTCTTTCTCCAAATGTCTACACAGCAATACACAAAGTTTAGAAGAAGGATTCACACTGGAATGTGTTTCTTCTTGCAGTTCGCGACACAAGTCATAAATTCTAAGAGTGTCATCAACAATCTAGGTCGATAAACTGCGCATCTCCACAGAGTTTGCAATGCTCACCTCCACACACTAGTTTGTTAATACTCCTACGTGACGAAGGGAATTCACCAACAAGGTGTAATTAGCACGTTCAATGCATAGAGATATTTAACGCTATAATATGTAGGAATACACCACTAGTATTTATGCAACTCAATTAAAGGTTCAACACATACACTTAATGCAACTCCTCTTGCAACGTTCTCCAACATAAATGGATGGAAAGCATATATTTCTTGAACATACAACTAATATCCAGGTTTGGCACCAGCGGCCTTCCTCAAAAATTCCAAAGTCTACTCATTTCCAAGATTTACAAACTTATTTGAAACAATATGAGCCACCTTGGGTAATGTAATGAGAGTGCCTACAAACCATTTTGAGAACCATTTGAGGTATGATGTTTTTGGTGCACTATCTTTAATAACTGAGCCAGAGTTGAAGCCTAATAAAGAGAGAGATTTTAAAAGGTCATCAGAGAGTGAAAGCAATATTCATAATAATGGAGACAATATTTTGAATTTTTCTTCTTATCTAGAAGAAATTAGGATACAATCACCATATTCAGGGATTAAGGGATTATTTCAGGGCAGACCATGAGTGAAAAGTATTTGGTCAAAAAAAAAGGAAAAGCATGGAAAAAGAATTTAGAGGTTCTCGATTACTTTATGGATGAATTCCAACCTACACCAACATTTTTTATATCATTTTTATGTTACATGTTAACACTTTTGCTCTCATTGTCACCCGGTGAAAAAAATGTTGTTGTGATCCTCTTGTAACTGGCGATGCTGAGATTTCTGTTTCCAAAAAGATTCTCCTGATATTCCAGCGCTTTAAATTGATTGAGATAGTGATTTCCTTCATTTCAAATTTCAACGACATTCCCAAAATCTGTTTTTGAAATCTTTTCATCTTGTATTCCATCTTTTACCATGGCTGAAAACTATGGCGACAAATACATATTATGCAGTGTAGCATTTAATGCCACGGCGGTCGCACTGTCTGCCGTCGGATCTTACTATGGAAAGGATCCGACGGCGGACAGTGTGACCGCCGTCGCATTAATTGCTACACTGCATAATATGTATTTTTCGCCGAAAACTATTCCCATACATCTTTTATTCCAAGATTTCAGATTTTGTTTTAACGTCTTTATTTTTCGTTGTACGCGGAACATCTTGTACTTCCCTTGTGAGGCGAAATTTGTACTTCCCTTGTGAGGCGAAATTTAGTGGATGACTCAGGGCAATGAGCATGACGATTGGCTTTCGATTGAAAATTGTTGAGGCATTATTACATATTTGGAGGCACTTTGGTACATGTAGCAGATTTTCAATATTTACTCCTCATTTCGATACGGAATTAACTCCTTGTAAAACCAAATTTAATTCATGATACGGCAACCAATCTGAACTCATTTTCGGTAGCATGTATTGCATCATGAACTACCATTATTCACGTTGGAAATGCAAAGATTATGAACTTAATTAAATCATTGTAATGATTTTTAAAAAAAAGAGTATTGTGTAAATATTATAAAATTAAATAAAAAACATAGTGTATAAATGTTATATAGTTTAGAAAACACTCATATAAATATGAAATTGAAATGAAATTGAAAATGAGTTTTTTGAGGACATTGATTAAAGAAATAAGTAAATTGGTGGGTTTTTTATTATAATTTTATTTGGGTTATTATTGGTTGAATTTAGTAACATATTTTGGGGCTCTTTAGATATATTGGATTTTAAGTATATAATCTCAAAAATTTGGTACAAAAGAATATGCAACTTTAATTACTTATATTTATAATTTTAGTAATTATTTACAATTCCATAAATGATTGCAATTTGAAGGAGAAAAGAACAAAACAAACAAATATTATATATATATAAATCATTTGTTTGTGTTTTCATAAGAGTTTTTGGTATATATATATATATTAAACAAAAAAAAATAGATAAAACATAAAAAATGATAAAATTAATATGCATCTTTGAAATAGAAGGCTTAGTTGCTGGCGCAGCCAAGCCTTCTTTGTAATTTTTGTGTTTTTGCATAGTGGGACCTGGCACATCTTCTGTTTGGGGTAGGTGGTTATTTCAAGCTGCTATATTCACCATAAAATGAAAAAATCGCTTGTTTGCACACTCCTCTCTATTCAAATCATCAAGATAACCTGCTTTTAGAGGGGTTGACCACTGAAAGGGCCGACCCTCTCTCCCTATTGCTCAATCATTACATAAAGACGCGTATTCATATCTATATACATAAAAGCACATAAAAATGTGTTTTTGTAAATAAATCAAAATTTACAAAATATATATACAAAAACACTACAATAATAACATTACAAAATAATAATAATAATAATAAAGTTAGAAACTAAAAACCTATAAATAAATAAAAAGCATTAGGTAACAAATCATAAAATTATAAATTATAAATGAACTTGGAATCTTCTCAATTTTACGATTATTGCGCTGACTTGTTTTCGCAAGCCACTCGGAAACATGCTTTGACAGGAAGCGTTGCTACTTTCAAGTATAAGAGCATTTTTATTTATTTTCTTTAACTTTTGATTAAGCACATAATTTCATGTATTTTTAATGCTCTAACAAGTTTGTTGCAGGAGAATGCTAACTTTTTGTAGATTTAAAGACAAACGAATGGCGTGCAGAAATAATTTTCAGAATCGCAGAAGATCTACAAAAAAAAAATGTTCCATTGAAAGCTTGAAGAAGCTGAATTTCCACCATGTATGTCATGACATTCTGTTGTCACAAAGAATCCTTTCAAAAACCAATTACGTCATGTCATGATTACTTATCCTTCTCCTTCCAATCCTATTCACCATTCATATTGGAGTCTACTGTTTCCCTGCCTTATATATCATGACTTCCCGCATGTCTACCTTTCTGAGTCGCTCACATTTTCCTTATTTTTAGTTTATCTTTTTCCTTTTGAATAAAACCATTTGGATTCCTTTCCATGACTACATTGCTTTGTTATCCCTGCCGTAAAAAATGTTTGACCGTGAGATCTTTCATCTAAAGTCCTACCACTTATTATGTATAACTCATGTTGATTAATGTGGGATTCCTTAAGGCCCACCTTTCAACAAGTCTTGACCCATCAACTTCAGCACATTATCTGGGATAGAGGCTAGATTTCATTTTCAGTACCTTGAGGCTTGCATGCCTTAATGGCAAGTTCTCTCGCTAACAATCATGGGAATATATCAATGCCCCTTGATTGTTAGATCTTGTAAGTGGCTCGACATCAACTCCTTTATTTGCACTTTGCACGATGCACTTAGGTGCCTTGGCACTCATTGCCATCAATGGTGAGATTACATCACATTGGTTAACGACATTCATCAATGGTCGGTAATCCAATGACTTCTTTCCATGTTCAACATCAACACATTTATTCGCATGGTAAGAATTGTACCATCGGGTTTTGTAGCAGGTGAAGACTATATACTTTACACAACTCCATCAGCAGTTTTACAGCAGCATACTTCCATCCATATGAGATTACTACAGTTCTACTTTCAGCTCTTATCTTTTACTTCATCCAACCAAGCAACAGTTTAGATCCTTCCCTTCACACTCTATGATCCAGCAGCAGCAGCCACATTCCTCTTGCATAGTTCATCAACTTTTTGGGTAAGTGGAGGTATGTTGTCTTTTAATCTTTAACCATGTAATTCCTTAAATGCTAGAAAATGAATGAATTTGGAAAATTCCCTCACTACCTTCATTTTCTCCTTTTCATAAACCTAATACATCTTAAGCTGGGGGGAACTATTCATTACCATTTTACATATTCATCATCTCACTTACCCGTAACCAACATGTCTTTCCTAAACTATGCTTTGTTACACATTGCTATATATCTTGGCATGATTCATAATATGAAGAAAATGATTTCTAGTATACATCGATGGTTTATCATTTCTAATGCATAAGTTTTATGTATTACAGTAAGAAGAAGAAAATATAAAAAATAAATAAAACGAGCAAATGTTGTAAACACAAGAACCAACATTTGTCACAATTATGGTTGTCACATAAGAACCAGCCATGAGAAAAATTGCTGCCACTCATGCATTTCAAAATCGTGGAATGATTTATTGTTACATACCGTCATCATGTAAAGCCCAACTACAAAGGCAAAAGTTTTAAAGAGAATCAATGCATAGTTGCATGAGGACATGCAATCAGTCAAGTTGGGGGGAATGTTGAGCCACAAAAAGACCACATTTTATTCATCTTTCCTATATCATTTGTCACCTTATTCCCATCTTATCCTTCCATAAAACCATTAGTATTCACCATTTTCATAATAAATATGGGTTTATATTACCATTTTCCAAATCATTTATTTCTGAGTATTTTGAGTGAATTTATGGTTAATTATTGAGAAAAATAACATATTTTCATTATACTTTAAAGTTGGATGAGTTTGGTGATGTTTATAGGTGTATTTGAAGACTTTAACAGGCTCAAAAGTGACCACCTAGCCTCAAATTCGAATTTCATCTTATAGATGTGAGCTAACTTCAAGGAGAAGATCATGGAAATGTGGAGAGAATATCTCATCCAATATTTGTTGAGAATTTTGAGGGATGAGTTGTAGATTTGTTGAGGATTTTGAGGGATAAATTGAGAGAAAAATGGATCTGTAATTATGACCAGTTATCTTGAATTTATGTATAAATAGAAGGGCTCTCTCCTCATTTTGGTTTGAGGCCTCTCTAGTGGTTTGGAAGTAGAGAATAGTTTAGAGTTAGTCATAGAATAGAGGTTGAGTGTTATGTAATGGAGATGATGCTTATTGCACCTCCTTTTACTCTCTTATGTTAATATAGATTTCCAGCAATTTCTTATGAGTTGTTAGTATAGAATTTTAGTTATTTCTTTCTTATGCATTTTTAGTATTGATTTTATGTGAGCTCACAAGCTAATGTCGATTGCTTTATACCAGTTTATTTCATGTCTTTTTCTGCTTTTGTAAGTTTAATTCAATTTCAGTCATGTATTTTCATTTTTAGATATAGATTAAGTTCAGCGACACTCTGCCCCTGCATATATTTTGTCAGTACCTCACAAGTTTACGCTCTCTCCGGGTTGACAATTAAATCGTTGGGTATCTATTATAAATTGTTTAATATTTTCCCCAACAATAAGTTCATTCTCAAACATACACACAATCTCTATGATCTCTCGATGCCAACATGGAATGTCCATGTGAATCTCCTTTGATGTAATCAAATGTACAAATGCAGATAATTTAGATATGGTTCATCATAGATCCTATAAGAAGTCATCGTTCATAAAACCACACATGAGAAAAGGTTAATGGTGCTACAAAATAAACAAATAAGAAATTAATTGGCATAAAACTATGAATGCATAACATATTATAACCTAAACTGCAAAAAAAAGCATGCAATTAACATACATACTCTTAGAAGGTTCAAATGATCATGCAATTTCAACCCCAACAATTCTTCTTCTACTCTAAAGCAGCATTGTAGAGTGAACCTTTAGAATGAATATGTCTTCACACTCAATATAAAATCCTTTTCCAAAAAAATATCACCTTTCTTCAAAATCCCTAGGACATCACCTTTTCTAAAAGACCAAGAAGTTTCGACCTCTCCTCTACTTTCATTTCTTGGTCAATGTTTCTTTTTGGTATTCAAAGAAATAAGATATCTCTTAACAACCAATGTATCAGTTTTTTTTATGATAGGTTCCTCCATAAAGAATATGAAATTTTTTTAAATTTTCGCTCCAAGAACTTACTCCATGAATTCAAATTCTGAGCCTCTAGTTCTGTTGTTGGCGGTTCTATCTGGTTTTGTCCATTGCCTGGACTTTGGCCTTGGTTTGGTGTTTTTTCTTAGAGTTCGGTGTGTTGTTGAGGATCCTTAAAGTCTCTGCAGGTTTGGTCAAATATCTCTCATCTTAGTAGCAGTTTGCTCTATGTGGATTATCCTCCTTGCTGGGTTGTTCTTGCTGGGCATTGAGCTATCCATCGATCGGTGTTTTGAAGCGTTGGTTGAGTCTGATATGGTTTTATCCAATGAATTCTTCTCTCGTGGCTCTTCTAGGATCAGTTTGATTTTGTTCCCATTCAATGGAATCTCTCTGCTACTTGGCTACTTCTCTAGGAGGAGTCTTTGATTCGGTGGTATTTTTGTCAGCTTGGGTGCTTCTCTTTAATTTTGGTTTTGGGTGCTCTCTTCCCCTGCTTCTCTATGCTCTGTGATTCATGGGTGATGGAGGGGATTCTTACCCTCCCCCTGATCTTTTAGCCTTCAGAATACTGGTTGCATCAAGCATTAGCAGGAAGCCCTCTCAAACTTTGTAGTCCTTTGTCAAGAAACTCGACAATATTCCCTCGATGGATCTACCTACAGATAAACCTTGACGAACATCTTTGAATATTGCATATCGGGGTCTGATTGGCTAGTTTACTAGTCTCTGGCTACCTCCCAAAGCAATCGAAGGGTGGGTTCAAAGAAATTGGAAACCTCTCATCTCAGAAGGCATCTGCAGTAACCTGATAGGTAAAGGATATTATGTTTTTCTTTTTGAAAACTCAGAGGATAGAGATTTAATTTTCAAGAATGGGCCATATTTCATGGGTCCTCAAGGGATTTACCTGATTAAGTGGACTCCATATTTTGATCCGAATCAAGATGTCCCTTCTGTTGTTCCTGTTTGGGTTAGACTTCCACATCTCCCTCTCCATTGTTGGAACTCAGAGTCTCTTGAAGCTATAGGAAATACTTTGGGAAAGTATATTGACAGGGCTGAAAGAAGAGGTTAATACACTTGTGCCTAAATATGTGTTGAGGTTAAACTCGAGGTAGGGCTTCCTGAAGCTATTAAGTTGACAGTATCAGATTGGACTCATGTGTAGGAGCTTGATTACGAGAAATTTTCATTTAAGTGTCAACACTGTCACGGCTATAGGCACTTTGCCAAATCTTGCAAGAAGAAATTTGATGAAGAAGCCTCCAAAGAAAAGGGAGAACAATGGACACAAGTCCAAAAAACAAGTTCAGCAAAGCAAGGAAATAATTCTAAGGGAAACAAAGTAGAAGTTGGGTCGGGTAGTAATCCCATCGGACCAAAACAGCATGAAATTGGAGCAGTTATGAAGGGAGTGTCAACTCAAAACAATTTTGATGTTATGAATATCTGTGAGGAACAACCTGCAGTATATGGAATGACTATGAAGGTAGTAACATCCCAAAATAATTTTGATGTTCTTAACATCCCTGAAGAGTCGCCTACAATTCTTGAAGAGGGCAAAGTTCCCCAATATTTTGATCATATTCGAGAAGAAAATAGAGCATTAGCTGAAAAAATATTGGCCTCATTGCTGAGGGATACTCTCCAACTTATGCAGAGATGGAAAAAAAAAAGAAAACTATGGAAAAATCTTCCTCATCTGAAGAAGATTCAATTGAAATATCCTAAAAAAAATGAGGAAAACCTCTCAAGCGGGTTCGAGAGGAAGAAACGGAACGACTGAAGATGCAAGGGAGCCAAGCTACAATTGAGATGTCAATTTCCAAGAATACCAAGGCTAGACCTTCAAAAGGAGGTATTAATCCCTTTGCCAGTCTTAAATAATGTACATTGTCTCTTGGAATTGTAGAGGGCTTGGAAACTCTTCGAAAGTGGAAGTTGTAAAAGATCTCATAAGAATGGATTCTCCAGATGTTTTATTGCTCCAAGAGACAAAAATAGACAAAGACTCTCTTCTGTCCTTTAGTAAAAAGATCTGGAATAAAAACGATGGGTTGGATGTGAGTGCTCGTGGTACTGCGGATGGAATTGCTACCTTGTGGTCAAATAATTTATCTCTGTCAAACTCTCATTCAACGTAGCATTGCATTTTCTCACAAATCTAGCACCTTCCTAGTTCGATTTCTTTTTCTTTGTTTAATCTCTATGTTCTTGTTAATCTTCAGGAGAAACAAGATTGATGGTCCTCTCTGAATGATTTTATTGTTGTAAACTCCATTTCAAATATTTTGATTGTTGGGGATTTAAACTTAACGCTGGATTCTATGGAAAACAAAGGTGGCATCTGTGGGAGAGATCGCATGCTCAAAACTATGGAGAAATTAACTACTTTATGGGACTTGATCGATTTCAAGCCTAAAAAAGGAAAATATACTTGGATCAATAACATAATTAGTGCAGCTAATATCTCTGCCAGGTTGGACCATTTTATTGTCCATATCTCTCTGCTAATGGAAAAAAAGATTATTATATCCTTCAGCATTCTAGCAAATCTCACATCGGACCATAACTGATTTTGTTGAAGCTAGAATAGGAAGAGGACCTCGGTCCAATTCCCTTTTGGTTTAGTCCTTTGTGGATTGTCAGAGATGGGTTTTTGAATATTATTTCCAAGGCATGGGATATTCCAATATTTGGATCTCTGAACTATGTGTGGGAGAGGAAACTAAAAAATACTAAAATTGCGTTAAAAGAATGGATCAAACTCTCTCAGTCAAATCCAATTAGCGAAAGAAAAGAGGCTCTGGAAAAGCTGGAAGAAATTCAATTGGGTATGGAAGAATAAGAAACTACCTCTTCCATGTTTGAAAAAGAGAAACAATCTCAATTTAATTCCTTTCAAGCATTCAGACTAGAAGAAAAATATTGGAGGTTGAAGTCACGTAGCACTTGGCTAAAAACAGGAGATTGAAATACATCCTTTTTTCATAAACAATGCAAAGCGAGACTTTCTCAAAATTATATCTCAGAAATTACCTCTTTCTCTAGTGTTTCTATTAAAGGCAATGATCAAATTAAACTTGTTGTTGAAGTTCATTTCCAGAATTTGTACAAAGAAGATGGATTCATTGATTTTGGTTTAACCTCTGAATTCTTGACTAATATTCCCTGCTCGGTGAGGGATGAGGAAAATGAAGAGTTAATGCAGCCTTTTTTGGAGAAAGATCATAGCTGTTATTTGTTCTATGGGGTCGGATAAAGCCCTAGGCCCTGATGGTTTCTCTTTTCATTTCTATAGAGTCTGCTGGTCAATTATCAGGAAATATTTTCTTCGGTTGATCAAATATTTCCAATTAAAATCCAAATTGGGTGGATGCACCAAATCCACTTTCCTTGCTCTTATCCATAAAGAAGTTAGTCCCTCTTCTTTTGATCGATTCAGGCCAATTTCACTTTGTAATGCTTCTTATAAAATATTCTCTAACCTTTTAGCTAACAGGCTTAAAACCATGCTTGGGAAGTTGATTTCACCTCTTCAAGGAGGGCTTGTAAAAGGGAGGCATATTCTAGAAAATGTGATCCAAGTTCAAGAAGCCATGCTTTCTAGTTTCCATCAAAAAGAGAAGGGTATGCTAATTAAACTCGATATGGAAAATGCCTTTGATAGGGTAAAGCTATCTTTTCTTTACTCAGTTCTCCGCTCTTTTGGTTCTTTCCATACTTTCATAAATTTGATAAAAGATTGTGTTGATAAGCCATGGATAGCGCCATTGGTTAATGGCAGACCAACAAATTTATTTCAAGCTACCAGGGGTCTTAGGCAGGGTTTCCCTCTCTCACCATTTTTGTACATTCTAATGGCTGATGCTTTGAGCAGAAAGTTAACTGCAGGGAAGAATGAAGGGATTATTCTAGGAATTCATCCAACTAGTGCCGTTGAATCTATTAACCATGCTCTCTTTATGAATGACACTTTTCTTCTGGGAGGGATTTCTCTCAAAATGGCATGAGTTTTTGCAGAAAGCATGCATCATTTTTGTATTATTTTAGGTGCTCTTATTAATAATCGCAAAAGCACCATGTATGGTTGGAATGTAGACCAATCTACTATTGCAAATATCTTTCAAAATTTAGGCTTTGAAGGATTTGCTAGTTGGGTTAAGGTTAAGTATTTGGGTCGCCCTTTAACCTTGAGAAAAAATAACCCTTCTCTCTGTTTGGAAATTATTGGTAATATTAAAGCCAAGATTGCCTCATGGGGTGGCCATTGGCTCACAAAGGTGTTAAAATTCTTTATAATTGCTTAGATGATATCTTAAAATAATTTTCCACTGGAATATCAATGAAATAACAACATGCACAAAAACATAAGAACACAAGAACACAAATATTTTCCTCGGGGAAACCACAAGGGAGAAAACCCCGCAAAAATTCCTCAGTATAGAACTCAACCAATGCGATGTAAAATCCAGGAAACAACTTCTTCCTCCTTCTTGGTGTGCTACTACTTCTCTCTCTTGCTAAAACCAGCTTGAGTGAGTGAGTACAAATGAAGGGGAGTGCCTCCCTATTTATATTCTTCTGTTGACTTGACCTCTAACTTGGTGGGGCTGACTTCACTAGCTGTCGGGGCCAACTTGTCCAACTCAACATTACAAATAGCATTTATTATATTGACACTTGGGTACTAATGACCCAACTTACATTCAAAGGTTTACATTGCATCCTTCAATGACTCTAACAATACCAAACTCATCTCCAATAGGAGATATACAATACAACTAGAATATCTTCTAAAGTTACATTATTTCTAAAGTTACATTATTTCAACACTCCCTCTTAACTAGGAAGGTTTTCAACTGTAGTAGCAACTGCTACTATTACAACTATACAATTGACTGGTGAGACTCTATATGTCATAGGAATTTTTGGTACAACATCATACATCTTCATCATTGATATCGGGTGGATCTTCTTCTGTAAACATATTTCTTCAATCTTCTTCTTGTCATCATCTAGAACATCTCTTGTAGTCATCTTTTGAATCATCCACTGGTCAACATCATCTTTTAAATCATCCACTGGTCGTCATCAGTGTGTGAACATTGAACCATCATTTGTTTCATCATCATCTAAATTATCATCATTTGTATTGTCAGTATGTGAATACTGAAACATCATCATCTGCATCTTCAATATGGGAATATTGAACCGTCATCATCTGCATCTTCAGTATGTAGATATTGAGCCATCATCATCTGCATCTTCAGTATGTGAATAATGAACCTTTATCATCTGTATCTTCAGTAGGTAAATACTGAACCATCATCATCTACATCTTTAGTATGTGAATACTGAGAACATCATCATATGCATCATAATATGATCAACTGTATCTCCATTATATGAATACTGAATCACCATCTTCTATGACTTCAGTATATGAATACTGAAACATCATCATCTATCTCTTCAGTATGGAAATGTTGAAACATCATATCTACATCAATAATGTGTAAGTACTGAAACAATCAACAACATCATTAGCATATTAATGCTTAGGAACAAATCATCTATAATGCTAGATCATCATCTGCATTACCAGCATAGAGATGTTGGAACATCACAAACATCATGTTCGGTATAGAAGTACTGAAACTATCATAGTAAACATCTCAGCATCAATCAAGCATCTCAACAATCAGTTGTAACCATCTCAATAGCAATCAACTATAATTATCTCAACAATCAACTGTAACTATCTCAACAATCATCTCAGCAATCAACGGTGTGACTACACTATACACATCTCATCAATCATCAGTATAATCAATACTGACATTATCTAAGGCATACATCCCAATCAATCAATAGTATAGCAATGCTGAGGATACATCTTGCCCTTCATCTTCTTCGGAGCAGCATCACGGTGAGTTATCTAGTAGATCCATCTAGGAATTTTGTCTAACTTACTAACTCTTTCGAGCCAAACAAGCCTATTTAGACATATGAATCTCCCTAGGGACCAAACAAGCCTTGTCTGGCTTACTAACCCTTTCAGGCCAAATAAGCCTAGCCAGACATACTAATCCCCCTAGGATCAACAGGCCTTTAGTCCGTCTTATTAACCCTTTCGAGCCAAACAAGCCTGGCCAGACGTACCCTCCTCTAGACTAACCTACTCACCACTGCATCCAACATCTATTGTCACTCCCTCTTTCAAGAGAGGTCCTTTTAAACTATAGCAAGCTTGTCTCAAAAGTATTCAAACTTTACACGAGCCAGAGGCTTAGTCAACACATCTGCCGCTTGTTCCTCTGTAGGAACATACTTGAGCTTGATAGCTTCTTTCTGAACCATGTCTCGAATGAAGTGATATCTTACTTCAATTTTTTTTTACTTATCATGAAACACTGGATTTTCTATCATCTTGATATAACTCCGATTATCACAAAGGACATCAATAACATCTATCTCTTCATTAAATAAACCTACCAGCGTCTTTTGAAGCCATACTGCTTCACTAAAATTTGAACAAGTAGCACTGTATTCCGTTTCTGTTGTGCTAAGTGCAATATTGGTCTGCTTTCTATTGAACCAAGAGATCATTACTGATCCCAAACCAAAACAGCCACCCGAAGTTATCTTTATGTCTTTAGCACTTCCTGCCCAATCTGAGTCTATGAACCCATGTAAACTGATCTCGTTGTCTAAGGTATATTTGAACCCATAATCTAGAGTTCCTTTTAGATACCTCATCACATGTTTTTCTCCTATCAAGTGAATATGCTTGGGACTCACCATGTACTGACTTAGTTTGTTTACAACAAAACAAATATCAAGTCTTGTATTGTTTAAGTACATCAGTGAACCTACAATATGCATGTATAGAGTAGGATCTATAACTTCCGATGTGTCATCATTTAGTAACTTTAAGTTTGTAGTCATCGGAGTGGTCATAGCCTTACAATCTAGCATTCCAAACCTCTTCAAAATTTCCACCATATATTTCCCTTGGTTTAGGAAAATCTCATATGGGGATTTCCAAACTTCAAGACCTAGAAAGTAGTGCATCATGCCAAGGTCTTTCATCTCAAAGTCTACAACCAGCTTCTTCTTGCATTCAATGATGAGTTTATCTTCTCCTATTAGTAATAATTCATCCACATATAAAAGTAGTATCATAATCCCATCATTCTCAGCCTTATATAAAGGTTAGAATCTACCTTACTCTTGGTAATACCTAAACTCATCAGGAATCCATCTATTCTTCTGTACCATGATTTGGGTGCTTGTTTTAGCCCATACAATGCTTTGTTCAGTCTGCATACATAAGCTTCTCGATCATCAGTCTCGAAACCTTGCGATTGTTCGATATACACTTCTTCTTCTATCAAGCCAATTACAAAAGTTATCTTCACATAAATTCGATGTAACTTCCTTATATTCTTGGCTGCCAAGGCAAGGACAGTTTTGATTGAAGTGTACCTAGCTATTGGAGCAAAAGTCTCTTCATAGTCAATTCCTTCCTTTTGGGAGAACCCTCTTGCTACGAATCTTGCCTTGTATTTTTCTATACTACCATCTGCGGAATTATTTGTTTTGAAAATCCATTTTGAGGATTCCACTGATTTGTCTTTTGGTCTTGGGACTATTTCCCACACATCATTCTTTATTATGGATTGGTATTCCTTGACCATTGCATCAACCCATTCCTTCTGATTTGTTGCATCTTCAAAACAAGTTGGTTCTTTATCAGCTAGATCACTCATCAAGGCCATATAACTGGGATATGACTTTGGATTCTTTCTTTCTCTAGTGGTTCCTTCTAGAACACCAAGTCTTTTTGCTTATTCAATTACATCATGAGCCTAGGCAGGATTTCTCTTTCAAGAAATCATTTCATTGGGCACTTCTTCAAGAAACTGAGGTTCAGTCATGTCATTATCCTCAGGTATCTAACTTTCTTTTTTATTCCCAACTGGTTTAATATTCTCTGTAGCTTTGATAGTATCATGTTCCTCTTTATCTTCTCTATCTTTCTTAGAATTTATAAAAGTTGAGTCTTTGTCAAATGTTACATCTCTGCTAAGCTCAATCTGACGGTATCTTGGGATATACATCTGATAGGATTTTGACTGTTCACTATATCCCATAAACAATCCCTTCTTTCCTGAAGGTTCTAGATTTGTTCTTTTTCTCCTTGGGAATATGAATATACACAGGGAAACCAAATATCTTTAGGTGACTTACCTCAAGCTTTTCTCCGGAGAACATTTCTTCTGGAGTTTTGTTCCCAAGGGCATTGTGGGAGATTATGTTTTGTACATATACTGTTGTTCTGGATGCTTCTTTCCATAGGTACATTGGTAGATCTTGATCATGTATCATGGATTTTACTGCTTCCATGATAGATCTATTCTTTCTCTCTGCCACACCATTTTCTTGAGGATTGTAGGGAATGGTGAGATCGTTCTTAATCCCATCTTCCTTGTAGAAATCGTTGACTTCATTTGATGTGAACTCTCCTCCATTATCCGATCTTAAAATCTTTATTTTCCTCTCAGAGAGGTTTTCTATTAGGGCCTTAAACTCTTTAAACCTTTCAAACACTTCATCCTTCTTTTTCAAAAAATATATCCAAGTCTTGTGGGAGTAGTCATCAATAAAGGAAGCATAGTAAACATACCCTCTTAATGAATTTGTTTGCGTTGGCCCGTATATATTCAAATGGATAATATCAAGATCCCCTTTTCTTTGTTGTCACTCTTAGGATATGGATTCTTAGTATTCTTTCCTTATGCACATCCTTTGCATACACCTTCATGTTATATCTGAATTTCTGGTAGACCAGTCACAACCTTGCTTACTATTGGAAGAGCTCTGTAATGAACATGAGCAAGCCTTCTGTGCCAAAGCGCACATGGATTTATTGTACTTGTATCTAAAGTTGAATCTGCATGTCCCTTTAGTTTGTAAAGTCTTCCTTCTTCAATTCCAATTTCTACTGCATCATTTATGGTCTTTCCTTTTGACCACATGAGAAATTTTCCATCTATGAAGGCAACTCTGAATCCTCTCTTGTACAAGGATGAAATAGACAAGAGGTTCTTCTTTAGTCCAAGGGCATATAGGACATCCTTCATCTTCATGGATTTTCCAGAATCCAACTTATAGGATGCTTCTTCCATTCCTTTAATGGGATACTGAGAGTCATCTCCAAGCATTACTTTGTGTGGTGAATCTTTTTGTACAAGGCATGATAGCGAGTCCTTGTAACCTATCATGTGTTTGGATGCACCACTGTCTACTAACTAGGTGTCACTTCCTGGTGAGACTGATTCTGTTAGGGCAGAAATCAGTACATATTCTTCGTCTTTCTTTGCTTCCTCTTCTACTTCTTGATCACTATCTTCAACAGCATGAGATCGGCACCTTCTCATCTTTTTAACTCTTTCTACTTTAATGGGACAGTTGATTGCAATGTGTCCCATCTTATGACAAGTTAAGCACTCAAAATTTGAGAAGTCTTTCTTGGGTCTTTTGAACCCTTGAGTCTTGTGAGGATGATCATAACTCTTTCTTTTGTGTTTGCCTTTGGCATGGGTTATCAAGCCTTGATATTCATTTTCATTTAGCTTCACTTCTTTGGCTAATATTATTTCTTCTTCTTCAACACATTCTTCCCATAGCTTTCTGAATTTGGTTACCTTTATTTTGGAGCAGATTCCTCGGATAAAAGCTTCCCAATCTCTTGGAAGACAATTTAGGGTGGTCATCACAATTTCTACTTCTTCTACTATATCACCAATGGCTTATAGCTGATCTTTGATTTGAGCCACTCTTGAAAAGTAATATTGCATAGTCTCTGACTTTTGTGTCTTCACACTTTTTAGGTGATTCCTCGGAGTCATCTTCATGTTGATATTTCTCCCTTCAAATAGTCTGGAGAGGGCATCAAACATTTATTTTGTAGTTTCTCTTGATGATACTTGAGGAATCAAGTTATCCTTGATGGAGTCAGCTATGATCCTTTTGGCTATGATCATATCCTTCTTATGCTTGGACTTATCTTCCTCCTCTTCTGGTTCTTTCACTTCCTCCTTCACAAATTTGTCTAGATCATTCTCTTATAGGATGAGCATGATCCTATATTTCCATGCTTTGAATTTTTCATCTCCTTCAAGCTTTTCATCTAGCTTAGTGTTCTTAGTCATCTTCAACAAAATGAGAAATTCAAATGGAACAGGGAGGAAGAGCACTTGAAGAAAATAGTTTTTGGCTGACCTCCTCCTGGAAGACCTAGGGGATGTAGAAACCCTAATAGGGTTGAGAGGTGGAAAATATGCACCCTCCTGAGGCAAGGTAGATTGTATCTTCCTTTCTAATATTGGTGATGAAACCCTGGGAAAACTAAAATCCTAGTTTGTCCCAGCAGCAGTAATAGGTCCAAAATTGAAAATTCTTGAAATTCAATTCTATCACCACAGAATGATGCGCCCTTCAGAAGCGAGTTGGATGAGCCCTCTTTTCTAGTTGAATTGTCGAGGGATTTATTAAGAACAACAAACCTAAGTTGTGCAGTGTCTCCTTTCAGGTTGGCTCTGATGCCATGTTAAAATTATTTATAATTTCTTAGATGATATTTTAAAACAATTTTCCACTAGAAGATCACTAAAAGAACAACATGCACAAAAACATAAGAAAACAAGAAAACAAATATTTTCCTTTAGGAAACCACAAGGGAGAAAACCCCACAAAACTTCCTCAGTATAGAACTCAACCAGTGCAGTGTAAAATCCAGACAACAATTTCTTCCTCCTTCTTGGTGCGCTACTACTTCTCTCTCTTGCTAAAACCAGCTTGAGTGAGTGAGTACAAATGAAGGGGAGCACCTCCCTATTTATATTCTTCTGTTGACTTGACCTCTAACTTGGTGGGGCCAACTTCACTGGTTTCTAGGGCCGACTTGTCCAACTACAAATTACAAATAGCATTTATTATATTGACACTTGGGTACTAATGACCCAACTTACATTCCTAGGTTTACATTGCGTCCTTCAATGACTCTAACAAGACCAAACGCATCTCCAATAGGAGGAATACAATACAACTAGAATATCTTCCGAAGTTACATTATTTGGATTAAGGTTAAGTATTTGGGTCTCCCTTTAACCTTGGGAAAAAATAACCCTTCTCCCTGGTTGGAAATTATTGGTAAGATTAAATCCAATATTGCCTCGTGGGTGGTCATTGGCTCACAAAGGTAGGGAAGCTTACTTTGATTAAGTCTACTCTCTCAGCTCTTCCTATTTACCAATATTCTCTTCTCTTAGCCCCTAAATCGATTATGGATTAGATTTCCAAACTGATCAAGGAATTCCTCTGGAGTGGGGGAAAATGAAAATAGAATCGAATTCATTTGGTCAATTGGGATGTTGTTAAAAGACCTTTTCAGAAGGGGGATTGCAAATCATAGATCCAAAATTGGTCAATTTAGCTATGGGAGGCAAATTGCTATGGAATCTCTTCTCAGATAAAATGCATCCAGTCAATCAAATCTTATGGAATAAATATCTAAAAGGAGGATCTCTCAGAAATGTCTAGTTGTCAAACTCTCCCACTGGCTCTATTTCATGGAATCTCTGCAGAAAAGGTCTTGATTTCTTTTCCAAGCATCTCTATCATATTCCTGGAAATGGAAGACATGCACTCCTGTGGGATGATAAAATTTTTGGTAATGCCCCTCTCAACTCTAACTCTTTCGTCGCTGAAATCAAGCTATGGTTGACAAATAAAGGGATGTTAAGACTCTCAGGCCTCACTTCTTGGGACAACCAAGGTAATTGGGTTGCGTGGGTTCTCCCTGAACTTCTTGTGTGTGTTGATTCCTCTCTGCTATCTCAAAAAATATTGCTGATGAATTTTTTGTTTGGAAAATCTCCCATCCATTCAACATGCAAGTACGTGTGGGGTTGGGGTCCCACAGGCTCCTACTCTGCTAAGTGTGGTTTCCTATCAATACATAAATCTGTTGACTCCTCTCACAGCGCAGCGTTCTGGAATTTTGTATGGAATTCGCCCAGCCTTCCAAAAACATTTTTTCACGTGGACTCTTATGCACCAGAGAGTTCTAACTTGTGATATTTTTTCAAAACGTGGATTTTTTTGCCCTTTCATATGTTGTTTCTTCCTACAAGTTGCCAAAAATATAGCTCATCTCTTTATTGGTTGTGATTTTATTCAGAAAGTATGGATTTTTTTTTGTGTGGGCTTCCTTGTCTTTCTATACCTTCAAATATTCAACCTGTCAATTTGTTTAAGATCTGGAAGTTAAGGTATCTCAACCTTTCTTCAACCAGTTTCGAATGGAAGAAAATATGGCAAGCTTTGCCAAAAATTTTATGGTGGAAAATTTGGCTAGCTATAAATGATTCGCTTTTTAACAGCAAAGTCATAACGCTAGAAATTATTGCAATAAAAGCTAAGGCTCTTCTTTTGGAAGTAGTTGGAAATGTACAAATTGATGCCATCAAACTTAAAGATGAGCATAAATGGCTTGGATCTCCACTTGTAGACAAAATTCAGTTGGGTACAGGCAGGCCTGTTTTTAAATCAAGTTGGAAGGTCAGAATCACAGAAGAGGAATTTCCAGATTGGTGGCAAAAGGAAAAAAAAAGTTTCAATCTTCTTCGATGGAGCATCAAAAGGAAATATCGAGAAAGTTGGGGCAGGAGGACTAATTTTATACCCAGGAGGAAGGATTGGAACCAGTTTCAGCTGGGGAGTTGGACAACTTACAAATAATTAAGCAAAGTTATTTGTACTTCTAAAAGCATGTCAAATTGCAAAGGCAGTTGGACATAAAAACATTCAAATCTTTGGAGACTCAGAAATAATTATTAAAGTTGTAAACTCGGCTTCTAAGTTAATAGTCTCAGTTTGAATGTGACAATGCAAATACTGCACTTCATTTTGATTGATTTTGTTTCTGTTTCCTCCTATCATATTTTGCGTGACTTGAATAAGCTGGCAGATTTCAAAGAAAATCAAGGCTTCCTTCTTCCTACTGGAATTTTAAGCTTGAATGACGGTCCTAGTGTGATGCATCCTATTTCCTAATTTTGATTTGAGAAGATTTGTAATCTTGGATTTGTATATCTCAGAATTGTTTTTAATTAGGTGAAGGCACATCAATTCTTTATAAATTAATTAATTAATCGCTTTGGTTTAAAAATAATAATATGAAACATTTTTTAATATATGCATGGGATCCAATAAGTGGGAAATTTAAGATGCTCCCAATATGGAAGCTCATAAAACACATATTTTATTTTCATTCCAATAGGAATTTTCTCAACATATGTGTTGAAAAATATAGGATCATCAAACATGGGTTCCTTATTTGAATCAGACAATTATGAATTTTCCTTCTCCTTCTCTCTTTGATATACCCTAATCCAGTGTGTCGGTTTCACTATGTCAGGTCTTTGAGTTCTCTCTAGTTTACCATTGAAAGAAGATGATGCTCTTCGATAAGGGTGGTCTTCTAGGAGGAACACCCCCAAGTAATCGTACATAGGGTTTCAAAGGTGTTTGGAGCACCTAGTATTTATTCAAGGTCCATAACATTTACATCCATGATACCTTTTTGTTACAAGATATGCAATGTTATTATATATAGAACACGTTAGTGCCAAAGAAGGCGGTTTCAACAAATTAAGTTTGTGAAATAACATTGTGGATATAAGCAAATCAATCAAAATGCGTACCATAACAAACTCCTAGTCCTGGATAATCATGTGTGGTGTAAGCACAAATTGCATATAACTTAAAAGACCTTTCCACTAAGATGGGTCTTGATACATTATATACATGTACCCCTTCCCATAATTCCTTGAATTCGTCGATCAATGGTTGGAGGTAGACATCCATATTCTTCATTTGTCTTCTACAATGAACTATAAGAACGAACATAAGATGTGTGTTCTTCATAGAAAACATGGGAGCGATATTGTTATTGATCATTACCAGTGGCCAAACATAATAATTGGTGTTTTGGAGGGAATATGGGTTAAATCCATCCATGGATATGCTCAAACCAAGAATTTGTACTTCATCCTTGAATTTATTAGTCCATATATCCTTTATGTGCTTCATGGCTACTGAATCTGCAGGAATTCGCATAACTCCCAATGCATTTCTATGTAAGGCATGCCACCCCTACAACATGACTAATTCTTTGCAATGAGAAATCCTTTGAATCCTTGGGATTATAGGCTTGTGCCTCAATATATTATGAGGAGGTCCATGTGCCTTACCCATTCTTTTTATATGTGGTATATGCCATGCCCACACTTAGGACATGTCTATTTGTCTGTGTACTTGCCTCTGTAAAAAATACAATCACTCAGATAAGCATCATATGATATGTTCTCAACACCCAACTTTTTTTAGCAGTTGCTTTACCTCTTCGTAGTTGTCTAGGAGGACGTTATCACTTGGAAGTACCTTTTCTTTGAGTAACTTGTAATTAGTGGGAAATATAAATGTACATTGTACTTAAGCATGAAACAAATATACTTTCATCGTTGATTTAATGGGACTCGATGATTAGTTACATCACCAATGCCAAGAAGCACACTTCTATCATATCATACACTACTTTCAAGTTGTACAAAAATGTTGTTGTCCCCAATTGTGTAGACATTGATCCATACCCAAAGAGAGGGGCAGTGTAGACAAATTTAAAGTTGTTGAAGAAGGCATCGACAACAATAGCATCATTTTCGAGCTCATCTTGTTGGGATGCATTTCAATACATTCTCTCCATGGCATGAGTATCCTGTAATGAATCATCCATAACCCTTTATATTATTGGTTTCATCCCCAAACTGTGAAGAATTAGTGTCACTATAGATGTTTTTAATTAGTGAATTAGGACGTAGTGGGAATTGAATAGGTGGTTAATTTAACCATGCTTCATAAGATTCATCTATGATCTCTATTCATTTAGTGGCCTTCTGTTGATTTGACATAGTACTAGGGTGCAACGGTAGATGGTAAACAAGTTGATTGTCAACGGTGGTTGCAAAAATTTTGCACATGAAATCGATAATATCAGTAAACACAATGCATTCAGCATGTTGAAACATTATACCAAACACTTATTATAAGAACATAAAAAAAAAATCAAAAATACACATGCTATCAACCACTTTATAAAACAAATGCAGAATTAAGCAATACAATAACATTACATCCACGTAAAATCCTAAACTCCAATTACTCAATGATCTTTTTCTTACACCCCAAGGGGAAATCTAAAGGTATCCCAATGCAAGCAATTTTTTATGAGCATTAGGTGGTCTATGAAAGTTACAGTTTATTAACAAGTAGTCACAAAGAGACAAAATACATCTTACATGCACAAAAACAAATTTTGACTCCCTTTTTTCATAAAAAAACTCTTTGTCAGTGGAGTGTTCCTCAAATGAACAATTTGAACTGAAAAAATTAGTACCTATAGCTACTTATGAATGTTGCAATGTTCCCATGAGTGTTTGGATGACCATTGATATATAATGGGTTCTTCCTGTTAAATCTTCCCAAAAACAACCGTTCATGCACATATTATACATGGAAATGTTGTGTTTATATTTAACAATAGTAAACTAATTAGAATGACTATAAAGGGAACCACAATATGGAATGAGTGCTACTAATTGTTTGGCTGGAACGGACATATGTGAAAGGATAAACAACCTAATATTTGCATTATTTATTTTATACTTTGTGATCATTTTATTGTTGCCACAATAGAAAAATTCAATCTCAACATTGGGCACATGAAGGGAAAATAACCAAGTGCTATACAAAGCATGATTGTAACCAGTTTGGAACTTAATTTGTCGATGGACATGAAGAGATAAGCCATCACTACCTTCCAACAATTGAACCAACCTTTGTCTGTACTTGGACAATTTTGTTCTTAGCTCATACAACTTTTTGGATCTCCTTGTTGAGATGTTTTGGTGAAATTTATTTCATATTTTGGCTTACTAGAACTCTCGGTTGACTCAGTAGAAGGAGATGGTCCGGTCAATTTACAATGAAACATGGTTGATTTGATTTCCATATTTTCAAAGAATGAGCATATGGAAGTGTTCCTACGTGTCTTTTATATTTCACCTATTGGATCATTAACCGTAGTGGTGGGTATTAGATCATAAACTTTGGGTAGTCAGTCATTAATATAATGAAACTGTGTGACATGCCTAGGGTTCACCTTCAACCCATTACATTTTGAACAAGAACATACTACTAGGGTGTCATAAAAGAGATCCAACTCATGTTTAAGTACCATTGGTCCAAGATGGTTACTGATGATGGCATGTTACAGTTGGCGGGGCAAAGTGGCCTTCCATTTTCACCTACCATTTTCCTACAACATGTTGGTCGAGATAATACCTTGGGGATTTTTCAAAGTGGTGGAATATCATGTGCATCTAAACATGAGCCAGAATCAAGATCCTACAAAATTCAATGCACAATTATTCAAATGCACGTGAATAGACTACATAAATTCAAATAATAATCAAAATATAAATGATTATAAATTTACTAGTGACATAAATGGAGAACTTGAACTTGGAATAAAATGGAATGAGCTAGAATTTGAAGAATTGACCATTTGATTTATTACTCTTTGTGTTGCTACAGTTGAGTAAAAAATAAAATCAATACATGTCTCCATTCTTAAAATAAATTTGGGAAACATACAACATTCTATATTTTTATAAAGTAATCAATGCACCGAAAATTGTATCGGCGCATCGATGCGTTATTTAAAGATGTGTACCAACTAAAACCTTCGTAACCACATCCACAAAATTTTTAATTGTGGAACTTTACACTTCTATTTTTTGTCTTATTGTGTCATTAATGCAAGTATGTTTGTAATACACATCGGTTCTTATTATCTACTAAGTGCACTGTAATATTGACAAAAAGGTTGCAAAAATATTTATTTTTATTTTCCTACTATTTATATAGTGCACTTTTATGATTATAGCGTATTGGTACTCTACTATCTAAGTATCGCACCAAAATATCAATAGAAAAAAAAGAGAGATGTGTGTGTTTATTATCAATGGGTCGAAGAAAAAAAGAGGAATTTCATTTTAAGACAATGAACTTATAAATAAAATGAAAACTCTAATCCCTAAACCTTTTTTGTTGGTAAAAAACAAATTAAGGAGTGACTTATGCAAGAGATATTTAACACATTAAAGTTTAGGGAGAAAAAAAAAAAGGAATTTCATTTTAATACAATGAACTTATAAATCAAATGAAAACCCTAATCCCTAAACCTTTTTTGGTCAAAAAAAATTGAGGAGTGACTTATGCAAGAGAGATTTAACACATTAAAGTTTAGGGAGACATATTTCTTTGAATATAAATTTTGTAAGGGGTCATCATGGACACAACTCTATAGATAAGACTTTTGAAGTAAGTTTTCAATAGAATAAAAAAGGAGCATAACATTTATATGTTGTTTGTAGAAAATAGAGGATATAAGAGTTACCTTCAATGTTTCTAACCCATGTGTTCTTCTTCATTTAGAGTTACCTTTATTAATGTAATCCCTACGGTACATCTTGCACTCGTTTGCAAATTATATTGCTCTTTTTAGTTCACAATAAGATTTTATTTTTAGCAATGTAAACTTCTTGGCTGTATATTTTAGCATATGGGGCATTGGGTCACTCTTGGATTGAGTTCATAGTTTGATTCAGTTTGAATCCAACCTGTCTGGATTGTCCTTGACTTATTCTTTTTCAAAAAAAAAATTGTATTTCACGGTGCACATTTTTTAGAAATGTCACACTGGTCCATCTATATTTCAATGACACGTTGTTTAGATTTGTTTTATTTTAAAAAAAAGTAAATATCATTATCAGTGCATATTATTATACAAAAAATACACATTGGTGCATTATATCATATAAAGTACACTTGACACATATCACGATTTCTACCACAGTCCCTTCATCGAGGGACCATAGATGAACTAAAACAACAACTCTTTTTTGTTTGAATTGTTCGGATTTTTTTTGGAATGGTTAACGGGATTTCTCTCTGCACATATCTCAGGTCTTAGTACAAAAAACTCTCCTTGAAGATTCTCAACTGTAAAGGGCTCACAGAATGGAAACAACATCTTTCTCTTTTTTCTTTATGCACGACTGGTCCGGGAAATACAGTTCTCCAACATATTTATTTTGTTCAACACTCTTTTTTGAAAGACAGGCCAACATGCCACTTCTGGAAAGGAATAGGAAAATCCTTTCTGCACTATGTAATTTGATTACTGAATAATTAAATTACGTTTTTTTCCTTGGAAAAAATCATATAAAGTACAATGGTGTTCAATTTATGTATTGTGTGCACAGACTGTCTGGAATACATTTTTACCTGGAATTCTTTAATAATTGTTTTTTTTTATAGAATTTATGTGTTTCATTATGAGACATTTATTCATAAAAATTAGCCTATAAAATATAATGGAATAAAAATCACTATGAAGGGAGCAAGGGAAACACATATGACACAAATAACATGTCAAATATTTTTGTAATTTTAATATAAAAGTTATATAATGGAATTATTTGTATGTTTAAATGGTGCGTATTTGCTTATGCATGTCATGCAGAGCAAAAATTTAAATAAACTCAATAAGATCGTTTGTAATCTAAGTCAATAAAAGAAAAAAGCTTTAAGAAATTATTGCAAACTAAGAAGTTATTTAGACCAAAAGATGGTTAACATGAGGTTTTTGTTTGACTTTTTTTTTCATAGTAACGGTTACTTCTATTTATACCAAAAAAAGAGGATGTGGCCTAACCAGGCATCCTAGAATTACATCGGATAACTACATAAAGAGATTATTGTATAGTTCCTTTGTCGATGATAAAAAATTGATAGTTCAATACATCTTGTGAATACGAGCCTTCTACTAAAATGAAAATATTTCTTACTTATCTATAGCCTACAAAATTTTCCTAACAACATAATACATTTATAAGGCATTTACAAAAATTCAAAAGTATAAGACTTGGTCGTTACATGCATTTTTCCATCCCTTCCTAGAGAACTTGTTTTCTTCTTCGTTGCCATAATATTCTTTCATCTAGTCTTCATATTGAGGATTGTCAACATTTTCATTGAAATGAGCCTGCACAAGATTGTCAAACTCAAGGGTTTCATTCATAACCTGGTTCTACATAAATCTTTTAAGAACTCTATTTTCTTCTTCATAGGTCGCAACTTTACGTTTTAAGTTCTCTATCTCAATTTTTTCCTTTACAAATTTTGTTGTAAGATTGACCATCAGAACATCTGACATATGAAATTGATATTGGGAAATTGTAATTTTCTGCTAATAATGGCCTCTAAATCACAATGTTGCTTCTCCAACTTGTGAATAGTTCGAACTAAAAACTCTTGGTTGTTTCCATGCCTTCCTTCCACATCCCTAGGAAACATATTTATTTTCTCTTCGGGGTTTTCCATACTATTCCACTTAGGTTGACAATTTTGATCTCCAAATATTTCAAATTTATTATGCAGGTGTAAATTATTTCCCAAGGAAAACTCTAAACTAAGGTTTTGAGTCCAATTTATACTGAGAAGGTAGGTATTATAAACCAAAGAGTTGTCAACAGTATCAATTCCCTCAATATTGTAGCATAGCACACTGAAAACTATAGGAAAGCCTTTATTCTCAACAATCCATTGGCTAAACGGTCACAAATTAACCACAATGATATTAGTAGCAAGGTAATGAATTTGATGTTGGTTGTTATTACTTACTAGGGGTCTATTTAATCTCTTGATAACCCTCAATTTATGAAGATAATTTTGTGTCCCTTGAGAATCCTCCAACTAACAAATATACCCCTGGATACACTTGTGATTTTTGTTGTAGTCGCATATGCAAGGATCGAAGGTCTAAAGCTAATAATTGACTTTGTCATATGTTTCTCCATGATTCATAGAAACGATATCATGCCCCAAAAGAGAGCATTTATCCTCAAAAACATAATTTCCTAGATACACCAGACGATGAGTGGAATTCCAACATAAGAAACAACCCTTCACATCCAAAAATTCACGAACCTTATTTCCATATAATGCATAGAAATCAATATAAAGATTGTAATAATTTCCAGTTACATCATTGATCAGGATTTGGTACAAACAATCTAGACCAGTCACCATGATTATTGAATTGAGCGAAGTGAAACCTCTACTCTCATGTTCAATCCTTCTCACCAAATAAATTGCTCTAATGTTCATTAAATCAACAGATCTTAAATCCGTAATTACGTTATGATACATTACATTATTTTGCCACCTATAATCCTTTTTCCAGCTTATTAATAATATCGGTTATGATCCATGAGTTTGGGGTTTTTTCCTTAGTTTTGAATGACTTTTGCAGCATCATTAAAGCAGTTATGGAATGCTACAATAACCTATATCTTCCCAACAAATTAGTAGATTACCTTATCCAAGATTGCATGCCACATTTAATTGTATGTATTCTTGGAAGTTGAGTTCTCTAAGTACATGCATTACATTGACATCTTTGAAGTTTGTTATGAATTGCATACTTCTCCACACTATTTTACTTAAAGTTCCATCTCTTAGTGCCTTCTTAGAGACTATAAACCAAACGCTTACTATTATATCTCCCACTGTAGTTATAAACCTTATATTGCTTTGTATGAATTGGGTAAAACCTTGCCATAGAACCAAGACTTCTGCATGATTATTTGACATCTCCCCCAATCCCCATGAGAATTATTGATTATTCTTTCCTCTAGGGTCAAAGAGAACCCCCCGTACCTACCAACGTTGTTTTTGTTTGACATCTTACTAACAATTATTCTCAACAATAATTGTTGTCTTGTTTCAAAATTTGGATTTCAAATTTGTTTAATGTTGTGCACGGATAGAGAGCATGGAAATAAGATGCACTAAAATGATAAAAAAAAAATAAGAAGAATGTAAATTGTGATGAATTGGTCATCAGTTCAATTGGAGTAGCGCTCGAAGTTAATGAGAGGGGGGGGGGATTTTATAAAACTTTGAGGGATGCAATGGAAAAAACCTATAGACATACTTTTCATTTACAATACAAAAGCAATCCAATGACTCTAAGAATTAAGTTATAAGTAAATTACAAGAAGTGTTTTCGGAGCAATGGGCATTGAAACCAATGATACTTGCAATGACAAAAACATACAAGAACAACAACAACAAATTTAAGTTATTATTGCTAAAAAAAAAATTCTATAATATGTATGTACTATTCCAAAACATACTTCGTTTATCTTTTTGTTATGCCTGTTTTTATATAAATATTTATCATTTTTTCATTGTGTTTTTTGTTTATCGGGGAGATCTCTAAACTTACAAAGGAATAACAATGTGATACTCGAAATACATTGTTAAGGATGTAAAAAAAGGTGTACCATGAGATGGTCAAAGAAATGAACATAACCATATCATGGAGGGAGTCGTCCCAACAACAACGTTCTTCAAATGTATGTAATCATTGTTTTATTTTTAATGTACATAGAGTTTAATTACCATATGAAATACTAATTTTCAATTGTTTTCTTGTATCATAAACATAAAAGAAAATAGCACAAATTCAACGCATAAGGTGGGACAACAAGGCAAAAAAGGGTTGATCGCAGCGTTTGTGAGTACTTGTAGTTTGCTTCAAATTTCATATGCGATGTGATGTTTATATATTAATTAATTTAAAATTGTATATGGATGTTTTCTAATTGGTACTTACATACGATGAAGAGCCATTCAATCATTTGATTGACATTGGATTAAGTTTGGGTTGTCAATATATGTTGGGGTGTCAATTATTAATTGAACAATTTGTAAGTAGCTATGTTGTTTTATGCCTCTTATTTTATAATTAATGGAACAAAAAGAAAATGTTAATTACATTTATGCTTTCTCATGACATTTGAAACTCGTGGGAAACAAAATGGAGTGGAGCCAACAAATAAATTATTAACACAAGGCATGAGGAATGGTTTCAAAAATATTTGTGAAGTTTATGATTCACTCATTGAACTGATACAATTTTTCGTTTGCGTAGTTATGTATATTGCATTATCTATAAATGTAGATACACTCAACGTTTTTATTTTTGTAGATGGAACATAAAAATATGGAATGGAATGAAGTCAATCAAGAAAACATTTCAAATAATCAAGAACCATATCACCTGAAAGTGATAAAGAGATGGGGAGTGGAAGTAACTTGAGGGACTACAACAGTTCAAGCGATGAATGATGATCAATGCACTTGAATGTTGTTACTACAATTTGTATGTGTTTAAATTTTTATATGTGAGAAACAAACATTTTGTTTAATGTGGACATATCACACCAATTGGATAAGGATAAGTAATCAATAATCGTAAAAATGTCAAAATGACATTTTTATCATCAAGGACTTTTATGTTGTCCCATAGTTTGGATTCTTGTCCATATATAATAAAATGAGTTTCTTCTTGTATTGGATTGTCTAATGTCACAAAATTTCGCATTGTTAATTAAATATATGAATGATTTACATTGTGACCATGAAGAAAGGCGTAGTTAACACATCTATTGAAACACAACAGTTAAAACACAAAAAAATAATATTATTAAAAATTTTGATTTTTTATGATTAATTTGAATTTTAAATATATTAATGATTTACCTTGTTACAATGAACATATGTGTAATAAACTCGATATCCAAACACAATAAATAAAATATAAGAAAATATATTACTATAGAAAAAATTTGACAAAAAATATATTTGCATATCCACATTAACAAATTCCTTTTATTTGTTACAATGAATCGATGCCTACTCAAATTTTATCCACGGGTTCTCACTGACACAATAAATACATCGATGCTTTGTAAATACCATAGACGTTGTTTTTGTTTTTGCAATATAATCATTGGTGCTTTCATTCCAAACTATTTGCACTGGTGCTTATTGGGATAATATACTCACTGGTGCATATTGGTAGCGTATACACACATTGGTTATATGTTAATACAAAAGAACAACAATGAATATATGATACAACACCGATGCATTTAAATATAAAATAACGCAACGTTGTATATAAATAATAGATGAGGCGTTGGTGCGATTGTTAGTAATAACCGCACCGATGTTGGTACAATAAAATATAAACAAAGGTATTCATGGATTCAAATATATACACCGATGCTTTTTAAATGATGCATTGCATCAGTGTGTACTGTCAAAGTAAACACACAGGTGTTGTCACAATGTAATATATTAATATATGCACTGATATGTTAGCAAACAGAGTAGTGCATTGAAAATGAATGTAGGTGATTCCCCGCTATAACCTACATTACAAGGTGATTCCCTTGTAGTGTATGATTAGTGGAGTAAATACCTCTCAAGGGGTTCCATTTTTTACCTTAAACACATATTTCCATAATAAGATTCAACACCTCTCGAGGGGGTCCCCTTTTTTTACCAGGATTCCCTTGTCTAGATAAATGATTTGTTTTCCTTATGATTTGCTAATCTATTATTTATTTTTCTAACATGAACAAGCCATCATCCAATGCATCTAGGTTCCCAAATAATCTTTGAAAGGTTCTCTAAAGTAGATTTCCCTCTCTAGGCTTTATTTTCCTGACCTGACTAATGATAGAAAGGGCCACAAAAATCATGACATTCTTCACTTTATGGACGTTGAATAAGGTTGGTCCCAAGAAGAAACCATATATTTTGGCTTGATTCTTCATTGATGGTCCTAAATCCCCACAACCAGTTGAATTCTATATTTTCTTAGGGATTATGAGAACACCCCCCACACCTTCCACCCCTACTTGCAATTGTAAAAGCATATAACAAAAAAAATCGTTTAAAAAGTATTGTTGCTAAACATGTTTTTTGTCTATAGTCTACAAAATTACTCGATCAATAATTTTACCATATTTATTTTCATTTAAATAAAAAACAATATTTTTTGTTGTGTTTTTCATTTTTTAGGTAGATTAATAAAATTTCAAATGATGAATGACGTGATATTCAAAATATGCTAGTACGGATTTCAAAAAAGGGTGCAAGGAGTAGTATCCAAAACATAGTTGCATCATAGGAGGAACCACCCCAACAACAACGTGCATCAAATGTATGTAATCATTGATTTTGTGTTATGTATGTAGAGTTTAATTATGACATGAAACACTAGTTTCATTTTTTTGTTGTTGCAAAAAGAAAACAAAATGGAATTCGCTCAACACATAAGACGGGAGGACTCACAAAGTTTATGAGTACTTAATGCATTTTTCTTACCTAATATTTCATAATGGTTGTGATTTATATAATTTAAATTATTTATATTCATAAATGGATATTTAATAATAGGTGCTAACATATGTAAAAGATCCATTTGAACATTTTATTGGCATTGGATTAAGTACGAATTGTAAGTATATGTTGGAGTAATGAGTCTAAAGGAGATATGTAGGTCGCCTTTATGATGCAGGTTCACGATTAAATTAAAGAATTATATGTAAGTTTCAAATCTGTGAAGAGAAGCAAAGCATAAAGATTTTTTTAACCAAAATAGAGATTACACCACAACATTCAAGCATAATACACATAGGTTTACCCTGGAAACCCTTAACCAGAAAAAACACCAAATTTTAAAGTCACATCTCTTGTTTTCTCATTATGATTATTAACCACTCACAATACAGTATATAAGTATTCCCCAACATCCAAAGCCATAATCAGTTACCCTGAATTAGAAATAAATCCTAATCCCTTAACAAGGATTAAATTGCATATTTTTAGAAAAATACCAAAAATAACTGACAAACACAGTCGTACAGATGACAAACCCCACATGCACATGCAAATAATATAACACATACCAACATTCTTTCACTTGTTATTTTCTTTCCATACAATGGGCCAAGTACTTTAGGAATCACAGGTTCAGGGCATTAATGCCCATAGATTCTCTACACCAAGAGAATTTCTTGGTACTTATAGACTTTGTCAATGAGTCTGCAACATTTTTCAAGGTATCAACCCTTTCCAGCAACACCTTCTTGTTTTCAACAATATCTCTCACAAAGTGATATTGCACATCAATATGCTTTGTTTTAGCAAGATAACCAGGGTTCTTTGCCAGGAAGATTGCATTTTGCCTGTCGCAACCTAATCTTATATCTTTCTATACAAACCCAATACCTCAACAAAATATCTACAATCATTAAACTTCTTTGCTCGCATGAGTGGCTGCCATGTATTCAAGTTCTGTATTTGAGAGTGCAACTACAACTCGGCTCTTGCTCATCCAAATAATAACTTCTCCAAATAGGTTAAACACATACCCACTTGTAGATATTATATGATCAATAACTTGAGCCTAGTCGGCAACAACGAATCCTTGTACATCTATTACTCTATCTATTCTAGGTCTCCCTTAGTAGCGGATTGCATAATATGTGGTGCCACGCAAATGTAGAAAGATCCTCCAAACAATTGTCCAATGTTCCTTCCTTGGTTTTGACATATATCTGTTCAAAACTCCAATTGCACGATAAATGTCTTGTCTGGTACAAACCATTGCATACATCAAACTACCAACCACACTAGCATATGGAACTCATTACATATATTATTCCTCTTCCCGTGTCTTAGGACACTGATCTACATATAACTTTTTACCAATAGGATTAGGGACCTTGACCGACTTACTTTCCTACATGTTAAATGTTTGTACCCCTATCTCAACACATTTTCTTTGATTCAACGAGATCTTCATGTTTGCACGATCTCTTTTAACCTCCATTCCCAGTATGAAGTTTGCAACACCGAGATTCTTCATGTCAGATTTGGAGGATAGTTGAGACTTCACCTTCTTTATGACATCTTTGTTGTTTCTAATCAGCAACATGTCATCATCATACAATACTATGTTTTAATGAAGTGATCACCAACATGCTTGGAGTATACAGAGTGGTGAACCTTGCTTCTCACAAACCCCAATCCAAGTATGTATGTGTCAAACTTTTGGTACCACATCCTTGGAGATTTATTTTGACCATAAAGGGACTTCTTTAGTTTACATACCAGTTATTTCCTTCCCTTTATCGTAAAACCTTTTGGTTGTTTCATGCATATTTCTTCTTTAAGATCCCCATGTAATAATGTTGTCTTCACATCCATTTGCTCTACTTCAAGATCAAAAGCGGTAGTAATAGCAAGAAAGAATCTAATAGAAGTTAATTTTGCAACTGGAGAAAATATTTCACCAAAATCAATTCCCTCTATTTGAGAGTTTCCTTTTGCTACCAAGCGGGCTTTGTACTTCTCCATTTTACCTTATGCGTTCAACTTCATTCTAAACAACCATTTGCTACCAACGACTTTTATTCTAGTTGGTAACTCAATTAGATCCCAAGCTTCATTTTTTTCCAAGGCATCCATTTCTTCAACCATGGCCTTCTTCCAAAGATCGCTAACCTCTAAATCAACAACATCCTTCACATTTCTAGGATCATCATCAGTAATAGATAAAACAAAACTAGACCAAAGATTAAGAGGGGAATACCTTTCTAGTTTCCTTCTTTCTCGAGATTTCTCCTCAAAACTGGGGTATGAGGTTCTTCTTCTTCTTATTCAAGTTCTTCTGTTGAGTTAGATTCTTCATTTTCTAGCTCAAACTCTATTTTCTCTGGTTCCTTTTCCATTGGAGCCACTTCTTTTCTGCGAACTTCTTTGACCTCTCTAAACACAACTTATCGACTATACACAATATTCTTAGCTACAATATTACAAATCTTAAAACCTTTCATACCATATTTATAACCGATAAATATATATTTTTCAACTTTACTATGAAACTTATGCCTTTTCTCCTTTGGAACATGTACATAAGCATCACAGCCAAAAACTTGCAGATATTTAATAGAGGGTTTCTTACTAGTTCATACCTCATGTGGAGTTTTGTCAACCAATGTTGATGTGGGTGATCAACTTACCTTCTAACATGTAGTTATATCCACTGCCTCTCTCCATAATTCTTGTCCTATCACGACATTATTGAGCATCCTCCTTTCCTTTTCCATCATGTCTCGTTAATACTTTCAGCAACTCCATTTTATTGAGGTGTGTATTGAGTAGTATTCTTCCTTTTTATAATGCACTTCTTACATAATTCCTCAAATTCATTCCCACAAAACTCCCCATCGTTATTTGTCCTCGACACCTTTATTTTCTTATATGTATGATTCTCTACAAGAGCCTTAAATTCTTTAAACTTAGCAAATACTTCATATTTATTCCAAAGGAAATAAATCCATGTGTTCCTTGAGAAATAATATACAAATGAAACATCATATAGACATAAACCTTATAATGATGGAATAGGCATAGGTATAAACACATCACTATGTATCAACTCTAAAATTCCCTTTGCTCGTGTAATACCATCTTCAAATATTACTTGATTATGTTTTCCATATATGCAAATCAAAATCACATGTGCAATAAGACATACCTTCAACCATACCCTTTCCTTGTAATGCTTGAAGGATATTTTCTTTGATATGCCCCAACCTTTGATGCCATAGCATTGCCTTTCCTCCTGATGTAATCAAGGTTCTCACTTCTTTATCTCCTCCCTCAAGTTCTCACTTCTGATGTTACATTCAATGATGATGGTGCTTTCAAATATTTTTTATAGAGTTCCAAACTAAACCCGCCTCATCAATACCATTAATCCTTGAACCATTCTATAATTTTCATTTCCACACACAGTCTGTATACCTGTAGCATCCATCTCATATAGATATCAATTTTCTCACTAGATTTGGAATGTGCAGTACTATAGGAAGGTTTCTAATCCTTCCATCCTTGAGCTTCAACTTAACTCTTCCATGACCAACAATATTGGTTGGTGAATCATATCCCAAGAACACATCTCCTCCAATGTACTCTTCATATTCACAAAACACTCCCTATGAGGGTCATATGGCATGATGCACTTGATTCAATCAACCATATATCACATTCAGAATGATTACATGTGAAAGAAAGGTACACATCCACTCCTTCTTTTGAGGAGGTCTTCACCTCTGTGGAAGGGGTAACCTTAGATCCCTTTGCTTTCTCAACATTCTTAGATCTACAATCCTTTTTATAGTGCCCAACTTTACTACATTTCTAACACTTCCTTATAAATTTTCCTAGATATTTACATCTACCATTAGATTTAGATCTCCCCCCAAATCCCTTATTTTTGTTTCTCTCCTAGGGGAAACCTCTCACATATAAGGCATTCATGCCATAATTAGCCATGTCTTTCCACCTCATTGCTTATGACAACATGGATGCTACTATTTCATCAAATTTTAACGTTGCTTGACTATCGCTATCTGTTGCTACAATTAGGTTGTCCCAAGAATCTGGAAAAGAACAAAATAATGTAATACACTTATCTTCTTGAGCCATTTTAATTCCAATAGAGGTTATTTGACTTACCTGAGTATTGTAGACACTTAGATGCTCTATCACGGTGTCGTTATCATCCATTCTAATGTGTCGCAATTTCTTTTTCATAAACAACTTGTTTATTGGGGATTTTGATTGATACAAACTCCCTAGCTTCGTCCAAAGCTTTAATATACTATATCCTCTAGACACGTTCAACAACACATGGTATTATAAGCACGGTCAGATTGTACTCCTCGCCCTTCTTTCTAATTTATCCCAATATTATTTCATTGATACAATGGGTTGTGTACTCGAATCCACAAAAATCCATTGTTCCTGATCCACAAGAAGATCCTCCTCTTTAAGCTTCCATATCTCAAAGTTCTGCCCATTAAATTTCTTGATCTCGATTCTCAAACAACTTGCAATTCTCTTTCAATGCAGAAATCAATTCTACAAATCTCTCATTGAACCTAGGTTTATCAAAAACCCAAAATCNTCTCTCATTGAACCTAGGTTTATCAAAAACCCAAAATCCATCAACTACATTGAACCCTCAACAACAAAAGCCCCCCCCCCCCCAAAGCAAATAATAGTGTTATGTTACCACATGTAAGTTTTAAACCTATGAAGAGAAGACAAACATACAGATTCTTTTAAGCAAAATAAAGATTACACCACAACATTCATGCATAATACGCAGAGATTTACCCTGGAAACCCTTAACTGGGAAAACCAATAAAACTTAGAGCCACGCCTCTTATTTTCTCATTATGAATATTAACCACTCACAACCCAAAACCCTAATTTGTTAACATGGATTAGAAATAGACCCTAATCCCTTAATTGGGATTAAATTACATATTTTTTTTTAAAAACCCAAAAATTGATTGAAAACAAGCGACAAGAACACTCGTACAGACAACAAACCCCACATGCGCATGTAAATAATATAACACATACCCAACATTATCATGTGTGGTTCATTGCAGGAGAAGAATCCCTCAACATGTGTTCTATATAGATATGGAGACAATGAAACAATGTAATAGTAACCTAAACAAAATACCAATGAAAGCTTTGGAAAGCATGAAACTATACGAACCATTGGAGGGATATGAGGGAGAGGAGACAACTACACCTAGAAGCAAGACTGAAGAGAGGCTCTCTTAATCTATACAAAAAAGATAAGCATCTGTAGATGTCCAAAAATATTGGTGTGTAGAGATATGTATGTAGAGAGACTTGGACCATGTAGAGGAGAAAGGTCCACATGGAAAAATGGAGAGTAGGACTATATGAACCCTAAAAATAGTTGGGCTTTGGATGGAATAGTCACCACTTTCATTAATGACCCTCTTTTTTCTTGCAATACTGAAGAATGCAGATTTAATGAAGTGTATATTTCAATATTAGTGAAACTGCTTCCCTTTGGGAAGGAGCTTTGGATGGTCAACTTATTAGAAAACTACATTCTAAAGGAATATATGCATTTAAACTTACATCCTAATTTACAAAGGTTGGGAATAAAGTGGATGGTGGTCCATCTGTTTGTTAGGATTGAATAGGTTAGTTGGTTCCTAAGAGTTCTTACTATGTTGTAGGCAATGGAAGGGGCTTATCAAACAATGGTGATAGAGGAAGAATATATTTGCTTAGTGGATTATAGAAAAGACCCCACATAAGGCATGGACTTTTTAAACTATGAGCCTTCATATTGTCTAAAGGAAGGGATCCCTCACACTCCTTGGATTTACAACTTAGAGCACCTCACAATTCTTTTTCTTCATCCAAAAACTTTGCATTTTGACTTTGAATAAGGTGTTTCCATCATATTAGGAATTCCATTAGATCACCGTCCTTATTTCAACATTATTGAGTATGATATAAGCTAGGTGGAGGCGCCTTCTATGGGTGTAATACCTCAGACAATCTCTCCCGAGAGGATTGTCTCTATTTTTTTTATAAAGGACAAGCATACCACTTCAACCTCATTTGTGGATCTTTTGTCTCCTTTAGTGACTCATATAGTGGTAAAGGTTATGAACACCTAGATAGGGTCTCCTTGATATGTTTTAGGTTCTCTTGTTTTTCCATGTAAAGATGCTTGTGTAGGTATTACTCTTGTTATCTTCTTCCCTCCATAGCTTAGGAAACCTATATTCTTCTAGTTATGGTGGCAAACAAAAGTTCTAACCCTGTGAAGGTTTTAGAAATAGTGCCTAGTTTTGGTGTTGACTTAACAACAAAAGGATATGGGTTTGTATGTTAGGCATTGGATCTTGAGTGCCTCTATGGTGGTAAGGTGTTGTTATCAGGTGATACCCTAGTTTTGGACAGAGGTGGGCATAGAAGACGCTAGAAAATCATTAAGAAAAAAATAATACAACTAAAAATGGTAGTGCAGGAGGATGTTAAAGTGGAACATATTCAATATTTTCTTGAAAATCCCTCATCGATCACTTCTTCAATAGACAACTCTTGTCGAAGTTCTTAAATTACAAGATGCAAAGTTGTTGGGGTCCACTTTTTGGTTACAAGTTAGTGTTTAAACTTATGACCAAAGGTTGGATTAACTTCTCTTTTAGTTCCTTGGAGGATGCTAAGTAAACAGTAGAGGGGATAGGTTTTGGGGGTTCTCCTATATAACTTTAAAATTGTGGCACCCAAATTTCGACCAATGGACTAAAATGGCTTTCAAAGTTCCCATTTGGGTGAAAAGTTCCTAGATTGTCACTTGAATTTTGGATGGTGGACTTCTTAACCAAGCTTGTAAATCGAATGGGTAAGAATATTAGGGTTGATGAATCCTTGTGTATTATTACCAATTGTACATTGGGTAGGATACAAATACAGGTTTAAACTAGGGATGGCTTGGTTGAACAAGTGGAAATAGAGGTTTAGGGACCTACTAGGGATGTCACCTGTTAAAGAAATGTAACTGTGGAAGCTATTATATTTTTGTATTATCATTATTATTACCTTTTCCGGAGATGTTGTTCCTCTGATTAGGGATTTCATTGATGTATTTGGTCATTTAAAGTATCAAGGTAAAGCCTCCATTGTAAGTTGGGTCAGTAGTACCCACAAAAGTATTATTAAAATGTATTTTTGAGTCATACAAGGAAATACTGCCCTGGTAGCAAGGAGAACTCGTACCTATTAGGTTGTTAGGCCTCTCAGCTACTTAGTATGAATAGGAGATGAGCCTCCCTCATTTGGACAAGCAAAGCACTCAAGAAAGTTCGCTATAGAGAGGAGAAACATTCCATTTAAGGAGGAGGAAGTTGTCTACTCTTATTCTTTGAGTCTTACATTGTACTTGTTTGAAGTCTATGTTGAGGAATATTTTACTGGGTTTTTTTCCCACAAGGGTTTCCCAGAATAAATCTTTGTGATCTTTTTTGTTATGTTGTGCTTGTTATTATTTTAGTGATCCTTTTGTTTTGGCATAATAACTTTTAGAATCTCAACATGGTATTAGAGCCAACCTGGAAGAAGACATTGTGTAGAAGTTTTCATGCATTACAATAAGCTAGGGCTCACTATTCTGGACACCTCCCTCCATAAATCAATCGTAAAATAAGAATCATTCAACTCGCCTTAGGAGGGTGCATCTTTCAGTCGAAGTAGTTTCCAATTTTGTGGATTTTCATTTTTTGACCTACCACTTCTACCGAGAGAAACTAGGGCATCAAATTTTTCAAGGTTCCATCCACATATTCCAAAAAAGCAAGATACATTCTAGCTCGCCTTGGGGAGGTGCATATTTTCCTTCAATCATCTCTACAAGTGATCTCAGTTGGAAAATTAGGGTACCCACAAAAGTATAAGAACTATTCCAAGAAGAAAATTTTCCAACTGAGAAAGTATATTACAAGTACCCACAAAAGTATTATTAAAATGTATTTTTGAGGCTTCCAAGGCAAGTCAACCTTGACAGCAAGGATAAGTTAGCCTGGTTGGGTTATTAGGCCTCTCAGTTGATTAGTATAAATAGGAGAGGCACCTCCCTCTTTTGGACAAGCAAAGAAATCAAGAAAGTTCTCTATAGAGAGGACAAACAATCCATTTAAGGAGGAAGTTGTCTAGTATTATTCCTTGGGTCTTACACCGTACTTGGTTGAAGTCCATATTGAGGAAGTTTTTGTTAGGCTTTCTTCCCCACGAAAGTTCCTAGTATAAATATTTGTGTTCTCTTTTTGTTATGTTGTGATTGTTATTCTTTAAGTGATCCTTTTGTTTTGGCATAATAACTTTTAAAATCTCAACATCACCTACATGGACACCCCACTGCTGATTATTCCTAGCCTCGACAATATTGGAAACAAAAGGTTCATCTCACTGTTTCAGAGAATGATAAAGTGCTCAATGAGTTGAGGTCTGTCCCTTTTGTTGTAAATTCACATGAAAGAAATTAGCCTTTCATAGTTTTGGTTGAAGATATTGCAACTCTAATCCCCATAAAAATGACAAATTGACCTTCAGGACTACTAGGGATAAGTCTCATTTTGACAAAGAAGCTATATCGACCTTCAACAACTAGGATTCAATTGCTCTTACCATTTCAATCGAAAATATACATGATGCATTGAAAATGGGAAGGTGCCCTCTAATGACCCAATTGTGGTTCATTTTTCTTATGAGCCTTTAAATTGTGATATTGGTATTTTCATTGAAGATATTTTGGTGCTCTTTAATAGTCAACCCTCCCTATTTGAGGTCCCAGATTTGGGTGTTAGGAGGCATGAAGAAGCACATGTGGAGGGTTTGATGGAGGGCGATCAATATGCAACATGCTCTGCATTATTTAATGTTGTGGTGGTTGCACTGTGGGCCATTGGATCTCAACCTATTTGAGATGGAATGGCCCACAGTGCTACCACTGCAGCATTAAATAACGCATAGCATGTTATTTATTTATTGTCGTGATGAAGCAACTTGTCCTTCATCCACGTGATCACAACCAACTCCAAGAGACATGCATATTTATGGTTGACGCTCCTTGAAGACCTATATTCAATGAACCTCACCGACATTAGTTTTTTTATCTTGCTCAAGGTACATCTTGCATGATGTCCTACTACTACAATTTAATTCTCCTCGGGATGGATTTTGAAAGGAATCTTAAGGCATAAGTTTTCGTTTAATGGTAGTCCACAATCTCCTTCTTGTGTCCATCTATGTGACTAGAACCTCCCATGCCTCTTCTAGGTTTTTTTTGGAAGGTGATACCCTTCTTACTTATCATTGGCTCCATGGTTTGAGAAAATTTAAGTATCGTCCCCACGCCTAAGCCGTTAAGATGTCAAGGAGAATGAGAGACACCTCGCGACGAGCAACTCATGGGAGATGCAACTATGGGCATAGGGGAAATAGGGGATCTATGGATATTGGGTTTGATAGCTCGGTTCTCAGGAACCTTAGGAACCTCCTGAATGATTGGGAGGAGGAATCAGTACTTCAACAATTGGCAGGTCAACATACTCGTATCAAGCATAGAATTACTAGAATGTGAAGAACATGCTAGCTCATGTCTTAATGCAACAACATGAATAGAATAGGGATGAAAATCCACCATCGTCGCCTCTTCTAGCTCCAGAAAATAACCCCTCTCACTCACTAAGCCCCTCATTGGTTTCTAAATCATCAGAGCTCCAAGAGAGTGAGGCTGATAAAGACACCCTCGTGTCTCTAGACATAACTAATATGGAATCCACCAGTTATCACAAGAGGAAGAAAACATAACGCACTGAACCTGTGAACATCGACGCCTTTAGGAAATCAATCCCCCTACCTCCTAAAATGGATTTCGATAGTTCCTCAAACCTAGGTGCCTACAGATGTCCCGTTACAGAAGAGAAGTCGAAGGAGGATGAAGATGGTCCCAACACACAATAATTTTCATGTTCGGGTCTTTTGTTATCTTAATTTAGTTTTCTCGGGTTTTTTCCTGCAACTATTAAATTTTTGTTTAGTTTTCAATGTCGTTGTAGGATTTTTATCATATAACATCTGCAATATGTCTTTACGCTTAAGCCTGCTCAGCCATTCTCAGGCTCTCCAAGACAAGAAGATATACATTGATAGACTAGAAAAGGAACAATTGGTTAGATCTGCTAGATTTAGCTCAAATTATTTTTGTTACAATTTTGTTTAAAGATCGGATGAGCTTGGTTAGGTATACTAGCTTTAGCTCAGATTATTTTTGTTGAAATATCGGATGAGCTAAGGAAACTCATGAACTCTTGTGCATGTATCTTCTACAATTTTGTATACTAGTATAAATCTTCTGTGGATTTAAAAAAAAAACCCCATTTGAGGGGTATTTGAGCACGTGGGATAAAAAACAACCAAAACGCCTCGATTATCCGGCGGTTGGGTGATTGGTGGATGGGTGATTGACTCCGGTTAAAATTACCAGTGAAAATTGTTTTTTTGATTTATTAAGCAATTTTGCAATCAGAATCTCATGTTATAAACTACATGAGGCATTTTAAAATGACCCAGATTATTGAAACCCTCAGTTGAACACTCAAAATCGCATTTTCATTGTATTTTTAGGAATTCATCCTTCGTCGAATTTTGGCGGGTAGGGGGCAATTTGGTTAGAGCATATACTTCTTCGTATTTGAGGGGGGTTTTGATAACAAGAAGTACAATCATGGTAGAAACACAAGTCCCTTCCTTGATAGTTGATAGACATGAGGGATTCGCTCATATTTATCCTATCATATTTGATATTAGAGGCATTAAGGGTTTGTCAATAGTCTATGATTAGAAGGTATTAGGTGGCTCTTTTGATGATCATAATGGAAACATGCACTACCATTTGAGGTCCAAAATCCTAGATCTTACTTGTGACAATGGGTTGTCCAGGGGTCTAGGATTGGATAAGCACAAAGAGGTGAATAATTGTACAATGAAAGAAAGTCAATTTTACATCTTGAACAAACCAAAGCAACAATAGAAGCTAAACAAGGAAAACAATCCTTGATAATTGGGGTCCTTACAAAAAAAAACCCTCTTATGATGTCTCCTAATGTTAGTCGTTTCACTTAACATTAGGGTATCGGGCATCTAGTTTAGAAGGTCATAAATTCTTTTGAAGGAGAAGCATGATATCACTATGTTACATGAGACAATGCATAGGTCCATCTTGGTAGTATTAGCAAATTATTGAAAAAGATGATATTTTACCTATGTGGATTTTCTAGGGATTTTGGGGATCTAATCATTTGATGGAATCACACATTAACACTAATAAACCTTTACATTATTTTTTATGACTATGCATAAATGTCATGCGCAAAGGAATTAACCATGCCCTTCCTATGTTGAATATGTATGGCCCATATGGTGACAAACAAACTTTTTGGGACAACTTTTTCATCAATAGTTGGCTAGAGATGGCCCAGTGATTATTGGTAGTGATTTGAACTTTATTTTGAACAACGTAGAGATATGGGGAGAGTTACCAAGGATAGAAGGGATTTAGAGGATCAAAAGAAGAAACTATTATCAAATTGATAATCGAAATGGCATTTGAAAAGAAGAGCCACTTAGATTGATTTGGGTGATGAAAATATGATTTTGTTTTCACCATGCTAGACATAGGCATAATATTAATACAATATAGGAAATGCATAATGTGAAAGGGTAGACTATAAAAAGTTTTGATGACCTTGCTCCACTTGGTGTCAATTTCTTTCAACATATATATATAAGGAGATTAACATAGTTATTATAGCATAAATAATAAAAATACCATCTTTCTTCCCATGATTTGTACTAAGGAGGATAACTAATCATTTTATTTGGAAATTTTGAAGGACGAACTTCTTAATGTGACATCTTTTTTTCAAAAAGGTAGGAGTCCATGCCTAGTTACTAGACCATTGAGCTTTATTTAGGATTATTTGATCTTCTCAGTGATGATCTACTTAGGATGGTGGGGGAGGTCTGATAGTGTAGGAAAGCCTTGGATTATTTTGATACTACATTCATTACTCTCATACCAAATGTTGAGGGGCATATTTTTTTTAGTCTTTTTTAGTTGATCTCACTCTATAATTGTGTATATAAGATAATCTCAAAAGTGATGGTTGTTCACCTCAAGTGATTACTTTCTAAGGTAATTTCAAAGGCGTAGTTTGGTTTTCTTGAATATTGTTTCATTCATGAGGCAGTGGGCACAACTCAAGAGACTCTGAACACTATCAAACATTCATGGTATAGTCAATCAATTTAATATTTCAAAAGCATACCACAAAGCTAGTTGGACCTATATACGATAATTGTTGATACATATTGGTTTCAATCTCCAGGTGGTTAGTTGGATTATGGTATGTGTGTCATTGATTAATTTTGTTGTTTTATTTAATGGTTGTGCTACCTCCTCCTTTTTTAAATGACACGAGGCTTGCGTTAAGGCTATCCATTATCCCAATACCTCTTCCTATCAGTGGCAAAAGGATTAATTTTGAGCTCTTTCTTTTGCAAAAAGTGACAATTCTATTTAAGCTATTATTAAGGTACGGTGATTAGAATATATAACTCATTTACTCTTTGTAGACGATGTAATTTTATTTGCTCATGGTGCACTCATGAAGCTAAGATATTCAATTATTTTCTTCAAGTTTATTGTGAGGCAATGAGAATGGAGGTAAATATGGTTAAATCTGCTATCATTTCAATCGCATTAGTGATGCGGTGATTCATAGATTATGCCAAGTTTTCCATTGTAAGGTGGTAGAACTTCAAGCATGCCTAAAATATTTATTATTTGTTCTTAAACCCAAAGGTTATGGTATCAAGGATTTTGGATGGTTGATTAGTACAGTTCAATGTAGAATTCTCTTATGGTGTCGTCGCTGGTTGTCTAAAGGAGGAAGACTCATCTTAGTCAAAGCAAATTAAGAAGTTATTCATGTATATTGGAACCTTTTAGGTCTTATTCCAAAAGGGGTATTAGATAAAATTCATATACTTTTCTCTAACTTCACAAGGAAAGGGAAAAGTAACAAAGAGGAATTTCATTTGGCTAGATGGTTGCTTATTTCTAGGCCCAAATCTTAATGGGATGGGGTTGAAAGAGCTCATCTACTTTGGAAAATATTTTTTATGGAACTTTATCATTAAAGGGGATCTTTGGAAATAGGTCACACATAAATATTTGGCTTATGTTCCCCTTTTGGATTGGATTAGGAATTCAGTCAAAAGTGTTCACAATACTTCCAATTAGTGGAAAGCTCTGGTTTAGGCCTTGCTAATTATTGGCAACCACTTGGCCTGGAAGGTCGGTGAGGGAACTCAAACTTGAATACGAGTGTATGCCATTATAGATTGCAATAATTCTATATTTCTTATCGATGTATTGAATCAGCATTTACAAGGACTTGCCATTACCATACTTAATCAAATTATTGATGATGCACATACAAACTATTGGCAACAAGGTTGGAAGAATGTACTTCAACATAAGTCATAAGGTGCAATTTATGATTTTTGAAATAATTTAATCTCCATGTCAAGATATGGGCATATAAATTCGAAAGAGGCCCCATATGAACTAATTTGAAATAAGAACAAAATATGTGGTGCTTACTCTACAAATCTTGGATACAAAGTCAATATGGCCCTCGATGAAAAAGTAACTAAGATGTTGCTGGTGGAAAATGATTTGAAAGGTCATTGCTCCCAATAAAATCAAATTGTTCATGTGGCTTTCTTTGAAAAATAGGGTTCCAACTTGGGACATTCTACAAAGGAGAAATAAGCATTACCTTGGTATGTGTTACTCATACACAAATGATGAAGAAACTACCCTTCAACTATTATACTTGTGCCCGTTCATTGTGTAGGTTTGGAAATACATTAGCCAGTACAATAATGCTAATAATATGTGGAGAGAGCACTCCATCAAGGAGAGACTCCATTTGTATTTTGGAAGATAAAAACTAAAACATTTTCTTGTTGATCCTTTCCTAATTTTTTGGGATATTTGGTTGGCTCACAATTCATTCATTTCGGATGATCGATCACTATAAATCATCCATGTTTCCACTCATATATGTGACATAACTCAACATTATAAGTCTAAGGAGAAATTTATAAAGATCAGGCGCATTGGTGAACTTTTTGTGGATAAATCCCACCATGGTTTTTTCAATGGGGCATGCCAACATGAAGAAGGTAAAAGTGGCATTGGTCGTGTTATTTTATGTAAGAGAAACACTTTAATCATTTCAGTGCCTCTGTTGGGAATGGAACTAACAATTGAGTCGTTCAAGCCTTTAATTAAACTTGCCATGCACAAGCACCTCACATAGTTGTAGATCTTTATGGATTGAATCATGGTGGTTTGTTGGTTGAAAGGTGATCATGACATAAATGATATTACACTCCAAGTCTTAGCTTTAGAAATAAAGCAAGTTTCTCAACACTTTAGTCATATATGTTATGCACGTGTGTCTAAAGAGTTGAATGACACAAATGATACATTATCTAAAGATGGTTTGAGTTTAAATATTAGCTTGTTTAATCTCAAGATGTTTGAGAATGGATTACATTCAAAGACTAACTTGGATATTTGATGACACTTGGGTGAAAATATTTGGTGGATTTTGAAAGCCAATCTCTAAATTTGATGATATATGCCTATTGTAATTTCCTGATTTTGCCCCATGGTATTAAAATGGTACATGATGTAAATATTGTTATTAAATCACAGCGAGGAGCTCAAGGCCAAGTCCCCGCCATCGATTTAGCATGGTATGTATCGACAAGTAAAATCGATCCCTATGGTTCTCGTGCTAGCTAGGCACAATATAAATTGAGACATCATGTAAATATGCAATTTAATAAAATACCCACAACTAGCTATGAAATGCAACGAGAGATGGCGGCACAGTTTCCATAAGGAATTGGGGGGGTATTCAAACCCTGATCCAGTAGGGTTAAGAAAAATGTCAATGGGAGGACCCATAAACCCTCAACTACCCATTTTGTCCTATGCACTCAATCATTTAAATATTACAAGAGTTGGTTGAGGTAGTTAATGCCTTGGGAAGGGAAAGGTATGGCTGTTAATTTCTTGTATGGGCAAGCCGTGAAGTCTGGGAAACAATATTCTTGCTTATGGGGCAAGTAAACATCCATGAAATGTGTGTCGAGTTCATTCATTCCTCTACAATGATAGCTAGCAGAGGGCATTCGCTTCATGTTTTTCTGGTTGTTCCTTCATCTTTCCATGGCTGAGAAATCTGTTCTGTATTGCACCATGTAAGAAAATAATTAGAAGTGGAAGAGGACAAGGATTGGCTTGATAAACCTAGTGAAGAGAGGAACCTCACTGAAATATCAAAAGGGGTTGGCTAATCTTCTATGCACACCTTAGAGAACACGGGAAGGGAAGGTATGGCCTGAGAGACTGTGTAGTAGTGAAGGGAATACTTCCTTATGTTGGGTGTGTAGGTATTGTGGAGGCCAAGGTATATATATCTTGTAGAGGTGTCCATGGCTCTGTGGTTGAGATCATTAGCTTAGAAATTCATCCTTTCCACTGCCTTAACAGCTTGATGAACCCAACTGTGGATTGGCTTGGCTGAACCTTTATGTGTATTTGGCTATATGTGAGTCTTTGCCTTAACAACCCGATAAACCCGGCTGTGGATTGGCTTGGCTGAACCTTTGTGTGTTTTTGGCTATATGTGAGTTGAGTGCCTTAACAGCCTGATAAACCCAACTATGTATTTCCTTGGCTGAACCTTTGTGTGTATTTGGCTATATGTGAGTCCACTGCCTTAGCATCCTGATAAACCCACTTGTAGATTGTCTTGGTTGAACCTTGGTGTGTATTTGGCTATATGTGAGTCCATTTCCTTAGCACCCTGATAAACCCAATTGTAGGTTGTCTTAGCTGAACCTTGGTGTGTATCTGGCTATGTGTCAGTCCATTGCCTAGCATCCTGATAAACCCAAATGTAGATTGGCTTGGTTGAACCTTAGTGTTATTATGGCTATGTGTGAGCCTGTTATTCCCTATTTCCTTGTAAAAATCATGCCCAACTTGGGGGTGGCATTTGTGTTGAGATATTGATGAGCACAATTGGCCTATGGTTGGGTGGAACGTTGCAACGACATAGGTAGTTTCTTGGGGAAACTTGTTTTCAAGATAAGTATTCTCTTGTATTAATTCTGCAATGTGTTTGTTTAAGAATTATTATGAATGTTTGTTAGAGGTTCAAGTAGATATTACTTTTGTTATATTTTCCTGCCTTATATACATATGCATATGCCTTTTATTTCCAATGCATTTTGCTTATGTTCATGTGGCTAGATACCCGGTTATAGCGTCAAAATGCAACTATCTTAAGTGTTTCTGCACCCCGGAGTCCACTTACGGAAGGCAGAAGGCGGGAGGCGGAAAGAGAAATAGAAAATAATAAGGTGAAATGTGGTTTTTCCGCACCCTAGAATCTGCCCTATGGAATGCCAAAAGCGGAAGGTGGAAGGTGGAAAAGGAAACATAAAATATAAGGTCAAAGTGGTTTTCTGCACCCTGGAATTTGCCCTGCAAAAAGCAAAAGGCAGAAGGTGGAAAAAGAAATGGAAAATATAAGGTCAAAGTGGTTTTCCGTACCCCAAAATCCACCCTGCGGAAGGCGGAAGGCGGAAAGAGGAAATAAAAGTTAAGAGCAATTTGGGGTTTCCGCAACCCGCAGTCCGCCCTGTGGAATGTGGAAGGTGGAAGGGGGAAGGAGGAAAGTAAGAAAGGAAAATAGAATGTAACAAGGGATTCTGAATTCCAGAATCCACCCTGCATAAAGGTCTTGTTAAGTGCGGAAAGGTCTTTTCTAGTTGCGGAAAGGATCTGTTAGCTGTGGAATGACTGTACAGAAGCAATTAAGCTTAAGAATGAATGATTTAGGAGGATACGTTGCCCATGACTTGAATGAAAGAAAATGTTTTTTATGCATTTTAATCAGAGCAAAGTGGGTATGCTACAGAGTGGTATCAGAGCTACAGGTTTCAACCATGTTGCCTTTTGGGAACATCTAGTTCCACCGCATTATGGAAAAACTTGATTCTAACCATAAAAGTTTTGTTTGGAATGTTTAAAACAGAGCCATGGGTTACAATATTGGGCCTAAATGGGCTAAGTTGAATAGTTTGTAGAGAGAAAACTGTAGCGAAATAGTTGGTAAGTAATTTATAATTTTTTGAGAATATCACGCAGCTAACAATTGTGTTTATGAACACATTTTGCAGAATCATAGTCACATCAAAGGAAACATTCCACATAGTGCAGTTTGGAAATTTTGGTCTTGGTTGGGCCAAGAAGATCAACATCATGAATGATGCACAGGATCCCTATGAGCTCAAGGCGGATACCATGGGAGAAAACATACAGGTTAAGAATGTTGAAACAGAATCCAATGGGAGAAGAAATCAAGAGACTTCCCTAGATATTACAGCCACCATGAGGAGCCTAAGGGTGGAGTTGCAAAGTTGAAGAAAGATAATGAAAGGATGATTAAAGCTCAAGAAGAACAAAATTAGTTGAATGCATCATGTTATAGAGTTTGACAGACATCCAAAGGCAGATAAACTCTGTGCATCTGACAACAAATCCAGAAGGGAGTGGGATTAGTTTAAGGAGAAATTCTCGCAAGAGGTCCAATAGCCCAAGAAAAGTTTCTAGAGATAGAACATATACTCCAGAAATGTCTTCTAGTGGATCATCTGACTTTCAAGAATACATTGGGGGTTCAAGATCTTCATCTCACGGGAGAAAGAGGAAGAGGCATTACAAGAAAAACTCGTATGGGGAATTTAAGAAGGCAAAGTCTCCTACATTTGATGGTGAGGTAAAATCTGGTAAAAAATTTGAAGCTTGGCTTCTTGGGATGAGAAAGTATTTCCAAGTGCAAGACTGTTCTAGAAATATGAAGGCAAGGGTAGCCATATTCAACTTAAATGGAAGAGCATCTATATGGTGGGATCACCTCAGGAAAGTGAAGAAGATCAATGAAAGAAAGATTGTGTGGAAGCATTTCAAGAAATATTTCAAGCAGAAGTACCTCTCTGATAGGTACTATGATGATAAGATTGAAGAGTTCCATGAGCTGAAATTGGGACAATTGACCATGGAAGAATATGCAAACAAATTCTTGGAGTTGCTGAGGTATGTCAGGTATATTCGAGATGATAAGGTGAAAATTCAACATTTTCTAAGTGGGCTACCTTGGCCATATAAATATAGGATTGAATTTGATGAACCTCGAACTCTAGAAGAGGCAATAAGGAATGCCAAGTATTTATATGATCAAAACAAAAGAAAACCTGATTTCCATAAGGCATGGAAGGACAAGAAGAATGACAAGTTTGACCAAAGGAAGAAAGGTTTCAAACTCTCTCACCTCTGAAATTAGAAAAGGCAGCCATCACAAGTTGTGACTAAACCAGCTAGAATGATGGGAGACAACCCAAGAGACCTAAAGGAGCCAAGAGAACCATTTAAATGTTGGGGATGTGGAGGATACCATATCCTTAGGAACTGTTTGCATCGGAATGGGAATGTAAGTCAAGCTCACAACATCCAAGGAGTTGAAATTGTGGGTAAACTAGCGAGGACCATCCCTAGAATCTATGCAACACTAGAGGACTGCTAGGAATATCATCAATCAACAGTGGTTGAAGTTGAAGGTAAGATTGCTAAGCAATTTTTTTCTATTTTGATTGACCCCGGATCTACTCACAGTTATATCACTACTAAAATTGTTGAGATTTGTGCTTTTAAGAAGTTAAAGCATAACAAATCATGGTTAGTTCAACTAGCCACTAGAACTAAGAGAAAAGTTAGTGAAATTGTAGAGAAATGTCCATTAGATATGGATGGGCTATTCACTTATGCAAAACTGATATTCTGCCACTTGGTTCTTATGATATTCTCATTGGAATGGACTGTTTAAAAGCACACAAGGTTAAACTTGACTGCTACAACAAGACAATTGAATGCAAGGATGAAGAAGGAAACCCAAGGGTTGTAAGAGGCATTCCAAAGGTGATTTCTGTTAGGCAGGTCTCAGCAATGCAATTGAAGAAGTTTTGTAGGAAAGGTTGTCGATTGTATGCAGCCCAGGTTTTGGAGGCAATGGGAAATGAAACTCCTAAGTTAGAGGACTATCATGTATTGCAAGATTTCATGGATGTTTTTTCCTGGTGAGATTTTAGCGGTTCCTCCAAATAGAGACATTGATTTTACAAATGAACTTGTGTCGGGAGCCGCACCAGTGTCCAAGACACCCTATAGGATGAGCACACCAGAATTTCTAGAGCTGAAAATGCAGTTACAATAGTTGTTGAAAAAGAAATATATCAAGTCGAGTGTGTCCCTATGGGGAGCACCAGTTCTGTTTGTGAAAAAGAAAGATCGGACACTCGGGTTATGTATTGACTACAGGTAGTTGAACAAAGTTAATGTGAAGAATAAATACCCATTACCTCAAATTGATGACCTTTTTTATCAAATGAGAGGAGCAAAGGTATTTTCAAAAATTGACTTGAGGTCTGGTTACCATCAGGTAAGAATCAAAGAGAAAGATATTTATAAGACAACCTTTAGAACAAGGTATGGGAACTATGATTTTGTGGTGGTATCATTTGGTCTCACAAATGCACCACCTACATTCATGTGTGTCATGAATAGTGTTTTTAGCAAGTATCTGAACAAGTTTGTTCTTGTATTCCTAGATGACATTCTTATTTATTCTAAGAATTAAGAAGAGCATGAAGAACTATGCTACTCATGATTTAGAACTTGCAGCCATATTACTTGCTCTAAATATGTGGAGGCATTACTCAATGGGAAGGAAATTTGAGCTAAGGACAAACCATTGTGATATGAAATACTTGTTTGATCAACCAACTTTAAATGTTAGGCAAGCTAGGTGGTTGGAATTTTTGTGTGAATTTGATTTTGAAATCAAACACATAAAAGGAAAAGAAAACAAGGTGGTTGATTCACTCAACAGGAAGGTACATAAAATGCATGTGACATCTCTTAGTACATGCCAACCAGATTTGAGGTAGCAAATTATTAACCATATTGTTGAGGATGAAGTGTACGTGCAGATAAAGGACAAGTTGCAGCAGCAAGACCTTGAAAGGAAGTATGAAGGATATCAATTGGAAGGAGATGAACTTCTTACTTATAAGAATAGAATTTATATTCCAAATGTGGCAAACTTGAGGAGGATAGTTATGGATGAAATCCATCAAGCTCCATATTATAATTACCCAGGATATCAGAAAACAATTGCTACAACTAGAAAGCAGTATTTTTTGCCGAGAATGAAAAAGGACATTGTTGAGTATATTTATAAGTGCATGAAATGTCAGCAGGTGAAGGTTCAACATCAACACCCAGCAGGTTCGTTGCAACCTTTTCCAATCTCGGAATGGAAATGGGAAGTCATTTCCATGGATTTTATTACAGGGTTTCCAATGACTATGAGACAACATGATTCCATCATGGTTGTGGTGGACAAGTTAACAAAGACATCACATTTTATATTGGTCAAGTCCACATATAAATTCGATGCCATTGCAAATATTTTCATGAAGGAAATTTTTCAGATTGCATGGATTGCCTTGGGCAATAATTTTTTACAGGGATACCAAATTTACTTCCAATTTTTGGAAGGGTCTTTTTGTAGATTTGGGTACAAAGCTAAACTTTAGCAACGCCTACCATCCTCAAACTGATGTACAAACAGAGAGAGTAAATCAGGTGCTTGAATACATGCTTCGAATGTATGTAATGGAAAAACCATCCAAGTGGTAGGATTATTTACATTTGGTAGAGCTTGCATATAATAATGGACAACAAGCATCATTGGGAATGCATCCATATGAGGATTTATATGGAAGAAGATATAGGACACCCGTGACTTGGGATAATCCAGTGAATATAATTGTGCTTGGTCCAGAACTGCTTAAGGAAATGGAATAAGAGGTTGCAAACATCAGGCAAAACTTGAAAGCAACCCAAGATAGATAGAAGGGCTATGCAAATAAGAATAGAGTGCACAGAGAGTTTAGTGTTTGGGATCATGTTTATCTTAGAGTGAGGCCAAGGAAGAGTTCCTTGAAGCTTGGGAGTTGTGCCAAGCTTTCATCTAGATATTATGGGCCATTTGAAGTGCTTGAAAGAATAGGGTCAGTTGCATATAGACTTGTATCTCCTGCTAGCACTAGAGCTCATAATGTTTTTCATGTCTCTTTGCTTAAGAAATATGTACATGATCCTATTCGTGTGATTAATGGGGATGTGATCCAGGTGGAACCCGAGGGAAAGTTCCAAACTGAGCCATTGCGCATCCTAGTCAAGAAGGTAACAGTGCTTCGAAATTGAGCCATTGGACAGGTAAAGGTGCAATGGAAGCACTACGGTCTTGATGAGGCTGCATGGGAGATGGAGGATTCCATGAGAGAAGCACATCCATTTTTGTACAATTTTGAAAAGAATTGAGGACAGTGCTGATCTAAGGGGGAGGGGAATGTAATATCCTGATTTTGACCCCATGGTATTAAAATGGTACATGATGTAAATATTGTTATTAAATCATCGTGAGGAGCTCAAGGCCAAGGCCCCACCATCGATTTAGCGTGCTATGTATCAACAAGTAAAATCGATACCTATGGTTCTCTTACTATCCAGGAACAATATAAATTGAGACATCATTTAAATATGCAATTTAATAAAATACCCACAAATATCTATGCAATAAAACGAGAGATGGGGGCATGGTTTCCATAAGGAATAGGGGGGGGTTATTCAAACCCTTGAGACAATAGGGTTAATCCAAATGTAAATGGGAGGACCCATAAACCCTCAACTACCCATTTTGTCCTATGCACTCAATCATTTAAATCTTCCAAGAGTTGGTTGAGGCAATTAATGCCTTGGGAAGGGAGAGGTATGGTAGTCAATTTTGTGTATGGGCAAACCGTGAAGTCTGTGAAACCATATTCTTGCTTATGGGGAAAGTAAACACCCAATAAATGTGTGTTTAGTTCATTCATTCCTCATATTTATTCACCCAGAATGATTTCCATTCTCCTCACGCGGCGAGAGCTAGCAGAGGGCGTCCGCTTCATGTTTTTTTGGTTGTTCCTTCATCTTTCCATGGCTGAGAAATTCATTTTGTATTGCACCATGTAAGAAAAGAATTAGGAGTGGACCAGGACCAGGATTGGCTTGATAAAACTAGTGAAGAGAGGAACCTCACAGAAAGATCAAAAGGGGCTGCATAATCTTCTATGCACACCTGAGAGAACACTAGAAGGGAAGCTATGGTATGAGGGACTGTGTAGCAATGAAGGGAATAATTCCTTGTGTCGGGTGTGTAGGTATTGTGGATTCCAAGCTAGTTAGATCTTGTAGAGGTGTCCATAGCTCTGTTGTTAAGCTCACTATATTAGCAATTCTTCCTTTCCACTTCCTTAACAACCTCATAAACCCAACTGTGGATTGGTTTGGCTGAACCTTTGTGTGTATTTGGCTATGTGTGAGTTCCTACATTAACAGCCTAATAAACCCAACTGTGGATTGGATTGGTTGAACCTTTATGTGTATTTGGCTACATGTGATTCCACTGCCTTAACAGCCTGATAAACCCAAATGTGGATTGGCTTGGTTGAATCTTTGTATGTTTTTGGCTATATGTGAGTCCACTGCCTTAGCAGCTTGATAAACCCACTTGCAGATTCGATTGGATGAACCTTGGTGTGTATTTGGCTATATGTGAGTCCACTGCCTTAGTAGCCTGATAAACCCGACTGTATGTTGGCTTGGATGAACCTTGGTGTGTATCTGGCTATGTGTGAGTCCACTGCCTAGCAGCCTGATAAACCCAATTGTAGATTGGCTTGGCTGAACCTTAGTGTGATTCTGGCTATGTGTGAGCCCGTTGTTCCCTATTTCCTTGTAGAAATCATGCCCAGCTTGGGGGTGGAAATTGTGTTGAGAGATTAATGAGCACAACTGGCCTATGGTTGGGTGGAACATTGCAGCGACATAGCTAGTTGATCGGGGCAGCTCATTTTCAAGATAAGTATTCTCTTGTATTAATTCTGCAATGTATTTGTTTAAGAATTGTTATGAATACATTGAATGCTTGATAGAGGTTCAATTAGAGACTACTTCTGTTATATTTTCCTGACTTATATACATCTGCATAGGCCTTTTATTTCCAATGCAATTTTCTTATGTTCATGGGGCTAGATGCTTGGTTATAGCGTGAAAATGCAACTATCTTAAGTGTTTCTGCACCCCAGAGTCTACCTACGGAAGGCGGAAGGTGACAGGCGGAAAGAGAAATAGAAAATAATAAGGTGAAATGTGGTTTTTCCGTACCCCAGAATCCATCATGCAAAAAGCGGAATGCAGAAAAAGAAACAAAAAAATATAAGGTCAAACTGGTTTTCTGCAACCCGAAATCTGCCTTGCGGAAAGCGGAAGGCGGAAAGAGGAACTGAAAGTATAGAGTAATATGGGGTTTCTACAACTCGGACTCTGCCCTGCGGAAGGCGGAAGGAGGAAAGTAAGAAAGGAAAATAGAATGTAACAGGGGCTTCTGAATTCTGGAATTCGCCCTGGGGAAAGGTCATGTTAAGTGTGGAAAGGTATTTTCTAGTTACAGAAAGGATCTGTTAGCTGTGGAATGACTGTACATAAGCAATTAAGATTAAGAATGAATGATTTAGGAGGATATGTTGCCCATGACTTGAATGAAAGAAAATGTTTTTTATGCATTTTAATCAGAGCAGAGCTGGTACGCTACACCTATGATTATTCTTTTTTTTGTGCTATGTGATGTACATGTTTCAGTAAAAATCTTTTGCTTTAATAGTTTTAAGACTTCAAATATGAAATCAAATATCTGGGATATCAATTACAGTGGAAGGTTTCCTATAAAAGAGCTATAAAGAACCTAAATAATGTATTTTCATTCTACTTGTGAATAAAAGTTTAAAAAATTATTTGGGAAAAAATGTTGGAGTATTACGTGTTAATGAACAATTTATAAGTAGTTATCTTGATTTATTCCTCTTATTTTATAATTAATGCAACAAACATAAACATTTCATTATATCTTTGCATTATGATCATGTATAAAACTTGTAGCAATCAAGGAATGGAGTGGATCCAACATAAAATATCTCGCAAAAGTACATGATAAATGGTTTTAGAAGAACCATGGGGAATTCGCCTTGTTAAGCAATATCTTATCACGTTCATTCATAAAGGAGGCTTTTAAATTTTGAAAAATAAGGTCAATATATTGTAGGTATTGGGGGGCGAGGAATAAAGTATGGGGGGTTTATAGGTATTAGGGGGTATAAAAAGGGGTTTCTAGTAAAAATAATGAATATATTGTAAAAATATGGGTTCTTTAATTGGAAATATCTATTGGGAGGAGGGATCAACAAAAGGATTTGTGTTAGTAATTATCAATATCTAATGAAATTAGGAGTATTCTTTAACATCCCATGAACGAAGGCGCTATGACATGGTTTCACTAAGTGAAGACCCCATGAGAAGAACATGTATTGTTTATGAATCAATTGCTTTCAATATCTTATATATGCACCAAGTCTTTGTAAATATGTTGTACACAACAATGCTCATTGTAGATAGTTTTGACGCACTGACACGTAACAATATTTAGAGCACAAGTGCCTAATTTATATAGTTGGCACGACGATGTGAATATCAATTTAAGCACACTGACAAAAAAACCTTTGGTTCTCTATAATTTTGAGTTATTGTGAAAATCTGTTAAAACCTCTACTACCAATAGTGAAGTTTTTTTTGACAATTTTACCCAATATTTCAACACTAAAAATCTTTGCTAGAAAATTCTTCCTTGTAGAGAAGGATACAATCTCACCCCTTTGTAGGAGGTCTATAGTATAAAATTTGCATATGCAAGACTCAAAGTACCAAAGAAGAATCCATTCCCATTGATCCATCAAATTACACTCCTTGTCCTTAACAAAACACTTTGATAAGACAAAGCGCCATATACGCATTGAAGATGTTAAGGAAATTACAAGAGTGGACCATTGCTTGAAGAGCCATTGTAGAGAAGTGATTGAAGTACATAAAACACTCTAGAAATCTAAATCATAATGTATGAATTGAAATTTAGATTCCCTTAATATGTTAGATTCCCTTAATAATGTATGGATTGAAATAAGTAGGGTTAGATTCCCCAAATATAAAAGTTTCAAGATCAGGAAAAACAAAATAATTCCCCTGCCGAGGATAAAGAGAAATAATCTCACCAATAGGTATAAAATTTCCGCAACATAACTGCAAGCCTATGTCAGCCTTGGGAGAGAACAAACACAATTCAAAGCACTAGAACATCGACTCAAAAAGATTCTTTCTACCTTTTCTCTAATTCTCAAACATCAAGATTAAACCTACGAGTCCTTTGTTGAGCACATCCCAGTCCCAATGATGCGAGGATACAAACCAATGCTCAACAAGCTCTGAAATAATCCAAATCATGTCACAATTGCCATTTTTTTTAATGAGATGCCCCATAAATCTCATATACCCAAAAAAAAAAAAAATCTTCCTCGTGCTTGAGCTTGAATGCTTCGATTGACTAAAAANTAATTTTCCCCCCCCCCCCCATTGCCATAAGAATTTATGGTGAAGTTGATCAATCTGATTAGAGATACCTAAAGGGCACAACAAAATATAGTTTTGGTAGATAGCTAAAGAAGATAACACATATTTAATTAACACCAACCTCCCTACCGGATTCAACCACTATGTTCCGCATTGTTACATTTTTTTTCTTATTTTATCAATCACATTCTCCAATATTTTGAAATGGGATTCCTTAAAAATACTAGAATCCTCAGATAAGTGAAATAATTCCATTCTTGTTTAGTAGTGAAACCTAAAAGATGATTAATTTTGTGGATTATCTTTTAATTCCATCCATAAACACAACACTTATGCTTATTGACCTCCCCTCCTGTAGCTAAAAGATATTTATCCAATGCTGACTTAAATCTAGTTGCTATAGCCATTGAAGCTCCCCCTAACAACAAAGTATCATCAATGAACTGTGAACAATGTATTTCTTTGACCCCTCTTATGATGTTAATTCCATGTAAGAACTTTTTCCTTTGTTTTGCCTCTAGTTTCTTGCTTAGAGTGTCAGCCATAAAAATATACATAATAGGGGATAGCAAACACCCTTATCTCTTTAACCTTGAAAGAACTTGTTTCGCCTACCATTTACTAAAGGATCTATCCAAGGTTTTTAAACACAAGCTTGGATCCAAAAAATAAAAGAGCTAGAAAACGCAAATTTGCTTAAGACATAAAAAATGAAAGAAAGTCTTACCCGATCAAACACATTTTCCATGTCTATTTTGATCACCATATCTCTTTCTTTCTTTAATTTACTTGAATGGATAGCCTCCTGAACCAAAATGAAATTATCTAGGATATGTCTCCTAGGGATGAATCCACCTTTATTTTATGAGATAATCCTCCCTAATAGAAATTTGACTCTTGTAGCTATTATCTTTATGATGATTTTATAAGACGAGTTGCGTAAGGATATTGGCGTGAATCTAGAACATGTTTATGGGCATTTAACCCTTGGAATAAGAGCAAGAAAATAGGATTTTGTACTGCCCCCAACCTTCCCTTTGTTAAGAGACCAATTAACCAATTTATAAGGATCCCTTTTAATAAGGTCCCAAAAATTGTGATAAAAAGCAATGGAAAAGCCATCCAGGCTAGGGACGTTGTCTTGTTCAAGGTTGCAAATGGCACTCGAGATTTCACTTCCCTCCACCTCTTTAATCAATTCCAAACTTTCCTTAATGTAAACGAGGTTTGGAATATTTTCAAGCATTTCCTCTGTTCTTGCAGGATCTGAATCCTTTTGACTAGACATGAGTTGTTTGAAGTGCCTAAACGCTTCATGCTTTACCTCTTCATAATCTGTTAATATAACTCCCTGAAAATTTTGAATTTCCTTAACATTATTCCTGCTCTATCTTTCTTTGGCTTGTTTGTGGAAAAATGAATTGTTTCTATCTCTTGCTTCCAGCCATAAACTTCTCTATTTGAGCCTCCAATCTATTTATAGAGTGCAATTATTTGTTTGTTTCTATTTCAACAACAATAACATATCAAACAACCAAGAAATAAGGAATTTATTTAAACTCTTTTAGACCAAGATAAGCATTTTAACAACAATAACATATTTTTTTTAACTCAAATGAGTAATTTTTATTATTATTATATGAAAAAATTCAAGTATGATTTAGCAATTGCCTAATCAAACAATTATACAGAGAGAAAAAGTAAAACTTCAAGAAGATCAAAGTATGTACAATTTCTTACAATTTGAAAAGATATCTCCCAAATAGACATATCACAACTTATTGAAACTCAATTAACGAATTGGATGGAATGTGTTGGGTTCTCCATTGAAACTGAGGTTTCCTTGTGGCAGCAAGCAAGAATTATTTGCCAGAGAATCTACATTTTTATTTAGCTCTCATGGAATATAGAAAGAGGCGACACTTTCAAACTCATTCAATGAATTTCGGATTCTCTGCAGAGTTTTATTCAAGGCAGAATTGTTAAAATGATCTATTGAGTTCAACAATTTGATCAACAGCTATGAATCTCCAAAAAATTGAATCGACTTATACTTGATCTCCTTTTTTATCTAGCACACCTTAAGGAGACTATAACTTTCTACCTAATTATTCGACCATATTCCTAGTCCCCAGCTAAAACAGGGTTTGGTCAATCTGTCTGGAGATATAATTAGACCCCCAGCTCCAGCGATCCTAGGATTCCCCTTGGACGCACTATAATAAAAAAATGGTAGTTGAGGAGGACTTCTTCCACCACACATTAAAAGCTTCTTCATTGTAACGCACTCGCCAGCAAGGAGAACGCGCAGGTTTGGAGGAGACCAACCTTCTTGATCCCGTCGAACAAGTTCCCATCCACGTAATAAACTATGAAGATTGTGATGAAAGAGAGACCAAGTTACTTGTTGATTCATATATGAGTGTTTTGATTTTTTCTGCCATGATCAAGGGATTCGACGTCTTGATGTTAAAAATCCATTCATTTCTTTCTAACCATAGTTTCCACCAAATACATTTCGGGACTATTTGCCAGAGTTCAATCCATTCAATGTTTTTAGCTCTTGTCTCTGGAATCCATTCTTTCCAGGAGGTGAAGAGAGAGACAACTGTAATTTGGGAAGGAACAGAAACAGTGAAACCATTAAGGACCAACTCCCACACCGATTGAGAGAAAACACAGTCAACAAAAATGTGATATGGCGTTTCATAGGCAGAGTTGCAGAAGCAACACCCAAACGGTCCAAGGAACCCGCGTTTGGTCATATTTTCACCTGTCAGCACCCTTTTGTGCATGAGCAGCCATGTGAAGAAGTTCACCTTGGGGAGGATGTATGAATACCAAACATATTTCCAAAGCGCAGGGGATAAGCAAGAGACAAAAGGGGGCTGTAAATCAGAGAAGCCTTGAGCAGCTAAATAATTTCCAAATCGGCCCCAACCCCATTTATCTTTATAAGAGAAACGAACTGGTGCAAGTCCTGATAGAGATGAAAGCAACAAATTTTGTTGGGAGAGAAGATGATTCGGGATCTCAGGAAAAGACTAGCCATCCCAATTCCCAGCGCTATCCCAAAAACAAATGCATGCTAGCCGAAGAAGGCCTTTATTGGTTAACTATGACTTGATCTCATTTAGCAAGATTAAAGACGAAAGAGGACGATTTCCTAAGATATTATCGTCCCACAATAAGGTCCTCTTCCCATTGCCAAGGATTCTATAGAGCTGATGGTGAATATTATATATTCCTCTTCTGCATAAGTTCCAGATTGATGTGCCTGTAGGGGTGTTTGTAGTTTCTAAATTTCTTAAAGAACCTCCCTTTAGATATTTCATCCAAAATATCTTACTTACTAGATGATTTTTATCTACATACAACTGCCAAATGAGTTTACCTCCCAATGCCAGATTTGCCAATTCAGCATCACGAATTTGCAATCCACCTTTCGAAGTTGGTCTTTTGAGAATATCCCAACTTACCAGATGCATCTTATTTTGATTGACTTTTCCACCCTCCCAAAGAAAGTACCGAACAATTTTGGAGATCTGAGCCAAGATGGACTTGGGAGAAAGAAGCAGAGAGGAGTGGAAGATGGGGAGGGATGAAACGACCACCTTAAACAAAATCAAATTCCCAGCCTTTGTTAACCATTGGCCACCCCAGGATACTAATTTTGCTTTTAATTTGCTTATCACTTCCAGCCACAGTGAAAGACGACTTGGTCCCAAGGTTAATGGAAGGCCCAAATAATTGATCTTATCCCACTTATCAAAACCAGGAAATCCCAAGGAATGAGCTATTCAGAGAATTATCGGATGGTCTACATTCCAGCCATATACAACACTCTTTCTTTTGTTAATTAGAGCTCCTAAAGTTAAACAAAAAATTTGTAATATTTCATTGAAGGCCCAAGCAATATTTAAGGATGCCCCTTCAAGGAGAAGAGAATCATCTGCAAAGATGGCATGGTTTATAGGATCCACACCTCTTGTTGCCTTAATGCCAGGGAGAGAACCTGCAACCAATTATGATGAAAGCTTTCTACTTAAAGATTCAGCCATCAAGATATAAAGGAAAGGTGACAAATGGCACCCTTGACGGAGTCCTCTTGAATCTTGGAATAAGTCTATTGGTCTACCATTAACAAGGGGTGCTATCCAGTGCCTATATGTGCAAGCTTTTATCAAACTAACAAAATCAACACTGAAACCAAAAGAGAGAAGAACTTGATAGAGAAACAAAAGCTTGACACGGTCAAAGGCATTTTTCATATCCAGCTTGATGAGCATGCCTTTCTCCTTACTTTGAAAGCTAGAGTGGAGGGATTCTTGCACTTGTATCACATTATCTACCATATGTCTTCCTTTAACAAACCCCCCCTGGAGAGGGGAAATTAAAATTCCTAACAAAGGCTTTAGTCTATTGGCTAAGAGTTTGGCCAAGATTTTGTATGAAGCGTTACAGAGCGAGATAGGTCGAAACCTGTCAAAAGATGTTGGATTAACTTCCTTTGGAATTAAGGAAAGGAAAGTAGAATTAGTGCACCCTCCCACATTGGCTTTTTTAAGAAGGCTGAAATCATACGGAAAAGGTCTAATTTTATAACATTCCAACAAACTCTGTAGAAATGGATAGACAATCCATCCGGCCCAAGGTATTTACCTGGATCCATTTCTCAGATAATGTCCACTATGTTTTTTTTAGAGAAAGGTTTTACTAATCCAACATTAACCTCAGCACTAACCAGAGAGGGTATGTTGGATAAAAAAATCAGCATTCACAACATCCTCAGAGATGTCATCCTCATGGAACAATTGTTGGATGTGTGTTTTAGCAGCCTGCTATAATTGCGATTGTACTTTGATACCTTCACCCTCGCTTGTACATATTTCCAAGATGTGATTTCGAGAGAGTCTGGATTTGCATTGCCTATGAAAGAAGGCAGAATTTTTGTCTCCAACTTGCAACTAGAGGCTACGAGACTTAAGACGCAGATGCTCTTCTTCTTGGCAAAAAGGAGAGGAAAGTATTTATTTGAGTAGACTGCTCATTCTCCAATTGTGATTTAGAAATTTCTGATTCCTCCATACCAAGTTGAAGCTCAGCGAAAACATGCACTGACTCTTGCCTGCTTCTCATTGGATTTGTGAAAGCAGTTTCAATCTAGCTTTTTAAATCATATTTAATACGTTTAAGTTTTTGTTCCCATACAAATTTGGGGGAACCTTCAACAAACTGGGACCAATATTGTGACATTGTTTCACAGAAGCCCTCCCTCTCAATCCAAAGAGGATTGAAACAAAACGGGATAGGATTGAGATTTTCCTCTTCCTCCAACAACAGGGAAATAGGATGATGATCAGAAGTAAACTTGCACAGAATTTTGGAAGAGAATAAATTTTTTCCATCCATCAAAGAGATTTGGACCAGAAATCTATCATGTTGAGCATAAATTCTGATAGACCCTACTCGATTATTAGTCCAAGTGAAACACCCTTTCTTTGGTTTGAAATCAAGAAGGTCTCAAGCATTAATCAAAGAATCCACTAACTCCTGTAGGGGATATTTTCCCTGAACACATCCTCTTTTCTCCTTAGGATCTAAAATAATATTGAGATCCCCAACCACTGTAATATTTATGGGAGAGTGGATTTCCATAAAATCTGACAGAGATTTCCAACAGACTTTTTCTCTATAAAATTAACAGGGACATAAAGGTTGAAGAGAGCCAAGGAAATCTTACTTGGTAAATGTTGTAATTCTGTATAAATCCAATGTTGGGTAGCAAACGAGGCTTTTAGAAGAAACTTGTCCTCACACCATAAGGTTGTGAGCCCCCCTGAAGTGCCTAGTGCACTAACTGCCATGCATGCATTCTTTTTCCACTTTAATCTGCTTAAGGATAATAGAGATTCCTCTTATATCTTTGTTTCTTGGAGCAAGAGAATGTCGCAGGGTTCCATTTTTAATAGATCTTTAACTACTTTATCCTTCAAGGGATTCCCCAATCCCCTGCAATTCCAAGAGACGATCTGCATTATTTACCCTAGAAAAAAGGATTTGTCCCTCCCTTTGGGGGTCTATTCCGCATACTTCTGCCTATTGAAATTTCTATTGTAGCCTGACTACCCTACATCTTTAATCTCGTGGCTTCTTCTTCTCTGACCTCCTTTCGAGACTTCCTTCCTGCCTTTTTAGTGAATTGCTATATAGAATCTTCTTCCGAGGAACCACAAGTCTCTACTGATTTCTTCTTAAGAATTTATGCATTAGAGGGAGAAGATGTGACTAATGTGGGTGATTTATGAAGTTCTAATATTATTGGATCATATTGTTCCTGTGGCCTGAAGTTTACTTCAACTTCTTCTTTATGCACATCAAATTATTGCACTTCACCCTCTTGGAGAAAAGGAGAACTTTGATCTTCATTAGGGCTTAAAACAACGAAAATATTTGAAAAAGAGGTAGCCTTTTCAATAGCCTGAGGTTTAAAAAATATTTTCTCAATAGGAATGGCATTCCCAGGATTTCCTCCTTTACCTTTCATTCTATTATCATGTTTGGAGGTGTCTGCTTTCTGTACTTGAGTCCATTGTTCAACCTTCTTTTTATCAAGTTCTTGTTCTAATTTTTTCTTGCAATTTTGAGCAAAGTGGCCATATCCCATGGCAATGACGACACTTGAAAGGGATTTGTTTGTAATCAAGCTCCTGAATGTGAGACCATTCAACAACATTTAACTTGATCGTCTCAGGAAACCCTATCTCTAAATCTACTTCAACACAAATTCGTGCACAGGAATATTATTCTTTCCTTTCTTCCCTATCAATGTACTTTCTGAGCTTATTCCCAATGGTTTCCAGAGATTCTGAGTTCCAACAATGAAGAGGTAAATGGATAAGCCTAACCCAGATAGGAATGGCTGACAGTATGTGCTGGGTAGGATCGAAGTCTAGAGTCCACTTATTCAGATAGAGCCCCTGAGGACCCATCAAATATGGACCATTTCGAAAAATGAGATCTCGATCTTCAACTAAATCAAACACAAAAACATAATAACCTCTTCCAACCAAATGATTGTGGATTCCTTCAGTAACAAGAGGCCTCCAATTTCACTGAACCCATCCATCGATTTCCTTAGGAGAAGGCCAAAGACCCGTAAATTTCCCAATGAGCCTATGCTCCACTAGATTCAAGGCAGTCTTGCAAGGACGTTTGGCAGGAAGTTCAATAGAAGGAATATATGTTTTCTTCACAAATGTCTGCACCATTGGACTTCCCTTTCTCTTTCCACAAGAGGCTATTAGTCATTTGAACACATCAATATCTAGAGGAAGAGGAGGGGGAGGACCCCCTCCAGAGGCCATAGAAAGAGCACATGCAGACAAAGGAAAATATAATATCAAGAAACCAGTCTTTCTTATAGATTCCAAATGTTTCAAATCCCTGTAAAATAATCTCTGACAATGTGGTCCCTCAGCAGCTCACCACGATCCTGCAGAAAATATAGCATCCAGAGCAAACCACCAACAACCAGTGTCGAATGCTCAGGGTAACGAAATCTTATTGGAGAAATCAAATGGTTTCACAGATCCTGAGAAAAGGATCGGACTTGCAAGCTTAAGCTAAATATCTCCACGATCCTGTGATAGAATCTTCCACTAGACACAAACTTCACCTATGAACTAGAGCCGAAGTGCTTAGAATTTAAATCTTCTTGGAACGCTTTTTTTTTGTTATGGGTATATTTAATTCATGATTAATTATATTTTTAGAAAAGTGTCAATCCAACAACAATAACATATTCAAAAACCAAGAAATAAGGAATTAATTTAAGTCTCTCTTCCAGGCTGACACAAGTATGTTACACTAATCTATTCCATTGGTTGATATTAATAAAAGATGTCAACTCTCATGTACTTAATGAATTGTCTTGATGATGAATTGAGATACCAAGTTGGAAACAATGACTCTAAATCTTATATATAGATAATTAAGAAAAAAACTATGGATACTATGGATTACCACATAAACCTAATAATTGAGATAATTCGAAGTTGCAGACATTTCAAAAAAAAACCTTATCTAAAGACTAGTTTGAAAAATGATGTGATATAAATCTTTGTTGTAATTTTATATATAGGTGCTAGCATGTTTTTTTAACTATAATAATTTAACAAAGTATCATTAATCATTAATTTAACATATGGACATCATTCATTTTTTGAGTGATAAAATGTAAGGTGCCATTTAATATTATAACAATTTTTTTCTTTTAGTTGTCGAAATCTAGTGATACATGAAGTTGGAGTTCATAATGATCTAGAACTTCAATCAAATTTGACGGCCTGGATTAGTTTATAATTGACCAAAACCCCAAGGCATCATTTCATCATGCATAAAACTTAGATTATGTTGAAACTTTGATCATGCATATTTTGTGTTAGGTATAACTCCCGATTCATTGTATTACATAGCCAAATGCAAATATTTATACAATTTACAAGACGGTTGACTTTCACCTCCCGTCTAGCCTTTTCAACTTCCTACATCAGTTTTATTTATTTATTTACAAATTATATAATCCCTACGAATTATATTCTAACAATCCCCCTCTTAATCCGAAGGGGTGTTCGTAAGTCCGAGCATGTTTCTGAATCTATCAAACTTTTCTCGTCCAAGCGCTTTGGTGAAGATGTCTGCAACTTGATCATTTGTGGAACAATGTCGAAGATGGACTGTTTTGGCCTCTACATGATGTCGAATCAAATGATACTTTGTGTTGATGTGTTTGGTTCGATCATGGAATCTAGGATTCTTAGCCAGCTTGATTGCAGAAGTATTGTCGACCAACAATGGAGTGGAGTTCTCTTGTTTTTCTTGCAGATCTTCAAGTATCTTCCTGAGCCATACTATTTCTTTCGTTGCTTCAGCTACAGCCACATATTCTGCTTCTGTTGTTGAATCTGCTGGAACTAACTGTTTGCGTGACCTCCATGAAACAGCTGCTGATCCAAGACTCATAGTGTATCTAGAAGTTGATAGTCATGTCTCCTTATCGCCATCAAAGTCTGAGTCTAAGTACCCAATAATTTTGAAGTCATCCACTTTAGAGTACTTGAATCCAACGTCTTGAGTCCCCTTCAAGTATCTTAGAACCCTCTTTGCAGCTGACCAGTGTCCTTCACAAGGTTTATGCATGAACCTTGAAAGTATGCCAACAACATAAGAAATATCTGGTCTAGTTGTTGTAAGGTAGATAAGACTTCCTACAAGTTGTCGATACTTGGTCGCATCTTCAAATTCTTTTCCTTCGTTTGATGTGAGCTTCATTTTCTGTTCCATTGGAGTAGATATAGGATTGCATTCTGTCATGGAAAATTTGTT
>LPNX010614327.1:3435-19934 GCA_001517045.1 Pseudotsuga menziesii | reverse complement strand
ACCAAAAACTCTGAGATGCCTGACTGAAGGGAGATGGCCAAACCATATTTCATGTGGAGTCTTGTTATCAAGTGCATTTGATGGACTTCTATTTCTCAAATATGTTGCACATTTTACTGCATCACCACAAAACATTAGTTTTACATTTTTGAAAAACATCATTGAGCGAACCATATTCATTATGGTTCTATTCATTCTCTCTGCTACACCGTTTTGTTGAGGATTGTAGGGAACGGTAGTCTGATGTGCAATTCCATGTTGACGAAGATAAGCTTCAAAAGCATTTGAAGTGTATTCTTTTCCATTATCAGTATGAAGTGTACCAATTTTTTATTGTGCTTGTTTTTCAATCAATGCATGAAAGTCTTTGAATGTTTGAAATGCTTCTGATTTTGTCTTTAAACAGTATATCCATCACATTCTTGAGTAGTCATCAACAAATGTCATAAAATACTTGTTCCCATTTGCTGAAGGAGTTGGCATTGGGCCACACAAATCAGAATGTACTAACTCTAATTTCCTACTTGCTCTGAAATTAGATTCATGGAATGGTAGCTTACTATGTTTCCCTAAAATACATGCATCACATTTATTCTTCTCTTTAGGAATGGTGGGAAAGCCAAATACACCATTCTTTCTCAACAAACGAAGACTGTTATAATTTAAATGACCAAATCTTGCATGCCACAATGAGCTAGATGACATATTACCTTCTCCATGCTGAGAGAGGTAGGCATAGTTCTGAAATCTTGCAGATGAACCCTTGAGCTTCAGCAGCTTCCCATCTTCATATCCAGTCATGATGACTAGGTTGTCAGAGGACTTTCTTATTTCAACAATTCCATCAAACATGTGGATGGAATGGCCTTGCTGTCGAATCTCCACCAAGGACAGCAGGCTCCTCTGCAACTCTGGAAGATAGAGAACGTTCTTCAACAAGAAATCAGGGAATCTAGGCATCTTCAGTCGAATGGTTCCCATTCCCTTTGGTTTAATACTTGACTTATCTGCAAAGTACACTATGCCATCTATTGTTTCATTTAGTTCTTCAAAACAGTCTTTTCTAAATGTCATGTGTGATGTTGCACCAGTATCAAGCAGCCAAAAATCTTTATAAGATGAGAGAGAAGTCATTTCATTAAATCCAAGATTACAATGTGCAACAATACAAGAATCAGAAGATTTACTAGCATTTTGGCCATCTTTCTTCTAGTTGTGCTTGTCTTTGATGGAGTCCCATGAAGCCCAACATTGATCTGATGTGTGCCCAGTCTTTCCGCAACGCTTGCACTGCAAATCTGATCTTTTTCTGGAGTTGTTTATGCCCCCTCTGCCTCTCTTGCTGCAATCTCCCTTGGAAGGGTCTTTGGATTGGTCTTTGCCAGCTAGGGCAGCACCAATACTGGATACCAAAGAGTGCATCTCTAATCTGGAAACTATAATTTGCAGAATGCTTTAGAAAAAATATATGGGATGCAGGTTTAGATTCCTGCTCCTTTACAGATTACAATATGATTCTGCAAATAATTCTACAGTCCTATCAAAACAATCTTGCAGCTGCTCTATATTTAATTTCAATATATAAATTCTGTGCACTATTCTACACAATGCAGGTCTGAGTCTTTGCACTTTTTACAATACAGTCAATACAAAATATATCAAAATATATATCAGTTACTAGAGATAGATGATATTCTTCAGCATAAAACACAGTCTTCAACAGCATACAACTCAGTCTTCAGCATACAACGCAGTCTTCAGCAGCATACAACTCAGTCTTCAGCATACAACGTAATCTTCAGCAGCATACAACTCAGTCTTGAGCATACAACGCAGTCTTCAATAGGTTTTCAGCAGTCTAGGTTTACACAGTGCAAAACACCAGCAACATGTACCTCAACCAGTGTTTCGTGATCCAGATTTTTCCAAAAAAATGAGTATCACATTTTACAAAATATGAGAGTAAATGATGGAGAGAACAATAAGATTAGCAGCCACGCCATTTTATTTATCATGCAGCCACACCATTTGAATGCATATCAGTATATGTAAGAGAACCGTAGCAAAACGCGAAACCCTAGCAAATGGTGTCTTAACAAAGAATTAGTAGGTCGCAACTCAACAGCATGTATTATATACCATCCCATCACGCAGCAAGTATTATGTACCATCATGTAGCATGTATTATATACCATCATGTATTATATACCATCACGCAGCAATTATTATACACCATTACGCAGCATACAACATATCATAGAGTCTCCACGCTCAACAACATGTAATGGAATGGGATCAACAGCATGTATTATATACCATCATGCAGCACGTATTATATACCATCACGTAGCATACAACATATCATAGAGTCTCCACGCTCACCGCACCATGCAGTCTCCAGGTCGCAGCAACAATTCTAGGAGGAATCTTTACCAAAACACTGAAAATAATCAGTTTTCACCGTCAAATCACCATTTTCTCCCATCAAATCACCAGCTTACACCGTTACAAGGCTCAAAATCACCAGCTTTATACCGGTCTGCAAAAAATTAGGGTTCACCGATATTTCATATATATACGAGATTTATATCGGTCTGCAAAAAAATTAGGGTTCACCGATATTTCTCCAGCACAATCTCTCCACGCAGCTCTTCAATCTCCACGCTGGTCTTCACAGGAGTGCGCAGTGGTGAGATATCTTTCAACGCAGTCTCAAATACACACAGTCTTTAGATTATAAACTATTGTAGTATATTACAACTTTCTACGCAGGCTCCAACGCAAGTATATTACAACTCTCCATGTTGGTCTTCACACCAAGATACATCAATTCGCTGGTCTTCACACCAATACGCTGGTCTTCACACCAATTCACTGAAGGTCGTGTACACCAATTCACTAGTCTCTATGCAGAAAAAAATTAGGGTTTCCAGTACAGCAAAGGGAGGTCGCTCACTTTTGAAGGCCACGACTCTCAATATTACATAAATACATCTGCAAGCATACATTATCAGTCTTCAGCGCAGTCTCAAACTCCAGCACAACGCAGACTGGAGAAAATCAATGGAGAAAATTTCAAAACAATCACAGGTCGCAGCCTTCAAGTAAGGCTGCAGTCTCCACGCAGACAGCCTTCAAAAAATGATAGAATGACACAAAAACTACGCTCTCACTAAGATGGACAGTCTCAGCAATCTTCAAGCTATGCAGAAAAATACACATACAAAACGCGTCTGGATTAGGGTTTGCAGCACACAAACTCAATCATGAAGGAATTGTAACGCAGACAATGCATGCGACTCGATTGGCAGACTGATGGAGTAGTCTGGCAATGGACTGGCAAGCAGAATGGGCAGACTGGCAACAGGCAGGAGTTATGGCAAGTAGGCAGCCAGGCTCTGATACCACTTGTTAGGTATAACTCCCGATTCATTGTATTACATAGCCAAATGCAAATATCTATACAATTTACAAGACAGTTGAGTTTCACCTCCCGCCTAGCCTTTTCAACTTCCTACATCAGTTTTATTTATTTATTTACAAAGTATATAATCCCTACGGATTATATTCTAACATTTTGTTTTCAAATTCTCATTAGATTTGTGGTTGGAAAATGGACAATTCCATACAAGATTAGCTCATACCAAAATTGAATTAGTAACAATAATATGCAATACTTGAGATACATTTTGCAACTTTATTTAGAGAGGATAAAACTCCCATGTAGTGTTACTTTATGAATTGTTATGTCCTCGACATGTATTTTTGGGTCAGGGGAATTAATCTAGAGAGCATTCTGCACATTTTTCTGGTGGGCAAAGGTTTTCTGCAATGGTGGGAAAATTTTGATTTTTTGAGTTTTTTAAATAGAGATTTTTTGGCCATGCCATTGGATATATCCACAATGAGGTATGTCTCGATTGTTGTGTCTCGGGACTTGGTGGCGACATGACGTCATTCCCGATTTAAATATGGTGCAAGTGGTAGGTGTCTGTCCCGGTGGATGGGCCTCATTCTACCTTATAGTCTTAAGTTTTCCTCTCATTATTTGTAGATGGCGCTCTTTCTTTGTTACGATTTGTTGCATAGTTTCTTAGGTTCTGGAATGGACTCCCATCTTCCCGAAGTGATGAATGTCATCTATTCAGGTCAGTTGATTTCTAGGGTTTACGAAATGGGTATCTTTAGGCAATGTAAGTTGTTGCTTATTGTTGTCGTCTCCCAACTCCTTCTTGCATATGCAAGGACAAAGGGTTTGGGTTGTTGTCTACTGTTCTATTTTTTAGTGGCCATGGTTTTCCATCGACCTTGCCATGGTTTTTTTCAAGAGATAACATTCATTTACTATGGCATGGGTCAACGCCATGTCTGCAATAACTATGGCTTTGTCGTTTCCCTAGATACAAGTATTCGTTGTTCCATTTCTAGTCAGTTTCAGAGTGTCGAGACTTGGATTTTCCCACCGCGGGCGAGGGTTGCTGCAGTTTGTTTCTTCAATTGTCTTGGTCGATGTCTGGTTTTGTTTCAAGTTCTATTATCTTGCGTCTTCTTCATTGGCATCTATTTGAGAATCCATTCAAAGAACACAAGGGAATTCTTTTGCGAGGGTTTGCCTTTGTGGCGGTTCCTGGGTTTTCTCGTCTCCTGAAAGTGTTGTTGCAAAAACCACTTATGGTTGTGTTATTTGGCGTGGATGTCAACTTCTATACACATGTATGTTCCATTAACTGAAGCTATGTTTCATACATGTTGAATTCAAATGTATTAGTTCTCTTTTTCGTCCTCTTTATGGGGTGTTGTTCGAATTGTGATTTGGCCTTAAAAAATTGTTCTTCGCATTACCTTGTTTGTTGGCATGTTTCCTTGGGGTGTCCTCTTTGCACATTCTATTCAACTTGTTTTTTCCTTGCAGGATGGTTGCATACGCTCTTAAAAAAACTTCATCCTCTATTTCTTATATAGTATACCAAACTCAAAAAATGTTTGAATTTATAAAAAATATTTTTACTGTGCATACCAAGCCCATAAATGGTAGAGTTACTAATTTAGCTAGATGTAATGATAATGTCAGGCGTTCGTGAGGGATTTAACCAAGAAAAATTGTGGAAGAAAACCAAATTCCATCTCAGTCATAAAGTTGTGCATTTAAGTCAAATTTAACCTCTTAAAATTGTTGGTAATTGGTTGTAGAGACTTCCTTTTTTAGTAGTCCACTTAGGGGAAGTGCTACCTGATATTTATCTTAAACATTGTAAAGAATAACCACCACTTGGAAAAATAGAAAGACATAAACAACCAACTTAATTGTGAATTCATGTGACTGATTGTTCCACCATATACATTACCATGTTTCATTGCAAATACATGTTAGGGTGAGTATTATATATTGCATTTTTTATTAAAACACAAAAAAACTTTCCATGATAATACTTGCTCAGAGCAGTCCTCATTTCTGGTGAGTGAAGTTTGAACAGGTTGGAGGTCTGGCGAAGCAAGACGGTAGCGACTGCAATGAGGACAATCTGATTGGGCATGGTTGCATGGCCTCTCCTCCCCTGGAGGATCCTCGACGCAACCTGGATCTTGCTTTCCATGCCTTAGTTGCCTCCACTCCGTCTCTCCCTGCTCTATTACCTCCAGCCTCTTCTTTTGTTAAAGTAGCAGTTGTGCCCAAAGTCCAAATCACATCAACAGCTTCACGGATGAAATATCTTGCATTGAGTGATCAAATTCTCATTGGTCAGCTCTCAGGGATTTGGCATTCGCTGAAATCCATGGAGATATGGATCTATAAAAACTGGACGCCTCTCATTATCGGGGGTTTGCAACACTGTTTTTGTGTCAAAGACTTCTACACTTTTTTATTCGAAAATGAGGAAGATAAAGATCTCATTTTCCAAAGCAATCCTTACTTCATGGGACCTAGAGGTCTCTACCTCAATCGATGGAACCTCTCCTTCGATCCAGAAAAAGATGTCCCCTAACAGTGCCAATTTGGGTCCATCTCCCTCATCTACCTCTTCACTACTGCAACGACGAATCCCTCCAAACTATCAAAAATTCTCTAGGAAGATTCAGCGACAAAGCCGAACCAAAAGGCCCTCTATTTTCCTGTGCTGGGATATACGTGGAAGTAGATCTAGAGAAAGGACTACCATAAGGAGTTAATTTATTCATGGATGGATGGGAATTCTATCAAAAGTAAGATTACCAACAACTGTCCTTTAAATGCAGAAAATGCCACGAATATGGACACTTCGTAATGAATTTCCCTAAAAATACCCAAGAAGAAGCCAAGAAAAATCATGAAGAGGGATGGAAACAAACCAAGAGAGGAAAAAATCAAACCCTACCTCTACTAACAACCTGAGAAAATGGCAAGAAAAAACTTAGGGTCAACCTACAAAGAACAAGTGAGCCTTTACCAATAATCAATTGGACTCTTTCCACACTAAAGAAGGAGAAATCCCAGATCTTGAAAATCAGACTCAGACAAAATAGAAGCCAGCAGGACACAATCTCGTGCTATACATGTTACACATAAATATCGTCATCATCATGTGATGAGGTCCTAAACATCAGTATTTTCCCTGAATCCCAAATTGTGAAGTGAAACATTGGCCCATATATCAATCCTGCATATGAAAATCCTGCATCGCTCCTTCCTTTAGGTCAATAAGCGGTACCTTCTTCAGCAATGCCTTTACTCTTTTGACAATAGGCGGTGCCACCGCCTTTACCTCTTATACAAGACGTGTTTCTACCCTGTCACCGTTCTGTCATAGTGAGCAAGAAGCGGTGCCCTTGGTAAAAAGGTAAATAAGAGAAGTTTCCATGAAGCTTCTTGAAGGAAGGCTTTGTGGAACCCTTATCCCTACACCTGAGGACCATCTGGACTCGAGATCCATCCTTTTGGGATCTCCTATCCACCTCACCCACCATTTAATCAACCATCCCTATCCTCCCAAGGCCTATAAAAGCAAGCTCATATCCATGGTTGAGAGAGAGCAAAGTTATGTTGTTGCATTGACATTCTGGCCTAAATCAGTAGGGTGAGCATAGAGGGAGCAAGTTGGAGCTTTCAAGGACAAGATATTGGCATTTTGAAGGAGCATATCAACACTAAGGCAAAGGTTGTAAACTTCTTTTGCATCTCTAATGCAAAATTGGTTCATTTCCCATAAAGTACATTTGTGTCATTATCGTGTATTTTATTGTTGGATTCCTTAGTCACTAACATAGAATAGTGGATCGTATTTCGGTGCTTTTTTATCTCATTTGTTGGTTTTCATGTGATCATGCAGGTATATCTATCCGTGAAGAGTTATCATTATAGGAAACAACTACACTATTCCATCAAAGAGACTCATTCCATATTTCCACCCATTCTAGGGAAAGTCTTCCAATTCTGTTGTGAACTATTTGTTATAGATCTGAACCACTCAAACTAAATGAACAGCTCATGTCTGCAGGAGGTGCATTTTTCCTAGCAACAAATCTGGCGACTTCACTGGGGAAGAGCTTTCAGTGCATCTAATCTTCCTTGGTCTTCAGCTCTTGTCCAAAATCCAAGCTCCAGTCTTTTATCAATCGGATCTACTAGTTGATCTGGTGAAATCTTGTTTTGGTATCATTAGATCTGAGTCTTTCTTACCTTTTGTACTTTATATCCCTGATTTTTATGCCAGTACTTCAGTGATTAACTTTGTTTTTTTCCCATTCTTCGATTTTCTAACTTCTATAGGACACCGCGAATGGACTGTGAGCAATAAGTGGTGCCACTACCTGTGTTCAGTGATCAGTAAGTGGTGCCACCGCCTGTGTTCAGCAAACAAGAAGCACTGTTGCCTCAGAACCACTCTGTCAGTGACCCTCAGGAAGCAGTGCCAGGTAGGATTTTTTAAGACTTGTCATTGCAAAGTTTGTTTTAGTTTTTGCTTTCAGTTCTGAATGTTTGGGCTTGCTTGCAGAGATCTGAGTAGTTGAAATTCAAAACATAGATGTGGTAAATGCTTGTTTTGTTGAATTCAAAATCTAGGTTAGGCTCATCATCTTCATTGTTTTTATGCTTGGCTTTACTTTTTGAAAGGTGTGCTTGAAAGCTTTACCTCGATTAGATCTCATTCTTATTGTTTGATAAGACTGAAAATGAAGACTTGCTTGTTGGTTTCTTGCTTTCATTTTTTTGAAGTTCATGAAATACTTATTTTTGCTTGTTAAAAAAGAATTTTTTTTGTTGAGATTTGGTTATAATTCTGTTTGAAGACAAATTATTGTATCTCTGACTAGCCTCATAAGCTTTCAAATCTCCATTTTTCTTCTTTCTTTTTACATTCTTGTCTCAATCAAAAGAAAAAATATTAGTAGTTTTAAGTTAGATATTTATATTATTGCAGAAAAATTGAAAAAGTACTTAGTATGCCTTTGAGTGTTTTTTGCCTTTCTTTTTAGAAAATAGATCACTCCCTATTTGCTTGATTTCAAAGATTTGTTTAGAAGTATCTTGCTTGTTTGTATTCTTGGAAACTTTTTGAGTTAGACTGTTTGGGAAAGTTTTGGTTTTGAAACGAAATTCGAAAAAGGAAATACTCTCTCCTTACCGTAAGTAGGCATGCTTTGAAAGGTAAAGTGAAAGAATTTGCATATCATAACTGCATGGTTTTACATTTATGTCATAACTCCATGCATTCACCTAACTGTTCAAATTAAAATTAATGGTAGCTATAGGTTAAAAACAAATTAGTAACTTGAGTGATAGGTTAGAGATGTGTTCCGGCGTCATAAAACATAGGAGTTGTCGTTTATTCCCTGCACTACAACCAAGGACCTACACGGTTCTTCCACGTATCGTCAAAGAACCTTTAATGTACCCTTGAGGTATATAGAAAGGTAATTCACGTACTCGATTGTATATCAAAAGGCCCCTTGTGAACGGTTATGCATTAGATAGCACTACTATGGATTTGAACTCCTACATACCTTGTGTATATTGGGAGGCCCTTCTAGGATTCCTGAGACCATTTGAGAAAATCCCTTTTGGTCGTCTTTTTGGCGCAATACACCAAGAACAGCACTCGGGGAGATTACTACGCACGTGCCATCTAGGTAGTTGTGTATTCAGGTGAGGGATGGTTGATCCTCCTTGTCACGTTTTACTATTGGCCCCTACAATATATCGCGAGTTGCAAAAACATGACAATCCTGGTGAAGAACCGACTTATTCAGCCCCTCTTGTCACTTAAGTTTGCTTGTAGCCTGTAGTTTGTGTAGCAGAAGTTTTGTGTGATTTCCCTAGTTTTGAAACCCTAGGTTAGGGTTAGTGACTTTTTACAATCTGGTTGAGTTCTAGTTGAGACAATCCGGAAGAAACCAGGGATTACCACTTGACTTTCCACCTACCATAGGGGAAGACCCAATGGAAGCCATAGATCAAGGATCTGCAACCGACTCCCATGTGGAAGGAAGCCCAGTTGTAGAAAGCGAAGATCAATTCACTTCTTATCATTAATCCCTTGGTCCAACAACCTCCTACGACTGATACTTCCTTTCATTCTCTGATGGAAGATCGTATCGATGGTCTTGATGAAAATGAGTATGGACCTAATGCTCCTTTTTGGAGAACTGTTATGGGTCAAGCCATTGTTGAATTTGGGTTTACTAGACCTTCTTTTGAGAACCATCCTCTAGGTGAGGATGAATATAGGAGAATTCAAGCATCTCTTGATCGCGCTCGTAGTTTTCAAGAGAGGATGGAAAGCGTTATGGCTACCCCTATACCTCACAAAGAACCTATATCGACTCTTTTACCCCATCTGTCGGATCCATGGCCTTCTGGAAATTTTTCACTTGTTGAGACTTTGGCTCCTATTGATGATGTCCCAGCTTGTGGTATGTCTTCTCATAATCCAAGTCAAACCTCCAACCCTACAGTTTTAAATTCTACGTCTATTTCTAGTCCTCCCATAACCTCTGTAGCTGGGGGGGAATCCTCAGCTCAAATGGTGTCAGCACATTCTAACGCTGGGGGGGAAATCCTAGCGCGAGCTACATTATCTGTTACTGAAGTTTTTACTAGTACTAGACAGACTTCTACTATAGGACAAACCGCAGTGGTTGTTCCTCCTACCCATATCGATAGGGTAAACCCTCCATCGAGTTCAGACCAACCCTTAGGGGCACAACCTGTAGTCAACCAGTCTTCTTGGGGTTATGGTTATGTAGTGAATCAACTACCTATAGCAAATATGAACTATCAACCTACATCTACAGGAACTATGTATCCTGGAATCCCTTACCCTGGAAACACGTTTACTCCATGGGGGAAACCTAATTGGTCCTACATGCCAACAATTAGAGGAATGTATGTTCTTACTGCAGGAGGTGTCGAAGGGCCACCTTATGGTGGCCCACCCTTTGGAGGTCCGCCTTACGGAGGACCACCACCTGTAGGCCCACCTTCGGGGGGACCACCACCTGGGGGCCTGCCTTCTGGGGGTCCACCTTCTAGGGGACCACCACCCGAAGGCCCACCACCTGGATGCCTGCCACCTCCAAGTATCCCTCCTCCTAGAGGCCCACCCCCTTTGGGAGGCTCTTCGGGAGGGTCAACTGCCCATCAACCAACTCAACAACCAATATATCAGTCAGCGTATGGTCCTAATGGTACACATATGCCCTATAAATACTACCAGTATGTCGAACATAATCGACAAATTCGGACTTGCCTGATTTGTCCAAGTTGATAAATGTTCCCATTCAACACAACCCTTCATGGCCTGCTATTCCAGTTAAGTTACCATCACACATTCCAAATTTTGATGGGAAGCAAGGAGATGATCCCAAAAATCATGTCATGACTTTTCAATTATGGTGTTATTCGAACTCCTTGATGGATGACTCTATTTGTTTGAGACTCTTCCAGCGAACTTTTACCGGTATGGACGCAAAGTGGTATATTTAACTTCCACAACATTCGTTTATGGATTTTAGCTCATTGGCAACCATTTTTCTCACACACTTTCAGCTACCCATTCGTTATGAAACGGGTACGGACCTTTTGACCTTACTCCGTCAAAATACCTCCACACACATATCAGATCATATTCAAGAGTGGAGACGGTGGAGACGACTTATTAAAGCTCCCATCTTTGACCAACTGTTAGCTGATTGGTTCACGAAATCCCTGTTGCCTCCCATTGCCCGATATGTGGCTATGGGTGGTGTTGTTACCGAAGAGCAGGCTATCAGTCGCGCTCAGTATCTGGATTTGGTATATTCCCAATCTGGAACTTTGTATGACCTAATCCCTCAAGCTCCTCGTCCCAGCACATACTTTGCCAAGCCACCCACTGAGACTCTTATTCATGGGGTTGTTGGTTCAATCCAGCCCTCATCAGTAGCCAAACCTGCCAAGCAACCTAATGCTTATGCTACTACTCCTGCAACTCCTACGGTTTCCACCGAGGTAAATGCTATTCAAAGTACACAAACACCCAACAATAAGAAAAAAAGAAAAGATAAAAATAAAAAACCTGGAAACCAACAGGAGAATACCAAGGTTGCAGCCACGGAGAATGATAAAGGGAAGATAAAACCTAAGTACCCTTGCTTGTTATATGGGGTTGATCACTTCATGAAGGAATTCCTTGGTCATGAAGAGATTAGTAAATTCCTGAAAAGTAATTCCACACCCGCGGTGCTTACTGATCCCTTCCCGTCTCAACAATAATTGATAGACCATATGTCTAATCAAGGGACCTCTGGTTCTATAGAAGAAATAAGAATGATGTCCTTAGATACCATCAATTTGAATACTCGTAGTCATTCATATGACAAGCAAGTAGAGAAGAAGGACGAAAATCCCTCTTCCGAGAAAGTTCATTCTACTAGTTCTCCTCCATCTTCATCTAATGGCCCTCTCGTGATCGAAAAACCTAATCTTGATTTGATTTTATGACCACCTAAGGCTACCCTCAGGAAGGTTGTTTTCAATCCCAATGCCCGAGATGTGCAATTCAATAATGTTGTTGAAGATTTACCTCAGGCACCTTATGTTATGTATACCCTTGAGGTACTCCAAAGTTGTCCAACGAACGTAAAAACCTGCTAACGACTTTGGGGGCATTAGACCCAGATAACCCCAACTTTATTCATTTTAATGTTGAGAACTATAAATCCAGATTACCTCACCAACTTGCATTTCAAATTGCCTCTAGAGTATTTTGGAGAAAGGTCCATCAAACCGTTATGGATGAAGGAGCTTCAACCTTAGTCTTGTTTATAGCCTGTTGGAGAGCCATTTGTTCTCCTGAGCTTACAAAGTCTCCTACAGCATTAAAAGCTTTTGATGGACGAGGTTTCTAGCCTCATGGTCTGTTACAAACCCTTTCAGTTGAGCTTGGAGAAGAACTGTTTCCATTCAGGTGGAAGTAGTTGATGCCCCGTTAGATTACAATCTCCTATTGGGGAGAAACTAGTTCTATGCCATGACTGTCATCACTTTGACAATCTTTCGAACTCTCTGGTTTCCCCATTTGGGAAAATTGTAACTATCGATCAACTTGACCTTTGTTCACCGGATGTTACTACTCCCACTGCGAATAACATCCCTATGCTAGGTCATTCCCCTCCTCCTTATCAGTCGATTGGGGTAGGTATGTTGAAGGATTCAACCCTTATGGGAGTATTTCCTTCCGCCCCTCCTAGTACGGAAGTAGCGACCGTGAACATGATTTCCACGACTGGTTATAGTACTAACTGCAGAGAAGTTGTTGATTCATCCTCTCTTAGCCCCTATGAAGCAATGTATGATGTTGTCCAATCTGCCTCCAAGGGCCAGCTAGATGATCTTCATTTGGTAGCTTGGGATCCTTACCACTTTCCCTACTGGCTAGAACCCTCTCTTCTTACTCTAGACTATCTCAAAAAGACTTTCCTTCGAACAAGTCCATCATGGAGATCATGCTTGCGAATGAACCCATATGGGAAGATCATCATCATCGATCTTCTTTTCTTCCCAACGCCAGTTCGGTAGGTTTTGACCTTGAATTGCTTATCAGTATTGATATTTTCACCCATCCACAAAGTCCTATATTGTTGCAAGACACAAATTTCGAAGGAAATATTTGCAACATCACTAAGACAAACCCGATTGACATATCAGTCAAGCCTATAATTGTTGAGCATGTTCACGTAGGACAGAAATACTCGACGAAAGAAACTGAAACTTTTAGAGCTCTTTTCAAAGAATTATGTGATATTTTTGCTTGGACTTATGAGGAAATGCCTGAGAATGATCCATTAATTGTAGTACACGAGATTAAAACCTATCCCACGACAAAGCCTGTCCGACAAAAATTTTGTCAAGTCCATCCTAGGAAGGTTGTGGCTATCCTGTACCCCTGACGGAATGGGTATCTAACATTGTCCGTGTAACCAAAAAGTAGGGCTCTATTAGAGTCTGTATCGATTTTCGAGACTTGAATAAGGCTTGTCCTAAGGACAATTTCCCTACTCCACACATCGATCAGATCATCGATAACTATGTTGGGAGCGTCATATTTTCTTTTATGGATGGATTTTCTGGCTACAATCAGATAGAGATTATACCCGCCAATCAACATAAAACTACATTCATTTGCCCATGGGGAACCTTCGCGTATCAAAAGTTACCATTTGGCCTAAAGAACGCTAGGGCTACATTCAAACGAGCCTTGTCCTATTCCATCCATGATATCAAGCACATCGTGGAACCGTACCTTGACGATCTCCCCACTCATTCGCAACAATGAGAGGACCATCTAGGGAACCTTAGAGACATTTTCCTTAAGTGTCGTCATTATAACATACCACTGAATCCACACAAATGTGTCTTTTGTGTAGAGACTGGACACCTTCTTGGCTTCATTGTTTCCAAAGATGGCATCCGGATTGATCCTCTGAAAATTGTTGCTATCTTGGCCTTCCCTGCCCCGACAAACCTTACTGAACTCCAAAGTTTGCAAGGGAAGGCAAACTTTCTTCGTTGTTTTGTGTGCAGCTTCGCCGAGAAAACGCACGGTTATATGCATCTCCTGAAGAAGGACACTCCATTCTTTTGGGATGACCAGGCCCAATGAGCCTTTGATAATCTGAAGCACACTCTGACCCATTCACCCGTGATAGACCCCCCAGATTATTCAAAGGACTTTCTCTTGTATGTTGTTGCCTCCACTACTACCATCGGAATGGTTCTAGCGCAGGACAATCCAAATGGCCAAGAACACGTGATATATTACATGAGTAAGAGTCTTATTAACTCCAAAACCCGTTACTCACATGTGGAGAAGTTAGCTTGGCCACAGTCATTGTTGTTCAGAAATTTCGTCATTACATTCTGTGTCATACCACAATTGTACTCGCAGATCAAAACCCTATGTACTACATTCAGACCCGTCAGGTACTAGGGGGGGAAATATTCCCATTGGATTGTTATGCTACAGGAATTTGATCTCGAGTTCGCCAAGGCTACTTCAAAGAAATCCTTGGTTTTCACGGAGCTGATGTGTGACCTTCCCTATGCTTTGATAGAAGTTGAGCCCAATGATTCATTTCCGAATGAATTCTTGTTCTTAATAAGCACAACTGACCCATGGTATAGAGATTTGATCATCTATCTCAAGACTCAGAGATTTTATCCTGACATATCCCAAGATGATCGTCATCATATCCATCATCATGTAAAGTATTATCTCATTCTGAATCATACATTGTACCGACGTGGTATTGATTCTATCCTTCGACGATGCCTTACACATCAAGAGGTTGGAACGGTTTTGAATGATTGCCACTATGGAGCATGTGGCGGTCATCTTTCTGGGATGGCTACAGCCTAGAAAATCCTTCGTGTTGGGTATTTATGTTCTTCAATCTTCAAAGATTGTCATGAGGCGGTTAAGAAATGCCCACCCTGTCAACACCTTTATCCGAAAAAGCGCACCCACCCTACTCCTTTACACCTCGTCATTGTAGTCGATCCTTTTTCCAAATGGGGTATTGATTTTATGCATTGTAAGCCTACCTGAGACGGGGGCGTGGTTACATCATCGTAGTCGTGGATTATTTCACAAAATGGGCTAAGGCAATTCCTACATATGCAGAGGATGGTAAGACCGCCGCCCTCTTTTTATTCAATCATGTGATATCTAGGTTTGGAGTCCCGCAAGCTATAGTCACTGACCATGGATCTCATTTCCGAAATTAGATGATGGTCGAGCTGAGTGCTAAGCTGGGTTTTCACCATGAAAACTCAACTCCATATTACCCGTAGGCTAATGGTCAAGTCGAGGCTATTAACAAAATTTTAAAAACTATGCTGCATAGGATGGTTGGAGATCACAAATCCAGTTGGCACTTGAATCACTTTTCCGCACTTTGGGCCTACAGGACTTCAGTAAAAACAGCAAATGGTTTCACACCCTTTCAGCTGGTCTATGGATTGGAAGCCATCCTTCCTATCGAGTGTCAAACCTGTCACTTAAACTCGCAATAGAACTTCTCCCACACACTTTCATCGAGGAAGAGAGATTCTTGTACTTGACTAACCTTGATGGAAGTAGAAGAGATGCTGCCTTGGCTAACAAGGCACACAATAAATGCATCAAGGCACAATATGACAAGTTTGCTCGACCTCGTGTCTTCAACGAAGGTGACCTAGTCCTGACTTACGATCAGAGACACGATAAACTAGGGAAGGGAAAATTCGAATCCATGTGGTACGGTCCCTTTATCGTTAGTAAGGTCTTAGAGAAAGGGGCTTATGAGCTCGTTGATTATGACGGGATACCCTTCGGGCAACCTCGCAATGGGTTCTACCTGAAGACGTACTATGCTTAAGACATTTGTGTATGGTACCTTGTATATAAGTATATTTGGCTTTCAGTGTGTTTTGTCATTTTCAATATGGTTTTGAGTTGATGTCCATATTGTTTATACCATATTTTGGTTATGCAAATTGGATGGCTTTCTATAGTTTCGTTGATGGTGCATGTCATCATACCTTGAACCTTGTTTCAGCAGCTTGGGTATTGTATTCCCCAACTTAGGATTTAGTTACTTCAAGAGCGGTTTGTATTGGTCCGGCTACCAACAACATCGTCGAGTATCGGGCAGTGATAGGTTTACTCATCGAGGTTACATCTCGGGGCATTCATGATTTAGTAGTGTTTATGGACTCTCAATTAGTGGTTTGTCACCTAAATCACGTTTACACTATCAGGAACCCTACACTTCTCCACCTTTTTCAGAGAGTGCGTCTGTTAGAAAGGTCATTCGATTTCATCACTTATAGGAATATCCCTAGGTCTGATAATATGATTGCTGATTCATTGGCAAATTTCATTATGGACTGACATATTGCCCACTCATAACTCATTAAAATAAACATGGTCAATCATAATGTAAAATAAACAGTAGAAAACATGTAAAACTCATGTAAATATAATTCATTCATTTGAAGCACA
>LPNX010614325.1:138009-156913 GCA_001517045.1 Pseudotsuga menziesii | reverse complement strand
CTACCCCATAAAACCCCTAACTCATAATATTTTAATATATCTTATATTTTTGTAGTACGTCTCTTAGGAGGCCCATTTTTTACCTCAAATTCTCTCTAATGAGCTCTTTGTAATAACCTAAATCCTAGGTTTACTTAGGGAGATAATCCATCTCTAAAATATTATATATGTAAAAATTGAATGATGATATTACAAATGGTTTGGACTCCTATAAATATAGTTTTGCTATTAAATATGAGGAGTCGCGTCCTCTTGTTAAATATAATTATGATTTTATTATTTATTATTTATATTTGTTACATTGCCGCCCTCTTTAAGGGAATATTTTGTTACGGAGAAAGTTTCCTATGGCTTGGGGTGGACCACAATAGATAGGGTGACACCAAAAATCAATCCATTCTCATACATGCTAAATATATAAATGAAAATAACACTAAGGGATTGTGGTCGTACCTTACTCCGGACATTTGAAGAAGATCCCCTTTGAGCTTTCAATCAAACTTGTCCCTACACTTTGTCCTCAACAACAAATAAATATACAAGCATTATATATAAAGTGTTAGAATCTGATATAGCGTATTCAATTCCAACATGTAAACAAAGCAATTACATCCATGGATACAAATATTCATGATTACACATGTAATGGACGAGAAATGGATATTTCTATTAATATAAACAGAGATACAAATGATCACCTCTATCAGCACCTCGTCGAAATCGAGAAACTGAGTCCCTCCACCTAGTCCTCCACCACTTCAATCCTCCATACAAAGGCAAGCTTGGGAAAGAGAACTAATGGTTGCTTCAAGGAAAAAGGGATGCAGACTCAAGCATATAAGAATGGGGCACAATTTCGCTATAATATCTTTACTCTGCAAAGTTCTCCTTCTCAATGCTTCATAATAACTCAATATATAGCCCCTAAATGGCTAGTGAAGGGTCGAATCAGAGCGTTTCCCGCAATATGGAAGGCCAAAGATCAAGTCATTCGTTACTTGATGGGGAAAACTTCAAATGTTTTTTTATTTTTTGAGCATAAATCCCGATGTATGCAGGTGACAGTGGTGCAAGTTGCGTATATGTGGGTTGTAAGTTTGTGATCCACATGTACAATCAAAAATGTGGTTTTGAGGTTCCACTTAAGCATCAGGGTAATGGTAAGAAAATGGGATAAAAATAAGTATGCATAGGGACATGGATAGGTTGTCAAAGCATGGTGTATCAAGTGTTGAAAATCACACTATAAAATATGCCCCCTAATGTGTGAGGTCATTGGGGTACATGATAGCCAAAATACATTATAATAGTCCCAAGAGTGGAGTAATGAAGACCTAGGTGGAAAAAACCAGCCACTCATTAGTATAGAACAATGATAGATCTCTACATATGACTGCAGATATGAAGTACACATAGCAGTCCCACATACATAACAATACAATGGCCATGAATAAGCATAATAGACATATGTCATGAGTGGTCTTCCCCATGTACAATATACAGTGAAATAAGGTCTCCATATTGAATGAAGACACCAAAGGGTACACTAGAATCTGGTCATGAGAGATGAAATCTCATAGATACTAGAACGATCAAGGAGGTAGCATATATGGAATGCCACCAAACTAGGAGGTCTTATACACAATTCACTGCTAGTACATGTCTTATCACGTGAATAGAGGTGTCGAGGTCAAACATGATGGAACATCATCTAATTATTGGTCATTGATGTATACCACTAACTAACACGAGATATCCCATTAATAATGATAATGGGAATCAAGGTACATAGTGCAATCAAACAAGTGTGAATAGATGTGTTGAGGTCAAACACTTGAGAGAATTCATCGATTAGGAGACATTGATGTATTCCTAAATCTGTCGATGGTGATAGCACTTGCCATTGATCACTGCAAGTCTCGAGGCACTCAGTGGACTCTAGAACCCCATTCCATAATAAATTATCTGAATTTGATGGAATGGAATCCACTGGAAGCAAGGCATTAAGGCATCCCCCTTCAACCAACACGAGGTACTTAGCAACGCTGGATGATTTGGAAGAAATCGAATGAACAAGATGTGCACAAACCAATAAAAAATGTATCACGAATGGTCAACATGCAAAGACATGATAATTGAGGAATGGTCGACTTAGGATAAAACTTCCTTTGAACTAGATCATAAAGCAGATGGAGACTCATAGGAAACATAGACTCAAAGTGGAAACTAGGAAAACTCGGTGACACAGGAGGCATCAAGAAAGGCTCCATAGGGACTAGAAGCATAACCAGTCGGTGGAGAAAGCTCATAATAGCAAGTTCAACTCCTAGGGTCATACTAGTAACCCAACCAATTATGAAATGGACTCATGGAGTGTGCTCTATTTGAAGGTGACACGACAGCTGCCAACAGAAAATAATATCATTTCCCATCCGTATTTTTATTTTTATAATTGTGTTTGGTCTTTTTCATGTTAAGAAGATTGAAAAAGAGTAAAATTGCTAATAGTACAATGAGGAGGAAATGAGTGTTGTGGGAAATCAAACTAGTTCCAAGTAGTGGAACATACCTATGCTCAAAGCAAGGAAGCACATGCAGGATAAGGACACCCCGGGGGATGTTTCCTTTGGGTATGGTATAATCAAGCTGCAAAATATAACTTATAGGCTCTTCTTGGATGGGATTGAGACAAGCTCAGGCTATATGGCTTATAAAATTGAAGTAGGGAGTCGGTATAAAGCTCAATATGGCAAGTGAATGCATGCAATGCAAGTATAACTTGATAAAAGATGGGAGTCCCTATAGGGGATAATCAGCATAAAGTTTCATAAAGAATATGAGGTTCATGTTCAAGGGCATGGTGGGACTACAAGGGACTCCCAGACCTAAGGGGGTATGCTCAACATGGGGACCAAATGACAAAGCAAGATCTAACTAGGGTACCCATGATTAGGAAGTATATACCACTTACTTAATGTTACTTCTAGTAGTAGTATGATGGTTATGTAACATTAAGAGGTGGGTTCATACCTATGGTTAAGGTGACATAGTCATAGGATAATGCATAATGCATGCAGAAAGTGGCCCTATCTTATATGCCAGTTTAGTGTTATACCTTCCATGGGAATGAATGAGCTAAAAATCGGCGAGAGTGCACAAAAAATGGACCCTACATGACAACATTAGTCCAAAACAGTTGCACATAGTTAGTAAAGAGTCCAAACTATAGGATACATAGAGGATTGATCATCAGAAATGCATTCTGTTACAGAGAAAACTTTCTATGGCTTGGGGTGTACCACAACAGACAGAGTAATAGCAGAAATCAATCCCTTCCCAAAATGCAAGAGAAATAAAACATCTAACACTAAAGGATCTTGAAACATACCTTATTCTGAATGGTTGATGTAGATCCCCACTGATCTTTTCCAATCCCGCTTGTGTTAACAATTTTCTCTCTCAACAATCAGCAAACAAGACAAGCATGCTATGTAATGGTGTTAGACCTACTCTAGCATATATAATCAATAATGTATAAGCAATTAAAAGCATCCATGGATTCAATATTCATTTAAATGCACACCATTGGACAGGAAAAGATATTTTTATTAATATAAATCAGAGATTACATGAATGACAACCTCTATCGGCACGTCTGCGAACCGGAGAAATTGAGTCCTCCACCTGGGCCTCCATCACTCGATATAAAGCTCACAACCAAAGGCAAGCTTGGGAAGAACACCAAGTGCTCCAAGGGACAAAGGGATGCAAACTCAAGTATAAGCTACAGCAACAATGGACTATAGTTTTATTGCTCTTCAATTACTCTCCTTTCAATGTATCCAAAGGGTTCCTTATATAGTGCTTCAATGGGGTAATGGAAGGTCAAATCTGAGCAATCTCAAGGCATATGGAAGGCCAAGAGATAGGTGACTCGGATCCACATCAAGGAAAACTCCAAAATATTTGGCATTTTTCACACATCCCAATGTACACAGGTTTAAGGGTTATATCGGCGTGTATACGCGAGAAATGGTTTAAAAGTCGCGTATGGAAAATAACAGGTGTTTTTAGGGATGATCTTGGAAACCTCAAATGTACAAAAATGGTCCATGGGGTCCAAAGAGTCTGTAGAGGGACAGGGAAGGCCATAAATGTGTGATCTACCATGTGTGGTAAAATCAGTTGTAACAGATTCCCCCTAATGTGTGAGGTCAGAGGGGTGATACGATGTACGAAATACATTATAAGTCCATCCCAGAAGTGGAGTGATGAAGAACCAGGTGGAAGAACTAGCCATCCAATAATATAGTACAAATATCTATGCATATGACTGCAAGTACATACAGCAGTCCCGGACACATAAGAGTACAATGGCCATGAATAGGCATGATACAAAATATGACTTGTGTGGTCATCACCATGTACAATATAGATAAATCAGAATCTCCATGGTGAAGATATACAAAGGATCATGATCTCCATGAAATCTGAAAATATACAATGGATCAAGATCTCCATGTTGATGTATTTGTAACTTCGGAATGTATTCATGTATATATCTTATGTATTGTACCCCGATGTTTATTTCGGGAAGTGTCTATAGTGTATCTGAGTCATGTCATGCCTCAATGTTCCTATCGAGAGGTTCTATAATGTAAACAAGTCATGTCAAGTCATTGTGCATAACCCTCCTATTGTTCAAGGGTTAAAGTCCCCGCAGTTCCAGGGCACTAGGGTTATTAGAATCTCCTAGAGAAGTCAGCCCTAGTGAGTCATTGTCAAGTCAGGAATTAGTATAAATAGAGAGTGAGCCTCTCTATTTATCACACACTCACTCACACTTAGTTGTAGTTCATAGCTAAGGAAGAAGAAGAAAATGGGGCTAGGAAGAAAGAGGTTATTGCTGTCGGGAGATCATCTTACTGTTTTTGGGGCTTTGCTATTTGGTGTTGATTCTATCTCTGAGGAATTAGCAGGGTTTTTTCCATTTATGGTTTCCTCGAGGAAAAACATTGTGTTCATTGTCTCTTGTGTTTGATTGTTGTGCTTGTTATTCTCTCAATTAAAGACCCTAATATAATGCTAGCTTAATGTTAAAAATATAACATGGTATCAGAGCTAACCTAAGAAGAAGACACTATGTAGCTGCAGGAACTAGGGATTCATACTTTTTGGATCTCTCTCCACATATTTTTAGCAAAATAAGGTTGGACTAACTCTCCTCCCCAGGGTGCATCTTTCTGTCGAAGCAGAATACAATTCTGAGCTTTTTCAGTTTTGGACCCGACACTGCTGTCAAAAATTAGGGCTTTCCACAGAAGTGGAATTTTTCAATGAGCCCAAGCCTGGATTGATCTCCTCCCTAAAATCAAAGTTTAGAGATCAAGATCAAAGCATTTGGTTGGACAGAACTCTGGAAAAGCAAAACCCTAATATGCTCCTGAACCAGCACCGTAGAATTTCAGCTCCAAATCCAGATCTGACATCTTGACCTGGTAAGATCTAAATCTTTTGTATTTCCATTTGAGGTTCTCAGTTAATATGTCTCATCATACCAATATTTATGAGAATCTTGAGGGAGCTGATAAATTCCAAGCCCGAAAGTATAGGATCTCCTTGGTCCTAGAAGAAAATGAGTTGGACTCCTATATCAATGAGGAGATTCCAGTTCTAGAGGGAGATGAGGCTAAGGCCTTACACAAGAAGAAGTTGGTTATGGATAAAAGGATTATTGTTGATTCAATCAAGGATCACCTCATACCACATATGTCCTCCCTAAAGACACCTAAATCTATGTTTGATTCCCTAACCAAATTGTTTGAAGGAAAGAGCATAAACCGGAAGATGACCTTGAGGAACTAGTTGAAGAATGTGAAGATCCAGAATGCAGAGACGATACAGTCATACTTCACAAGGGTCTCCCAGATCAAAGAAAAATTTGAAGAAGTAGATGAAGAAGTGGAGAATGCAGAGATTGTAATGACCACCTTGAATGGTCTCCCTAGGACATGGGACTCTTTCATTCAAGGGATCTGTGCCAGAAATAAGTTAGGAAGGTTCAGTAGACTATGGGAAGAATGCTCTCAAGGATAATCTTGGATAGAAGCTTGAGAAGAAAATATGGAAACTGAATATTAAGCTCTCACAGTACAATCCAAGAAAACTAGATCTAGCCACCACAGAAGTAAGTACTCTCATCAAAGGAATAACTTTAGAAAGCCTAGAGATATGTCTAAGTACATTTTCTATACATGTGATGAAAGAGGACACTTTGCTAGAGATTGTCCTAGAAACAAAAGTAGCTCTCACAAGAAGAAGGGAAACAAGAGAAGACATCATGCTCATGCTGCAGAGGATGATGAACCTTCCACAAAGAGAAGCAAACAAGTCAGTAATGATTCTTCAAGTGATGAAGGATATGTTCTGATTTTCTCTCTCACGGGAACTATCACACATGGCAGCAATGATTGGATTATAGAAAGTGGTGCTTCCAAACATATGACAGGATTCAAGGAATCCTTTGTGAAATTATCTGAACATGAATCACCTCACAAGGTGAAACTCAGAGATGACTACCAATATCCAATAAAAGGTAGTGGTGAATCCTCATACAAGCTAGACTCTAGAAATTCTATCAAGATGAAAGATGTATTGTTTATACTTGGACTAAAGAAGAACCTCCTCTCCATATCTACATTAGATGCAAAAGGAATGAGGGTTGCATTTGTATATGGCCAAGTCCTCATGTGACCAAAGGGAAAGTCTTTCAATGATGCAGTAGTGATTGGGGAACAAGAAGGAGGACAGTACAAATTGAAGGGACAAATAGAACAAGCTTTGGTTCATGACTCGGTAGAACCAAATGAGCTTTGGCATAGAAGGCTTGCACATGTGCATTACAGAGCACTACCACTTGCAAGAAACGTTGTTGAAGGTCTCCCATAAATGCAGACAAAACATGAAGGTGTATGCAAAGGATGTACGAAAGGGAAGAACACAAAGAAGACATCTACAAGTAGCGAGAGCAAGGCAAAAGGAATCTTGGAAATCATCCACTTCGATATATGCAGTCCAATGTCATCAAGTTCATTAAGAAAGTATGCATACTATGTTTCTTTTATTGATGACTTTTCTAGAAAGGCATGGATATACTTTATGAAGAACAAAGATGAAGTATTCAACAAGTTCAAGGAATGCAGTTTCCGCTCTTTCTTAAAAAAGTTCAAGGAATTCAAAGCCTTGATTGAGAATCACACAAAAAAGAAGATCAAGACCTTTTGATCAGATAATGGTGGAGAATTCACATCAAATGAATTCAAAGAGTTATGCAAAGACTCAGGGATTAAGAGGGAGTTATCCACTCTATATAATCCACAAGAGAATGGGGTTGCAGAAAGGAAGAATAGAACTATCATGGAAGCTGCAAGAGCAATGCTTCATGATCAAGATCTTCCCATGCATCTATGGGCAGAAGCTGCCAGAACAACGATGTATGTACAGAACCGTACTCCTCATAGAGTACTCGAGAACAAGACTCCTGAAGAAGTCTTCTCTAGCAAGAAACCAGAATTCAACCATCTCAGAATATTAGGTTGTCCTGTATACATACACATTCCGAAAGAAAAGAGGATGAAGTTAGATCCTTCAGGAAAGAAGGGTATATTTGTGGGATACTCTGAAAGCTCGAAGGCTTACAGAATATATTTCCTAGGGTTCAAGAAGATTGGCATTAGCAGAGATATAACATTTGACGAAGATTCATCCTACATCAAATCCAAGAAGAAACCGACTAAAGAACCTGAAGAAACAAGAGCACCCAAAATTCATGATACAACCATGAACGAAGAAATTCAAGAAGAAGATCAAGAATTAGAAGAACCTCAAGAACCTGTAGATCCACCTCAGGAGAAGAATCCTCATAAGAGAAAACCTGCTTGGGTATGTGAAATTATCCAAGGTGTAGAAAGATATGGAGCTTCAGAAGAAACACCTAGAGGAAGAAAGAGAACTAGGTCCTGCTCTAGTTATGTAGCCTTGCTATGTGACATTATTGATAAAGAACCTTCCAACTATGAAGAAGCGGCAGAAAGGAAAGAATGGATGGAGGCTATGATTGAAGAGTATCAATCGATCATGAAGAATGATGTTTGGGATGTTGTCCCAAGACTAGAAGGGAAGTCCATTGTAACTTCCAAATGGATCTACAAGATCAAGCATGTTGCAGATGGCAACATAGAGAAATATAAAGCAAGATTCGTGGCTTGTGGTTTCTCCCAGAAAGAAGAAATAGATTATGAAGAAACCTTTGCACCTATATCCAGATACACTTCCATCAGATCAGTACTTGCTCTAACTATAGTAATGAAATGGAAGATACACCAGATGGATGTTAAGACTGCTTTCTTAAATGGTGTAGTAGAAGAGGAAGTGTATGTGGATCAGCCACTCAGTTTTGAGACACATGACAGTGAATCTCATGTGTGTATATTGAAGAAATCCCTGTACGGTTTGAAACAGGCACCCAGGACATGGTACAATAGAATTGATGGTTTCCTATCCAGTTTAGGCTTTACCAAGAGTAAAGCAGATTCTAACCTTTACTACAAGGTTGAAGATGGAAATCCAGTGATACTCCTATTGTATGTGGATGATCTATTTATAAAAGGTATGGATGGGTTGATTGCTGATACAAAGAGGAAACTTGCTGCCGAGTTTGAAATGAAAGACTTGGGTATTATGCACTATTTCTTAGGCATGGAGGTGTGGCAAAATGTGGATGGAATCTTCCTTGGACAAAGGAAGTATGTAGTAGAGATTCTGAAGAGATTCGGGATGATGGACTGCAAGGCCATAACCACACCTATGGAATCAAACCTAAAGCTATTGAGTGATGCTTCATCATAAGTGGTTGGTGCTATGATGTATCGTCAGATGATTGGGTCCTTGATGTACCAGACGAACACGAGACCAGACATTTGCTTTGCCGTGAACACCTTGAGCCAGTTCCTGACAGATCCGAGACATGTTCACTTGATTGCTACAAAGCATATTTTGAGGTGCCTGAAGGGTACAATTGATTATGGGCTCAAGTATGAGGCAAATCAGAAGATTAACCTAGAAGGTTATGTTGATTCAGATTGGGTAGGAAGTTCCATCAATAGGAAGAGCACTTCAGGATGCTGCTTCAGTATGGGATCAGGTATGATCTCTTGGTTTAGCAGGAAGCAGTCCTGTGTGGCACTGAGTACAGCTGAAGTAGAATATGTCGCAGCTTGTTCAGCTAGTTACGAGGCAGTGTGGCTGAGAAAGATACTATCTGATTTATTTGATCTCCAGTTGGATGCTACTTGTATATATTGTGACAACCATAGTTGTGTGAAGTTGTCAGAGAACCCAAAGTTCCATGACAAGTCGAAGCATATTGAGATCAAGTATCACTATATCAGGGATATGGTGCATAGAGGAGAAGTGAAGCTCTAGTATGTTGCGACAGACGAACAGATAGCTGATGTGTTGACGAAGCCATTGGCTAGAGTGAAGTTTGAGTATTTCAGGGAGAATCTTGGTGTTCTTTAGATCGAGGTTCCATCCAAGGGGAAATGATGAGACCTAGAGCCATTCTGACATGGTGAGAGGATTAGGTTCATTCCATGGTTAGATGTAAGGGCTAATCCATTCTGTCATGGTGAGAGGATTTGGTTCCTTCCAAGTCATATATGAGTGCTGAACCATTCTTATGTGACTATAGGATTGGTTCCTACATGATCAGATATAAGGGCTGAATGTCATTCTTGGAATGGAGGCACCTAGTCAGTTACCGGGAATACTCAGTCTAGGACTGAGGGCCATTCTGATATGACTACAGGATGTAGTCTTACATGATCAGATGTGATTGCATGGCCATTCTGATGTGATTGAGAGATGTGTTCCCACTTGATCAAATATAAGGGCTGATGCCATTCTCTGGGAAAATGGAGGCACCTGGTCATTTACTAGGAATCCTCAATCTGGGACTAAGAGCCCTTTCGATGTAGTGTTTTCGAACATGGTCAAATGTAAGTGCAGAGCCCTTTCAGTGCGGTGTTTTTGAACATGGTTGAATGTAAGTATTGATCGCTTCTGATGTGGTGTTTTCGAACATGGTCGGATGTAAGTGTTGAGCACTTTCGATGCGGTGTGTTCTCACATGGTCAGATATAAGTGATGAGCCATTCTAGCCCAATGTGTTTACACATGGTCATATGTGAGTGTTGGGCCTTTCTGACAAGATGAGGTCAAATGTGAGTGTTGGGAGTGCCTTTTTGACAAGATGAGATCAGATGTAAGAGTTGGGCAGGCCATTCTAACTTAGGGTCAGATATAAGTGCTGAAGACCTACATGAAGGGTAGGCCTACAACCAGCATGAAAAAGGGTTGGCTCTATAGAACTTTCTGTGATGAGAAGAATCGAGAGATAGCACCATTCTGAGATAACACCGATGATGATGATCCAGATCAAGTGATGATCCAGATGTGATGATGATCCAAACTTGATGATGATCTAGATCAAGTGATGATCCAAATTTGATGATGATACAGTGATGATGATCCAGCAGTCATGATGATTCGGATCCCGTGATGAAGAAGACTTGAAGAAGAAGATGACTTAGGAGAAGACTTAAAGATGAAGATGACTTGAAGATGAAGAAGACTTGAAGATGATGACAACTTGAAGATGAAGATGACGAGAGGATCCAGTCGATACAGAGAAAAAGACCAGTGCTGAAAATTGTGTCAAAAGAATACCTTCCTAGTTAAGAGGGAGTGTTGATGTATTTGTAACTTTGAAATGTATTCACTTATATATCTTATGTCTTGTACTCCAATGTTTATTCCAGGAAGTGTCTATAATGTATTTGAGTCATGTCATGCCCCGATGTTCCTATCGGGAGGTTCTATAATGTAAACAAGTCATGTCAAGTCATTGTGGGTAACCCTCCTATTGTTCAAGGGTTAAAGTCCCAGCAGTTCTAGGGAACTAGGGTTATTAGACTCTCTTAGAGAAGTTGGCCCTAATGAGTCATTGTCAAGTCAGCAATTAGTATAAATAGAGAGTGAGCCTCTCTATTTATCACACACTCAGTTGTAGTGCATAGCTGAGGAAGAAGAAGACACCGGGGCTAGAAAGAAAGAGGTTACTGCTGTCGGGAGATCATCTTACTGTTTTTGGGGCTTTGCTATTTGGTGTTGATTCTATAGGAAGTTGCGGGGTTTTCTCCATTTATGGTTTCCCTGAGGAAAAACACTGTGTTCATTGTCTCTTGTGTTTGATTGTTGTGCTTGTTATTCTCTCAGTTAAAGATCCTAATATAATTCTAGATTAATGTTTAAAATCTAACACTCCATAATGGCTGAAGATATCTGACATACACTGGAATCAAGTCACGAGAGATGAAATCTCATGAACACTAGCATGATGAAGGAGGTAGCATATCATAAATGCCACCAATCTGGAAAGTCTTCTACACAATCCGCTACAAGTACATGTCCTACTATGTGAATAGAGGTGTCAAGGTCGAACATAGTAGTCCATCGTCTGATTACCAGCCATTGATGTGTACCGTTAACAGATGCGAGATCACCCACCGATAATGAAAATGGGAATCAAGGTACTAGAGTGCAATCTAACAAGTGTGAATAAATGTGTTGAGGTCGAACACTTGAAAGAATCCATCAATCAGGGGACATTGATGTATTCCCAAAATTGTCGATGGAAATAGAACCTACCACTAATGATTCTAAGTCTTAAGGCACTCCAATGACTCTAGACTCCTATCCTAGAATAAATGATCTGAATTCAATGGGATGAAATCTGCTGGAAGGAGGGCATTAAGGCATCCCCCATCATCCAACATGAGGTACTCAGCAAAGCTATATAATGATGAAGGACTCGATCATAATGTGCTCGAACCAGGACAAGTACCGGGTATGGCCGACATGCAAAGTCAAGAAAACTGAGGAATGGCTGACTCAGGCTTCAACTTCCTTCGAGCAAGAGCATAAAGGTGAATGGTGACTAAATGTAGGCAGCATAGACTCAATACAAAATTGGGACATCTCTTTGACATAGGAGGCATCGACAAAGGCTCCATAAGGACTGGAAGCTTAACCAGTCAGTGGAGATAAACTCAAAGAAACGAGTACATCTCCTAAAGTCAAACTATTAACCCAACCAAAGGATGTGATATACAGTGCTCTGTTCGAAGGCGACACGACTCAACTGCTGCCAAATATAACATCTTTTCTTGTCCATCTTTTTGGTTTTTTTATTTTTTTTGGACTTTTTCAAATATTTTGAAAATCTTGAAAAAGAATTAAAGTGCTTTATAGTTACAAACTAGGAGGAGACGAGTGTCAATGGACAAACAAACTAGTTCCAAGTAGCAGAACATACCTATGCTCAATGCAAGGAAACATGTGTAGGATAACGAGACTCAGGGGAAAGTCCCCTCTCAGTAAAAATGGGGACCCAAGCTACAAAAGATATATAAAATGGCTCTGCTTGGATGGACATGAGACAAGTTCAAGCTATATGGCTGATAATCAAAGTCAAGGAAGCTGGCATAAGGCTCAATACGGTAAGCAAAACTCATGATAATGCAATTACAACTTGACATAAGGGAGTCCTGGGGAAAAGGCCAGCAAAAAGATCAAGAGGAGTATGAGGCTCTTGCGCAAAGTCATGGTGATACTATACAAAGGACTCCCACACCCTTAAAAAAAATGTCAGCATGGGCACCAAATGCAAAATAGGAGCTAACTAGAGTACCCATGTATGGTCAAGCTCTAACATTCACATCATGTCACTTCTAAAAGAAACAAGAAGGTTCTGTGACAAGATAGAATGGGTTCGTACCTAAGTTTATAATGAAATGGTCATAAGGTCATGCAAAGTGCAAATGGATGTGAAACCTAACCTATATGCAAGTTTAGACATAATACCAGAAATAGGCATGAACGGGTCAAAACCATGGTCAAACCGCACTCAAAATGAACTCCTACATCATCAAATTAGTTCAAAATGATCCAAAATGGTCAGAAATGGTCAAAACTATAGAAAGTGGGTAAAAAAATTCAAAAAAAATTCTATAAATAGTAAAAAATTTAAAATTTCCATATCATTTGAAATTTTTACCCATTTGAGCTCAAAATTTCCAACGCGAATTCCAAGAGCATCGTCCAGCGAAATTTGACACCATTTGATCCACGTAACTCCTCATGTCCTCTTCTTCCTATTACATGCAATTTTTTTAAGTTTTCATGGTCCATTTAATTTTTTAAGCCATCCTAAATTGTGCATTTTGGTCCACACAGGTATCAGGGTTTTTTTCACGTATAGGGCTCTCCATACGCGGAAAAAACACCCAAACCCATGTACATATGCGACTGTTTTGCAAACAGTCGTGTATGAGGCCGCAAATGAGGTTTTCAAGGGCAAATGATAATCAAAACTCTTGTTTTTTGTGCAGGATAGTGTTAGAGTGGAGGAAGAGAGAACATGGTGATGTGGAAGAGGTCGTGCAAGGTGATATAATGTCCCAACAAGAATTACGTACATGTGGTTTGTATAAGTTTTGGTGTCTTGGTAGCCTGACGGACAAACCAAGACTCCTCCATATGCTAGTGGATTACTGGGATCCAGACTCTAAGAGTTTTCACATTGACAGGATGTTGCTCAGTATTGAAATTGAGGACATATACTTTATCACTGGTTTATCCCAATGAGGAGAGGTGGTAAATCTCCGATCTCGAGGGCCAGGAGGTGGATTGACTATTGATGAGTACATTGCGGTGTACTACTTTTTAGACACAGAAAAAGGTTGGGAGTCAAATCCTGACAAACTCTATCCAGGTACTAGGACTGAAGGCCATACTATTGGCATTAGGCAGGATAGTCGGATTAGCTTCACTCCACCAGGCCTCTCGACCACTGATGTTCTATGCAGTGGAGTGTATGAGACCCACAGTGTATGACTAGAGCACTGTGCTATTTAGCAACATGAAACAATAGCTCAGTGACTGCAAAATGGGTAAGGTGTGGAACTTCGATTTCGGTGGCATACTGAGCATGTTCTTCTTTGAGCGTGTACTAAGGCTAAGCCCTAGAGTGGACATTCCTCCACACAGAGTTTGATATCCGTCCCAACGACATTGGGTGAATGTTATGCGTAGACTGGGCGGAGGTAGGGTGGCTAACCCCTACCCAGCAAACTTCTTTCCATGGTGGTAGAGGCATATCATTGCCATTGATGACTACCCCTATGCAGGGATAGACTTCCGTGGAGATCCGAACATGCCCCTACCACTAGGAGCAGCATATGGTGACATAGGTAACGAATCCCAAACCCACTTTTTAAGTTTTTTGAATTATAATTTTTTTTTGTTTTTTGATATATTGACTCAAAAGACATGTTTTGGTGTGATGACACACAGTGACAATATGTCATGTGTATGCAGATGTTGGACCATGGCGACCAGATGGCTTCCCTCATCATAGACGGAGGGGAAGAGGAGACGATATCATGGGTACAGATGCAGAGCAAACGCTCCAAAGCATTCACACAAACTTCATACACTTTACGCACAGGGTACCCATGGCACAAGTCAAGGACTTTCCTGAGGCCATGTAGCGCTAGGTGGTTGGTGTACCACGGGAATGGGTTCATTTATTCCGATGGCTAGCTAGATCCGTAGTGTGCTACCAGGATCAAAACCCCCCTCCTCCTCCTCAGGCTTAGAGACCTGAGTGTATTTCTTTTTGTACGACCGTGTATTATATTTTGGTGGCTCGGAAGCCCCAATTTTGTATGATGACACTTATGTATTATGACGTCACTTTTTGGATGTTAATGAAAAACTTTTATGATGATCGATTTTATTTATTTAAATGTGTGCAAAAATGTATGTTTGTGATATGCTTATGGTCTATGAGACAAATGCCAATCTAACACATAGTTATCATATGAGTCAGCAACATGATTAAAAATTCTTGAAACATGGATGTATGTTATATTCTCAAATTTTCATTCTAGCAATCTCACACATAAGAATCTTTGTAATAAGATCAGATCCCTAATACGATACGAGACATTAAGTTGTGAAACCACTAACTGCGAATCAAGATGTACCTCAAGAGAGAGAACGCCATGTGAAAGGGCATCACGCAATAACTCAATAATAGCACTATATTCAGCAACGTTGTTTGAAGAAGGCCATAAACATATGCCTCATGAAGACAATACTTGACCCGTAAGAGTATAAATCACCCAAGCAACTGAAGTTGAGTTTTGAGTGTGACAGCTAGCACCATCGGCAAATCCTGTGTAAACGGAAGTCCATCAACATCTTCCATAAGAAATGGAAGCTAATTGTTATGTATCTAATATTACGAGCAATTATTTTAATGTTAATGTAGTATTAATTAAAACATAGGATCGCACCCTTTCAGTGAAACGGTGTATTTTGACCTATAAAAGGTCTTCTCATCATTGTAATTAAATCATCATTCAATATTCAATTTTACTGTGGTTAATTTCCGGAATTCATGTGGGTTTTAGAGTTTTAGTCTACTTCAAGTTGTATCAGAGTAAGAACGAGAGGGAAAAATAAAGAATAAAAATAAACATAAGTTAAAAAGAAAAGTTAAAAAAAGAGAAAAGATAAAGTAAAACAAGCACATGGTTTTGCTTTTAAAGTAAAACAAACACATGGTTTTGCTTTCCAGCTTCAACCGGGTTTTACCTTGATTTGAATAATTATAATATATTTATAATAGTTCAAATTTTTGTTTTATTATATAAAATAATAAAATAAAGATTTTATTATATAATAATTAATTAATATTCCTTAAACCTCGCCATTCTTAATAAAACAAAATTCCTCCCTGCACAAGAAAAATGGCAGAAATGAATGAAATTAAAGAAAGAATGGTGAAATTAGAGCTTAACCAAGCCCAAGGTTCTAAAAATATTGAGGGTTTACACTCAATACTAGACCAAATCGAAGGAGAACTACACAAAAGCAAAATCGAATTATCAGAGACTGCCAAAACAGAAGTCAACGAAGCAGTATCTTGGGAGATGGAAGGTGTAAAAAGAAACATCACTCTATTGTTCGAATCTGAGTTAAGCAAACTCGAGCATCATTTGGAAAACACAATTACTACATTAGTGTGCAATATGTCAAAGGAAGACCAACCATCCTCAAATTCAAGGCATCATAAGACAATTCCTCCCAAAAGAGGAAGTCCACAAGAAGAGTTCGATCATGATCTCTCTCCAAATCATGAGTAGTCACTTTCTCCTCCAAAAAGGAATGGATATCAAATGAAACCCAAGTTAGAATTGTCAAAATTCAATGGAGACACAAAACAGAGCATGGCGTGGATCAACAAGGTAGAAGAATTTTTTTCCATACACAATATCGCAGCTAACGAGGAAATGATAAAATATGCCTTTATGCAACTAGAAGTGCAGGCTTACAACTAGTACATGTGGTGGAAGGTTAAAACACAAGACAAGTGGAGAACATTCAAAAATTATTTCTTTAAGAGGTTTGAAGACTTAAAAGAAAAAGACTTCTACGCAAAACTTACCAGACTGCAGCAAAAAGGCGATGTCGATGAATACACCAACGAATGGGAAGCCCTGTGACACATGTGCCAGAAATCACAGACAGTCAACGCCTCCAGACTTATGTGTACGGACTAAAACCCTATATAAGAGATGAACTAGAGCTACTAAATGTATCAACCTTGGACAAGGCGAAATGCAAGGCAAAAATCATTGAAGAAAAATTAAAAAAGGTGTGGAACAAAAACCATGACAAAGATAGAAGGTCTATTCCAAATGTTCAGGTACACAAGGTACTCCCAAAAGACCGAACACCTTGAGAAACTACTTCACACAAATAGATCACATATCAACACTCTGATGTTTGTCATGTGGTTAAAACCCTCGAGAGGGAAACAGTCCATGGCCCCAGCCAAATAGCTACTTGGAGCAATTTATTATGCAAAAGAAAGAAAGTTACATGAGATTCTCATAATCAATCAACTATCCAAGGACCCTCTATGCTCTTTAAATAGAGATCATAGACCAATCGGGTGTTAAGTCACAAATCACTGGTAGGTATGATCTAAGAGAAGTTGAACCATTGGATCACTCTATGTCTAGAACATATCATGACCGTTAGATTAGAATATTTACAAATGCATACTAATGCATACTAAAGAAACACACTTTTACCTAACGGATTTATTACACAAGTTGATCTTAACTAACTCCTAAGTGTCTAAATATCCTAACATCCCCCCTTAAGAACAACTTGGGATAGGATTGGATGATTTACAAAAGTGACACTATTAGGAGAAGGAAGGAGGCATTAGAGCCTATCCCCCCTTAAGGAAACATTCTTAAACTCCTAACATAGACCGAAGTTTAGAAAACTTCTCTTCTATAAGAGACTTGGTGAAGATGTTTGCAACTTGATCATCTATAGGGCAATAGAGCACTTCAATAACACGATCATGAACAAGATTTCTAATGAAGTGCATGTGTAGCTCAATGTGTTTGATGCGCTGATGTAGAACTAGATCTTTGGCAAGCTTTATGGCACTTTGATTGTCGCACCAAAGTGGAGTAGGCTGCTGCTGCTTGAATCCAAACTCTGAAAGGATCTGTCAAAGCCATAAAGCTTTCTGACTGGCATTAACTGCAGCTTGATATTCTGCTCCTGTTGAAGAAAGAGCAAGAGCTTGTTGTTTCTCACAAGCCCAAGAGATAGGTCCAGATCCCAGACTGAAAACATAACCTGCAATAGACTTTCAATCATCAGGATCAGCAGCCCAATCTGAATCAGTGAAACCAACCAACAAAGGTTTCCCCCCTGTACTGTAATGAATCCCAAACTGAATTGTACCTCTAATATATCGAAGTATTCTTTTTTCTGCTTTCTAGTGACTTTCATGAGGAGTTTGCATATAATGGGAAACACGACCAACTGCAAAGGAAAGGTCAGGACGGGAATGAGTCAAGTATAAAAGACTACCAACAAGCTAACAATACAAGGTGGCATCTACTTCAGGGGAAGTACAAGTGGCAGAAATTTTGACTCCAGACTGGAAGGGAGAAGGGGCTGGTTTACAATCTTCCATGTGGAAGCGATGAAGAACGTCACAAGCATACTTAGACTGGGAAAGAAAGATTCATTCTTTGGTTTGCAAGACTTGGAGACCAAGAAAATAATGCAAATTTCCTAAGTCTAACATTTCAAAATTTTGCTTAAGACTATATTTCACATGGGTTATAAGTTTAGGGTCACTACCAGTAAGGATAAGATCATCAACATAAAGAACTGTTGGGGCTCCGACCCTAAGGGTCTTTAGTTTTGGTAACTTCGCGGTTTTTGTGGGAGTTTTAAGCGAAGTTATGACCCAAGACAGTCTTAGGGGTATTAGGGATGGGTCAAAGCCCCTTTTGTAATTAACCCATGGTTTAAATCCAGGGTTAGGGTTTTGGGCGCCCATGGTTTAAGTCCATGGTTTTGTAACAGTGCGCTGTATAAATAGGCACTTATGTAAAGAAGTAGGGTTAGGCCTTTAATGATTATCTTATGAAGCTATTGTAATGCGAAGATAAGAGATTGTATAAGGGTTTTTGTAAGAAGGTTAAGTCCCAGCTGTGTGCGTGGAAGACCTCTGCAGCTGTGTGCGCAGAGGGGTTTTGGTGATAAGGAAGATCTGCAGCTGTGTGCGCAGAGGCCTGCTACTGTGTGCACAGCTTTGAGGACTGAAAGGATCTACAGCTGAGTGCGCAGATCAGAACTGTCGTTTTAGTTGTAAAGAGTTGAATAAAACGCAGTT